>JAVJAQ010002899.1:190008-669261 GCA_032362365.1 Zygogramma bicolorata
TATACGTGTAAAGACAACAGCCACAGCGAAAAGTGCTACAGAATTAATGAGAATACTCTCATCAAATTTCATGGATTATCCGAAGTGTTTTCAATATTCCCCTAGACTCCTCAGTTTTCGAAATATATGGTGATGATAGTTTCAATTGAGAGACAATTCCACTTCAACATTTTGGAAAAAAAGTGAAGAAACCTAATACACAATTTTATTGATAATTTTCTAGTATCAACATATTGCCCTTTTTTTATGACTGAATATACTGGACGTCGATTATCATTTTTAATAAGAAAGGTACCACCAACATCAGTATGAATCTAGTGTCCAATTTTTTCACCAATTCATAACGGCATGTTCAGAATCGAAAAAAATCAATGTAATCTCTCAATGAATTAGTAAGCATTTTCTTTCAATTATTCTTCTGAGTTCCACAAATTTTCCCGACAATATACGATAATCCTCAATTCGGTATCACTGTTGATATTTGACCAATTTCGATAACAAAGAGCCCAGATTTACGATGTTGCTAGGCCTGCGCCACCATTATCTGTTGAAAAACTGCATAATTAGGAAAATTATTTCACAGTAAATCAAGGTTACTGGCCGATTCTTGGTGGAAACGGGTGGAAATCAATACTGTGAAATGATAAATCAGTTTCCTGACACCTTTCCACTTCGGAGAGGGTTACAATACTATGATTTTGTGAAAAATTTTAAGAAAACTGTTCTGGTATGTTTTTAATTTTTCCCATGAGTTCGTGTCCGGTCAAGCACTTGACTTGTTCTTCAGGAATATCTGGTAATGCGAATTGAATAAATTTCAGACAAACTGTTCAATATATTACATGATTTCAACCACTATAATAATCACAAACCAAGTATTTTCTCCTTGAAATATCATAAATCACGGAAAACCCAGAAATCGCAATGAAAGAGGCATCACCGAGTATAGTAGTAGATAAAATGACATTTTCGACAAATATATCAATTAGGTTCTCAGAACTTTGACCCAAAATTATATTGTTAATCTTCGCATAACATATGAAATCATTCTAAATTGATAAAGTTTACGATTTTTTATTTATTAACATATCAGATAAAATTAATGATTGTTACATATTACTCGATCGTTTCAATGTTATCGTATGGACATAAAATATGTTCGATTGGTACTCTTCTTTTTCAGTGCAGAAGAAAGAAGGCAAAATGTTGTTACCTCAAGTGGAAAATATTTTTGTATCACTTGACCAATTTGATAAAAAAATCATTCCTCATTCCTGAAATATCAGGTATAAAAATGACAATGAAATTAAAAATTATCCTCTGAAAATTGTTTAAAATGGCAGGGTGATACTTGAGTAACGGCAAAGGACAATTCTCTCATTCAGTTTCCTAAGACTTTGCCTGAAACTAGTAGAAATTTCCCTAATGGTGCTTATAAGAACTTCTTCGCATGGTTTCAAAACACATGAAAATATTTGAGAACCTATCCATGTTTTTATAGAAATCTCCGAAAAAACTTTTCGGTAATTTCAACGCTCATCATTTATAATATATTTCCTGTTGCTTGGTAATAATGATTCAAACTTCCATTATTGGCTATATTATTTGACTGAAAACCATCATTGATCCTTGATTAGCTGATAGCTGAAAGTAATATAGTTCTCATGAGGAAAATGAGGAAAAAATAAGATACGCAACAAAATATTTGATGAAGTTGGGGGTGGGCAATTTATATAGGAAAAGAAAGATATAACCGAGTAAAAATGATGGAAAACTCAAATGAGTGAATGATAAAATAAAAATTTTAAATTAATAAAAAAATCTAGGTGACCAAGAATGAAACTTAATGCAATAAAAAATGAAAAATTAAACGTTTAAATGAACAGGCCGATACAAAACCTACACTTTGAATACAGCGATACAGTTTTGTGTAAGATTTTCGCGAACAACGGATCCACAAAACTAGGTCACGTATTTTGCTATACAATAGATTCTTCAATCAAAAATGAGAGGTCATTCTTACTTGATTGTGGCACATCATCAATAGGTGAGTACTGTGATGAACAAAACTCCAGCAACATAAGCATATATGAGGATATTGATGAAATAAGAAACTTGATAAAATTCCCACATTTCAGAAGGCAAGCCATAAAATGTTGTCTTTGGAGCCGAATGCGGTCGGTTGATTCAGAGATGTAATCCAGTGGATGTCGGTAAAAAAAGTGTGAACTGTGTATTTATCCCATACCGCACAGATCTGTATGAAAATTTGGATTAAGGATCTACTTTCCATTTATTTCGAAGTCTACCAGTAAAAATTTCATTCTCTCTTCCACTTCCGGAAAAAAATTATTCAGATGAGCTTAAAGAGCTCTTGAAAAAATCTACAAAATGCTTTTTTGAAGGACTTGATTGCTTGAAAACTAAGCGAGTTATTTTGAAGAAAAAGCGATTTTTCGCTCTAAATTACTGAAATAATTTACTCTCTTGAACCTCAATTTTTTTCAAAAATAAATACTTTCAACTGATCAAACACTCAGAACGTATTAGGGGAATATGAACAAAGTGAATTGTAAGGTGGCAACAATTTTTTTCTAATGGGATGGTATAGAGGGTGACATTTTAACCATTTTTGGCCAACAAAAAAATAGGAATCGACATTATTCTCTTCATACCTCGCTAAATTTTGATGCTATGAACTTTTATAAAGGAATGAAAATGAAGGTTTTCAGGAAGACTTCAAAAATTCTTCATGAGTGTTTGGATATTATACGTAGAATCTTTCCATTTTGTCGTTTGAAAATACCAATCAACTTTCAACAAGCAATAATTCCGTTTACATGGGTCTGCATACATCATAAATACACGATTTCCTTCTTTTAAGCCATAATTTTGCTCTCTACTTTTCGAATAAATGCATATTTTTTCAGTTATTCGCGAAAAAGAATCTGAGAAAGGGTTTTTTTGCCTGATAACCGACAATTTCACTCGCGAATAAGTCGAAAAGTATTGCTCCTCAGAATGAAATTCGTAAGGTAAAAGTTGCTTAGAATAAGTCAAATTATCGATTTCCGCACTCATTTTCAATGAAAAATTTTCCACCCCCAAGAAGAGGTGGCATCCACCTCCAGGAAAAAAAAATCCCTGGCACAGGGTAGGCTTTGAAACAGATGGTATGTAGAACCTAAATCGAAATTTTTATGAAAATTGTTGCTGTATGGGAGGAAAATATGGTCATTGACTAGATTATTGGTGTCATGTCGGATGTTTCTCCATATTCCTGAATGAAAAGTGGTCGAATGAGTTTAAAATTGTGGAAACGACTTTAGGAACTTGTGCGAGCTAACGACTAACGAGGTATCAACTGTTAATATATGAATTTCTGAACGTTAAATAATAATTATCGCTGAGTATTCTGATTATTCAATAATAATATTCAAAAGGCTGATTTTTCTATAGGCCGAAAATCGGAAAAGAAATCAGAGGTTTCGTCTGTGCCAGAAATGTTTTACAATATTGATGAGTTTTTAAATTCATCACCCTTTTCGGTGAAACGATCATTTATTTTAAATTGTTGACCATATTTCGTGTTGCTTGGTAATAATGATTCAAACTTCCATTATTGGCTATATTATTTGACTAAAAACCATTATTGACCCTTGATTAGCTGATAGCTGAAAGTAATATAGTTCTCATGAGGAAAATGAGGAAAAAATAAGATACGCAACAAAAATATTTGATGAAGTTGGGGGTTGGCAATTTATATAGGAAAAGAAAGATATAATCGAGTGAAAATGATGGAAAAATCAAATGAGTGAATGATAAAATAAAAATTTTAAATTAATAAAAAAATCTAAGTGACCAAGAATGAAACTTAATGCAATAAAAAATGAAAAATTAAACTTCGAAATGAACAGGCCGATACAAAACCTACACTTTGGATACAGCGATACAGTTTTCTGTAAGATTTTCACGAACAACGGATCCACAAAACTGGGTCACGTATTTTGCTATACAATAGATTCTTCAATCAAAAATGAGAGGTAATTCTTACTTGATTGTGGAACATCATCAATAGGTGAGTACTGTGATGAACAAAACTCCAGCAACATAAGCATATATGAGGATATTGGTGAAATAAGAAACTTGATGAAATTACCACATTTCAGAAGGCAAGCCATAAAGTGTTGTCTTTGGAGTCGAATGCGGTCAGTTGATTCAGAGATGTAATCCAGTGGATGTCGGTAAAAAAAGTGTGAACTGTGTATTTATCCCATACCGCACAGATCTGTATGAAAATTTGGATTAAGGATCTACTTTCCATTTATTTCGAAGTCTACCAGTGAAATTTTCATTCTCTCTTCGACCCCATTCGAAAAAAATCGTTGCCACTTTACAATTCACTTTATTTATGTTCTTATAATAAGTTCTGAGTGTTTGACCAGGTGAAAGTACTTATTTTTGAAAAAAAAAATGAGCTTGAAGAAAAAAAATCCTTTTCGTAATTCAGCAAAGAATAGCCTTCATTCAAAATAATTCAAAAACTATGAATGGCACGCAACGTTTTGTGGAGTACAAAATTGTAGGTTTTTCTTTTTTGAGAATTTTGATGTTTCATTTTTTTTGTTTCAAATTTTGATTCAAATATTAATTCTAATTTTTTCAGATTGTGGTGGTTACAAACCCAGAAAACTACTGAACAAATGCTAAAAGATGTTTACCATTAATATCATTAACTATAGGACCTATTGTTTCCATCCAAAAACATATGTCTCACATCATTATGAAAGACATTCGCTCACCCTTTGGTTTGAGGAGCTACTATTTGTCTTTTTCTTCTCCGATTGAAAGGAAGGAAATGCAAAAGTTCTATGATAGGAGTAACATTCAAAAATTCACAAACAGTCTCTATGGCAGGGTTCCTTAACCTTTTTGCAGCCACGGACCACTTTCACAATATAAATAATTCCACGGACCCCTATCAAAGAATATCTTAATCTTAAGTAAAGAAAACAAGCCAATTCATATTGAAAAATCACTTTTATTAGTTGGTAATAATGGCACTATTTTTTTTCTAAAGCTAATGAGAAGGCTGTTACTGTTTGGCATCGATAAGAACGTTTAATTGTGGGGTTGTCTTCGACAAAGCAAGGCGCATGTCATCGGTGAGGCTTGAGCGATTTCGACTTTTTATTTTTATCGACACTAAAACCGAGAACCCGGCCTCACAAAGATACGTAGTAGCAAATGGTATCAGAACGGACATAGCTCGCTTGACAAGAAGAGGGTAAGCTTCACTCAAAGAACACCAAAACTCGCCAAGACCTTTTGCATGAAATTCAGCCTTCACAACTGCACTAGATCTCATGTCAATCAAGTCATCTTTGATGAGATCTTCATCGCTGATGCTGTCAATCTCTATAAAAAATCAAAATGGACTTCGCACGCATGTTTCTTTGAGTTGTTCGGAGCTGAAATAACTTTCAAAAGACGTCTGTAATATTTCCAGATGTTTAGACATTTCGTTTTGAATTTTTGATGTCATTTTCGTCATGTTCCCGTCACCTTGTGTCACTAATTCTTGTAACATCGGAAAATTTGCGAAGTTATCGGATTCTGTCCTCTTTTTCCAAAGACAGATTAATTTCGTTCAAATGAGCAAGAATACCTATCTGCTAAGTACGCTAGCCCTTGTAAAAAATCTTCGCTCTCGAGATATTCATAATTTCTCTTTCAAAAAACGTAACACTTCTGCTCGCAACTCGAACAAGGGCTTTAAGACTTGTCCCCTTGAAAGCCAACGAACTTCTGTTTGGTAAAGCAGTACTTTATGTTCTGATTCCATTTCTTGCCAAAGTCCTTCAAACAGGCGGTGGTTTAAGGCTCTTGCTCTGATGAAGTTGATTATTTTCACACATATCGACATAACTTCCTTCGAATAAGTGGGCAAAGTTCGTGAAGCTAAGGCGTGTCGATGTAAAAAACAATGAGTGATTATAACATGAGGGATCTTTTTTTTGATCAAAGCAGCAAAACCAGATGTGTTACCAAGCATTGCCGGAGCATATGCTACCTAGTTTAGTTCTTCAATCGATATGATGTTCGTTGAAAAATCTTTCAACTATCTCAAAGTCGTCGGAAGCCTCAGTAGTCGCTAAAAGCGAGTCGCAAAAAAGAAACTCTTCTCTGATACTACGTGTGTCAAGATGGACGTAACGAACAAACACCAAGAGTTGGCTGCATTGTGAAACATTGGTACTTTCATCCAATTGCGCACTGAATGGAAATGATGAAGCATTCAGTTCTTCAATAACTTGCTTCAAAACATTTGACGACATTTCAATAATTCTGGAATAGATAGAAAGTCGGTGAGCGATCCCAGTTAGCAAGCGATAGTAAATGAACAATCAGAAACAAACATAAAACAACTGCGCTGCTAAGAAACTCAGCCCAGTTTAATCTTTGTTCAATCAACTCATCTTTTCTGACTGTTTTTTAACTGACCTACTGCGGACCCCTGGTACACATGCTACGGACCCCCTAGGGGTCCATGGACCCCACGTTGAGAAACCCTGCTCTATGGATAGGTACGTGTTTATCACTTCATCATTCAATTTAAACGAATGATAAAGACATCCCTATCAGAATAGAGTGTTTGTGATTTTTTTCATTTCATCTCACTGAGGAGCTCAAGTCATGATTTATGCTCAGCGAAACAAGACCTTGTCTGGGCTTGACTGGAATATTATCCTGGTGAATGAGATTTTTTTCAGACGATTCTCTATATTTGCTTTCTTGTGTAAAAATTTACTAAAAATGACATCTATTCGATTCAAGTTTTGTATGCTTGGTATACAAATTGAGCGAGAAATCGTGACTACGATATGATGCAGTGTCCGCCGAGTCATATACTCAGGGTAGTAGCTGTTTCAGATAGATTCTGTCCCCTCTTCGATTCGAAAGAAAGCTAAAACAATATCTCCTCAAATTTTCTGAATGAATCACACGTTGGAATCTAAGAAACAAATGGTTTCTATAGACGTAGCTTGACGTTCCAACACTACGAATTTTATTATCAGTTATAATTGCACGAGTGCATAAAAATTTCCGATAATTTTGTAAGAAAGCGTGATATGTAAAAATTGCAAGAGTTTATTTTCATATTTTGGCTCTTTTACAAAATATGGAAATAACCGAATGCAATTTGTATAAGAGCTTGAATGCAAAATTATCTGGTCATTTTTATGCACGAATGTAATTCATTGGAATATTTCACGAATAAAGATATTCTCGAGGAAATGTTATTTTTTGTTCATTTATACTTTCCTCTATAGATTGTATGGAGCACTCACCAAAACGCGAAATGTTTTTCTATTTTTGAAGTCCATCTGACATTTATTTGTGTTGTTTACTGACGTCTAGCGATACGGTTTCAAATGTGTTGTTATGGTGACTTGATACAATGCAATTACCGCTGTAAGTTTTCGATAATTGCATTGCTCTTATGGGACATTTTATATATGAGGGAAATATTCATATTAATAGCATATACTTCATTAAGAATATTCCTTTGCCCACCACTCACAAAACGTCATGCAATATTGAGAGCAGAAGAAAGACCACCAACAACTCTCTTTACTTTCTCCAGGGTCATTAAGCTTCCAAACTATTGAATATTTTTTAATAAATCACGTTCACAAAAAACGTAACTAGCGTTCGACAGCGTTTATAAATTCGCCTGTCAGTTACTTGTCGCTGGTAATATTCATAAAATAAAAATTAATCATTCCCTTTGAGTCTCGTTATAGGATAGGGAATTTCCGAGGAAAATCTGCGGAGTTATGCGAATTTCAGAAACTTCATTTAATCAAAATGAAGTCTCTGAAAAGCTACAATTCGATTAGGTGTAATAGAGTGGAGATGTGGCTGAAGTTTCTAGAAACAATTTCGGTATGAAGAGCGCGAGATTGTGGAATTGTTGACATGGAAGAGGCTGGAAACATCGTGGAAAACTCGAGGATGAACGATCAAATTGAAATCATTCATTTTGGTGGAAGTTTTCGCCATTATTTCTGTTCCTTTAGACGGATTGATCTCGTTGCATTCCTAGCTGAAGATCACTCGAAAATTTACTTATGGCACTCGATATCATCATGGACTGGAAAGAGGAAATACTTGAAGCTTGAAAATCATTATTTCCAAAAAATCACGCACTGCAGTGTACTTCCAAACATGTATACCCCATGCATGTTCGTCAGTCTCACGATGACACAAGTACAAAAACAGTGTCGTCTGTTTTTGAGACTCGACCCCATGACTATAATGTGGATCGTCTCACAAGGCTAACGCTGTAACCAACTAGGCCACTTGGACTTCATAATTTCAGTTAATTGTTGGTGTGAAGAGTATTCCACAAAATAACATCGATTGTGACAATTCAAACTTGGCTCAATAAAGTACAAAATATTGATATTATCCGTTCAGTCAACTATAAAGAAATTGGCATACTTACGGGTGGAAGAAGAAAATTAGTATATTATGCAACGATCATGTAATGATGGATATTCATACACGAGCATCAACCGGGATACGAAACGAGCCGGAGGTGAGTTTCGTATGGTTGATGCGAGTGTATTAATAACCATTACATGAGCGTTGCATACGCTATTTTATCTACACCCGATAAATAGTGAAGAACTACAAATATTAGATTTATATTTGTATTGCACACAATAATACCAATTGAACGAATTTCTTTGAAAGATTCTACAAAATTGTAATTAATGGTATTACTTCGAGAAATAAAACGATGAGAAATGGGAAGAAGATCAAAAATTGAAAGAAAAAAGATTACTCGAGGCCGGAATCGATCCCATGTCTCTTTCAACTAGTCCAACTAGCCAATGTAATCTCAGCGCCTTAGACCGCTCGCCTACGGAAATCTCAGAAAATTTGATTGAAAAAATAAAGAAATAAATCATGCATTTGTCAAATGAAAAATTTAATCATTCTAAGTGTATTTCTGTCGGTGAAGGTGTCGAAGGTGATTCTCCCATATCGCTGGTATCAGACATTTTGTTATGATCATCGAAGTTCGGCTATATTCTTCAAAAATTCAATACCTAAACCGATTTTGACTTGACAAACGTCAAATGCAGCATGTACATCATGCTTGATTGAAAAATAATGGGTTTCTATTGGTTGAAAATCTGTATCGTAATGAAAAATCGGTATCGTAATGGATTTCATTATAAACCGGGTTGTGGGCATATAAGTGTATTATTAGAGTACGGGTGTAGATAAAAGTAGTTTGTACAAGAGTGGATATGGTAACCAAATTGCACGAGGACGAAGTTAGAGCAGGATGATTTTAGGTATAGAGCATTGTTTTCGATATTCATGGAAAACTCAAAGGAATGAAACTTTATTAAATTCAATATTCAATTCTTGCAGACGACACCCTCCGGAAATTCCAAAAATTAATAGTAACTGAGAAGTTATATTTCAATCGTTGAAAAAAAGTAGAAAAAAACTTATTTTTGGTGAGACTTGAACCATCTCAGAGAACGAAAGCCTTAGCCAACGTGGCCATTTGGACTGTACAACTTTAGTTAAATATTGGTGGAGTGCCGTTAATAGATTCATCACTAGGATCACTAATTTTTGTGAATCATTTATTACAGAAAACACTGATAATTACAATGAAATTAATAACAGATTGATAGTTACGAAGCTTTAGAATTCGCAAGGCAAGCCGTGATTTTGAAGACGAAATGTTATACCTGAATACGACAGGAAAATCGATACATTATTATTGTCAACATCGATTATTACTATTGAATTTGTTTCTTTGGAAGATAATTCGCTAAAATCATTGAATTTTGAAATTTTTTCTTGGATAATTTTCTTGGATTATTTTTATTACCGGGAATTCGGGATGATGGCTGTGTGTTCACCAGTTTTTCCAATTCTGAGTAATATTTATATGGATTATTTTGGGTTTTTTTTCGTGGAAAGTTATTCAAATGGTTCAAAGGTATGATGGAGATATATTAATGATGTTTTCGCTATATGGAGCCATGGTCGAAATGAACTTGACATTTAGGAAACAAGATCCAACAATACAGCGCACATATACAATAACAAATAACAATGAACTTCCGTTTTAGGATTTCATGATAAAGAAATGTAGAGAAGTGTATTTCGAAAGAGAACACATACCGACAGATATCTACACTAACTCAAACCACCAAAGAAGTGTCGAAAAAGGTATAGGGAAATGGCTTCATGATAGAAAAAAAATAGTATGCAATTCAATGGAAAAAATTGATGAAGAGATTGACTTTATAAAATGAATATGGAAAAAAATGGATATTCAGACAATGAAAAGATTCGTCCGATACCATTGATGATTATATCACTCACCGCTCTCTAAAGATGTGTCCTGTACGTTCAGGTGTTATGAAGAAATAAATGTTTTCACGGATCTTCTTTTATGCAGGATTGTCTCTACGAGGTTTTTATCTGTTTAGTTTCTTGTGGTATCGAACAGTTCACTCCTAAGAGATTCTACAGTCAGATGAGAATTGAGAAGTATTATAATTACCAGTATCTTCAGCGAAGAGCTAATTGAAATCTGTTGTCCTCTTCTGGCGATGAATCTCTTGAGAGCCATGATCATGGAATCAGAAGACAGTGAATGTGCAACCTCGAGGTGAATTGCCCTGACAGTGAAGCAAGTAAATATCACACCCCACCTTTTTTCTGATCTTCTACCTACGGTGACTGAAAACGGACCGAAATAGTCAATGCCAGTAAATGTAAAGGGTCGAACATTTGGAATGAGTCTTTCCTTCGGCAGTTGTCCCATTATGGGTATAATTGGCTTAGACTTACTTATTCGACATCTGGAACACATCGAAAAAACTGATTTCACTGCCGATCTACCCTGTATGATCCAGTATTTCTGTCGTGCTACATTGAAAACCAATTCTATGCCTTGGTGTGCATATTTTTCGTGCAAGTATTTCAAAAAAAGATAAGTCACCGGATGTTTCTTGGGTAAAATTGGTGGAAATTTTGTCGATTGGTTCATTGTAGGAGCTAAGTTTGTTCGTCCGCCTACAACTATCAAACCTTCTTCATTCATAGTCGGTGAAAGCTTCTTCAATCTGCTTTGTCTAGAAATTATCTTGCCTTGCTGAAGAGCTTCAATTTCTTCTGAAAAACTCTCATTCTGACATTGCTGAACCCAAACCAATTCTGCCTTTTTCAAATCATCCACAGTGATATTTCTTTGACAGTGGTCTTGTCGAATTTTTGATATCCATAATTTTCCTATTCTTCGGACCCAAGCAGTGACTTTCAGAAGCTTTTTCCAATCAGAAAACTTTTTGATATCTGGTAACATAGGATTGTGATCTGCCATAATTATTGTAGTCATTATTGTTATTTCTTTTTTGTCTTCAATGTCTGGTATCGTTCTCTTTGGCCAAGTCGATTCATCTTCTCTCAAAAATTTGGGCCCGGAAAACCAATCTTGAAAATTCAAAGTATTTTTTCCATTTTCATCGTAGGTGCGAGTTGCAATATCGGCTCCATTCATTTTTGATGGTATCCAATGCCAATCTCCTACATTGGTTAGCTCCAAAATTTCTCCTATTCTGTGGGCTTCGAATTGACCAAGGCGACTGGAATTTCTTTCAATCCAATACAGCACTGTTGTGGAATCAGACCAATAAAATATTCTGTCGATTTTGAGGTCTAGTTCTTTCTTGAGGGTATGCCCCAGACGACTTCCTAGTAAGGCAGCTTGAAGTTCAATCCTAGGAATCGAGATTTGTTTTGTAGGTGCAACTCGAGCTTTTCCAAAAATTAAAGAAGTGTCAATCGTTTCATCTGTGACAACTCGTAGATAAGCTACCGCAACAAAACTTTGTTTACTTGCATCGCAGAAGATGTGAATTTGTACCGTTTTCGCCTTTTGGATGTTTGGTGAATAGCATCGAGGAACAGTTGTGTTGTTGATTCTCTGTAGATCATTTGTCCAGGCTAACCATTTGTTGTAGATTTCTTCGTCTACACAATCGTCCCATCCAATTCCCGTTCTCCAGATGTCCTGAATTATGAGACGTCCTCGTATGGTGAAATTGACCAGAAGACCGAGTGGATCAAAAACTGCCATTACTATTTTAAGGATGTGTCTTTTCGTGGGTCGTTCAGTTTTACTATCTACGGGAAAGCGTTTCACTTTGAAGACAAGTTGATCTTGTGAAGAATTCCAAGTCATTCCTAAGACTCTGTTTTCCGTTTCATTGTTGTCTAAGATAAGATCTTTGTTGATGTATTCATTCACTTTCAATTTTTCTTTGAGTTCCTGGGAATTCGTAGTCCAATTGACCAGCTCATAGCCACCCATTCTCTGAACTCGATATACATCTGATATTATCTCGAGAGATTCTTCTATCGTATCTGCGGAATCAAGATAATCATCGACATAATGATTTTTCGTGATTGCCTCGATGGTCCTTGGATTATTTCCCATCTGAGTAGCATTCAGATTCTTAATAAATTGTGCGCATGATGGGGAACATGTAGCACCGAAAGTCATCACTTGCATTTGATATATTTCGTATGGTTCATGTTTGTTTTCCCTCCATAAGAACCTTTGAGCACCTTGATCTTCAGGTCGCACTCTTATCATATGGAACATCTCCCTCACATCACTCGTAAATCCAATTTTTCTTTGACGAAATCTGAGTAAGACTGATGTCAACGGAATTAGTAGATCAGGACCAGAAAGAAGGTTTTCGTTCAAGCTAGTTCCTGATGACTTTGCTGCTGCATCGAAAACCAGACGTAGTTTTTGTGGTTTATTTTCATTGACTACGCCAAAATGCGGCAAGTACCATGTTCTAGGGCCTTCTTCGGCAGCTTCTTCGTCTGATAATTTCCGTATGTAGCCATTCTTGAGGTATTTCTTCATGTTTTCATGATACTTTTCACGGAAAGGTTCGTTTTTCTCCATTTGTCTCTCGATACATGCTAAACGTCGTATGGCAGCGACTTTACTCTGCGGTAATGTGACCTCGTCAGACCTCCACAAAAGACCGATTTCGTAAGTATTGTCGCTGATACGTCTTGAGGTCGTCTCCATGATTGTCAAAGCTCTTTCGACGTATTTGTTATTCTTCAGTGAGGTTGGTGAAGTTCCAAATGCATCTGTGGTGAATGAATATTTCACCAGTTGGTGGAGACTTTCATCAGACATTGTGTTATTTTCACATACATGAAAGTTAAAAGGATCATATGGAACGTTGTGATCGATTTTACCATGTAGAATCCAACCCAAATTAGTTTTGGTTGCCATTGGTGAGTTTTCTGGACCTTGAATGACTTTTCTGGGTACAGTCAGGCGAATATTGTCTTGTCCTATCAGAATCATAGGCCTCCGTTGAATATTTTTGATAGGTAGACCATTCAAGTGGTGAAGATGATTCCAATCATTGTAATTCATTTTCTGAGTAGGTAGAGATAAATTCTTCACTGAATGGATATTCTTCATCTCGAAAACTCGTGCTCCATTGTAGTCTCCGGATATGTTGACATCTAGGCATTCAGAATCTTCATGATTAGACGTGATATCGTTCGTCCACTGGACACAAAGCCTTTGTCTTTCACCTTTGACTTGTAGCTGTTCGACGATTGACTGATCAATTAAGGTTACCGTCGATGCTTCGTCACACAAGGCAACGGTGTGAACAATATTATTTCCAGGTCCATAGAGTCTCACGTTGATCATTCTCAAAAGAATATTATTCGCGATATGATTCGTCGACAATATACTTTCATTTCCCCTGACATTCGAGAAGGACTCGTTGTTTCGAATTTCAGGATCAGGTGATGTTGTCTGGATTTCTTCTTTATGAAGGAGTTTATGATGCGGTCGCTTGCAGCCATTGGTTCCACAAATTTGTCTGAATCGGCATTTCATAGTTTGATGACTGTTTTTCAAACAAGAAAAACATAATTTCTGTTTTGTAACCCTTTTCCATCTAGAGTCAACGTCCTCGGATTTGAATATTTCGCATTCTCAATCCTGTGCCCTTTTTTTAGACAGCAAAGGCAATTTTCATTTTTAGATGGGGTCACCAGAAATGTTCTTTCCTTTCTCTGGTTTCCTTGGAAATTGATTTGTCTAAAAGAATTTTTTGAAGGTGTCACGTAACATGCGGCATTTGCTAAGGTAGACAGCCATTCTGAGAAGTTTTGCAAGTTCACAAGACCTTTTCTTCCCATAACTTCTTCACCCCACCGGAGTTTCAATGTGCTCGGTAATTTACGAATGAGATCTCGCAGTACCTGAGGATTTTCAAGGTGGGCATCAAACTTCAGAGATTTTATCGTAGAAACGAGACCATTTACTTGATTTGACATGTGCACGAGACCTTCCATGTCGTAGTCACGTAGGATTCCTATACTTTTAATTTTATCCAAAAGCGTATCAATTATCTGATCGGGTCGTCCAAACCTCATTTCTAACGTTTTGATGACTTGATCCAAGTTATTCGGACACATCAGCATACCAGAAACGGCAAGTTTTGCATCTCCTTTAAGGCATTTCTGCAGTTTTATCATGGATTCCTCTGATGAATATCCACAAATAGAAGCAATTTTACGGAATTGGTATATAAATGTTGGCCAGTCCTCAGGTCGACCGTCGAAGAAAGGAAAGTCTTTTTCGATTAAGTTTCTTGTCCACAATTTTTCGGATTTCGTAGGATCACTTGTAGGAACTACAGATTTCAGAATATTCTCCAGAGTTTCACAGAGTTGGGATATTTCCGATTTCATTTCTGGTTTCTGTTCTTCTTGAATAATTTTAGTGTCTTCATTTGATATATCATGTTGATGCTCAATAGAGTTTACCCATCTTGCAACATAGGATTGTTTAAATGAATCAGAAGATGACTGGGTTTCGGGATTTGGCAAGACTTGAGTTTCAGGGTATAAATTTTTATCACGTTGATCACTCACTGTTTTGTCATCTGAATTTGCCGTTCTCCTTTCTCTTTCTAAGATTTCTGCTTCGTTCACTTGATGTTCCATTTCTAGTAACTGAAGCTGTTTTCTCATCATTTCTTGTTCTATGGCGTGCTTTGCTTTCTCGTGCTCTAGAGCTTGTTTTTTTCTTAAGAGTTGGCTACTTGCCTTTTGACGATGTCACCGATCGCATAGCAGATGACTGCGCTAACGATCTTGAGGTATTTTCTTTAATCACTTCCCCAAAATTTCGTACATTCGGGTAAGTTTCAGGGATATTAGTTGAAGTAACATTCGATTTATCATGTCTGACGACGTTCGTGTCTCCAAATCCTGCTGGCCAGATGAAGTCTTCATCTAAATGTCGTCTACCTGCTAACTTTCGTCGAGTTCGTCCGGGATCAGACTGTCTGTCCATAATTTTCGTCTCCCTTTTGAAATCTACTACTATAACTTCCAGAGGACTTGTCAGTAGCTCGAAGGACCAATGTAAAAGACTGTTTTGTCCAATATTTTTACAATTATTTGCAATTAATGAGGTCGAATGACTTTTCTTGTCAGAGTTTTTTTTATTGACTGTCAGAAGATACATTGCCATGTCTTGATGTCATAACCACAAGAAATACAGGGCGACAAATTATTTCAACACTAGTCTTCCCTATAACTTCTTCAAATCATCAAATTTTTGAAAACACGCTAACATTATTTCAGAATGGCGCGTGGTATCAGCCAGGAAATTGTGTTTTCTGATGGACATCTGTCCAATTCATTCAATTTTGTTCGATGTACTGGAGAAGTTTTTTTGACTTTGTTTGGATTCATTCCACTTGGTCAGATTACAGAAACAAGTTTGGATAGGCCACGGCATAAATGGATACGCGAAAAATTATTTTTTTTTCATATGCAGATTCACACGAAAGGGAAGCCCTGTAATGTTCAAAGAACACCGCGTGAATCAAGAAACAGGAGATACGAATTAACATTCACTTGGAATTTCTGAAGTTTGTGAGCCTCAGAAAAAACCTCTTTCGGCAAGGAGTTCCAAAGCTCAGCTGTTCTATTGAAAAAAGATCCCTGAGCAAGAGAGGTTCGACAGGTCTCCAAATTCACAACAAAGGGGTGGGAATTCTGTACCCGTCGTGTCATCCGTGTAGACATTGCCGAGGGTGGAACGATTGATAACAATTCAGAAGAGCATCTAAATATCTATAGAAGAGAGACAAGTCTTCGACCCTTCTACGATGTTCCAATGAAGTGAGCGAGTCTGTGAGCGAAGAATCACCAACCAGATGGACTGCCTTTCTCTGAATGGAATCGAGAAGCTTCAATGAATGTTTTGGCGCTGAAGTCCACACATGAGAACTATATTCCAAGACAGGTCGTATCTGAGCCTTGTAGATCATTAGGAGCTGTGAAGTATTTCTTCGCACGAAATAGAAATCCAAGTTTCTGGGAAGCACCTTCAACGATCTATCTCACATGGTTTTTCCATGAGAGATTATCACTGATCGTAATTCCTAGCATCGAAATACTTGACTTTGTAGGAATAGTTACTCCTGACATCTAAATACTAGATGATGATAGATCGGCTTTCCTTGAGAAGAGACAAGCCTCGGTTTTTCCAGCATTAAATTCCACCAAGTTCATTTTATCCCATTCTATTATTTTTTCCAAGTCTTCGTCAATTTTATTGACGTGAATGTTTCTTTGAATTTTTGTTTCTCGAGCTGGTATGGGGACTCTGGAAGAGAAACCGGTATGGAGAGTACTGTCGTCCGCAAAACTATGTATTGAACAAGATGTGTTCTCGAACAAATCATTAATATGAAGCAGAAACGAAGTGGGCGCCAAAACTGAACCCTGTGGAACACCTGCATCCATTGGGAGAATATCAGATGATACTCCATCAACAACCACATACAGTTGACCCCAACGATACAAAAAAATTTAATATATCACAGAAAACTGTACAGAATAAAAATACAGAATTTTTCATCACCGACAAGTGATACCCATGTCCTCTCCATAATGAGCCGGGCACAGAAACACAGCGCTTACTCCTTCGACAGAGATAATTAATATCAACTTAGAACAATTGTTCGGGATAGTCCCAAACACAGTATGGTGAGGGAAAAACACCCGTCAGAAAATAACTACTTCCCTGGCTAATCCACAAACAGGTGCCAGTGCACCTGTTGCCTCCTGGTTCCAACAAACGTTCTTGGTAATGAGTCATTACAAATACAAAATCTTTATTCATCACTGAAATGTAACATCTGCCTATAGTTACCAAAACAAGTGTATATCCATCGGACTAGTCAAAAACTACAGCTGAACTAACAAAAAAACACATAAAGATGACACATACACAATAAAAATGGAATACATAGCAGATTATTAATCATATTTGTTCAAAAATTGAAATTGACTTTATGAAGGGTAAAAAGTATAGCAGATTCTCAAGTAATCCAACACTGTGTTGAGATGTAGAATAAATATAACATTCATGCCTCTAGATACTCATTCATCGGGTAGAATGCCTTATCTATCAAATATGAGTGCAATTTATTTTTAAGTTGAATGTTTCTGAATCGGTGTATAATTGTTTGAACTTATTATAACATCGTATCTGTTGATACTCATACTTGGATCACTATACTAGCTAATTAGTTGAAAAATAACATCCGTAATAATTTTTTTATACTCACTTATTGATATTCCTAACGTTATGCAGAATTTAGAAAATTACCACGGTTGTGAATTTGTACTTTTGGATTTGGGTTTCAGTAGGTACCTGAAAAACGTCATTCCCTACATCCCGTCCTGAAATAAAGCCCCACCGTCATCAATACAATACTAATCACTTAGCATGAGCATCTCTTGATTTTCCATCACCAACTGATCGATAAATGGCAGCAAATCCAACATCTAACTCGATTCTATTTCCACAAAGAGTCCCCGAATGCAAAGTAGGCATTGGAACGAAACAACAGTAGCGCATTTGTAACGCTGATTATATTAATAGCGACACGACGTCGTGTACGGCGTCGCGACGCCAAGAAATCCTGAACGATCGCCGATAAAAAGGCACAGACTTACCACCAAAAAAGTTATCTCGCCGAAACCGTTAAAAAAACAAATGCGTCGGTCTAGGAATGGGGGGCGGCGGTCCTTGCATGGCGTCGATTCGCCACATCCGAAGATTTGCGGAACTTTTATAGCGGGAATGAGTTATTGAGAATCTAGAGTGCTCTCGTAAAACGAAACATGTCGTAAGAGACGATGTGGCCGTTTTCAGATATTTCGGTTTTTGGAATAGTTGACAGGAAACTATCTACAGATTTTATAGTCTTTGAGCATTGAGCTTCTTCAGACGACATAAATTGACGCTTGATAGCCATGGGACTCTCTGCTTTATAGCCGACTACCTAATAGCAAAATGAAAACCCTACAATTCACAGTTTATTAGCCGTAGTAATTTTTTTAACACTCCAAATCGAGTTATTTTTTTCACGAGACTATGTTACTGTGGCTATTTATAAAATCTGTACATGTGAGTGAATTATAATTATTATTATTAATTATACATAATTTCAATTATATGTGCTTCGTCCAAACTTTTCGAACAAATAAGATACAGTAAATTATACAAATATTCTGAAAAATACTTAATCCGAGCAGCATGGTTTCATGTCAAATAAGTCGATCAACACAGATTGGTTTATTTTTGAAAGCCAGGCATTTGAAACATTTGGACGTAAATCCCAAATGGATACAGTATTTACCAATTTTCGCAAAGCATTCGACCGTGTTAATCATGACGTACTTCTGAAAAAGTTGACATGGTTCGGATTAACGGAGAATTTTGTTGAATTAATGAAAAGTTATTTAGAATATAGGAAATTCATTGTCAGACACAAAGGAAATGTATCAAGGAAATATCATGCAAACTCTGGAGTGCCACAGGGTTCCAATTTGGGACCTCTCTTTTTCATCATATTCATAAACGATATCTCTTCGGTCATTGAGTACTCAGAATGCCTCCTCTTTGCAGATGACCTTAAAGTTTATAAAAAAATTCACTCAGTACGGGACTGTGTTATGCTGCAGAAGGACATGCAAAGTATTAATGAATGAAGTATGATTAACAAACTGCATTTCAATCTCAATAAATGTAAAGTAATGAGTATAACTCGCATTAAAGAGCCAGTTATCTTCAACTATGAGATGGGGGGAGAGGATCTAATCAGATGTACAGAAATTAAGGATCTTGGCGTAACCTACAATATGTTTTTTTCATTTGCGGAACATATAGGAAATATAGTATCAATCGCCAACAACACTAGGATATTTGATGAGGTAATCTGCAACTTTCACAAATATTACTACAATAAACTACTCTATTTTGCATTGATAAGGCCTGAGTTGGAGTATGCATCATTACTGTGGTTCTCGGAGTATGCATCTTCATTACATAAAATAGAGAGAGTACAGAATAAACTTCTAAGAATATTGTATTATAGAGAATACCGTTCGTAGCCTAACTATAAAACAATAAGATCAACTAATTCAAGGAATGAATTCAAAATAATGTCCTTGGACCAAAAAAAATTTCTGCTATCATGTTTCTGTAAAAGTTGATTAATAGTAAATTAAATAGTCCCGAAATTCTTTCACTTATTCCTTTTAATGTACCTTGGCGCCGTACTCGTACAAAACTTATGTTCAATATACCAAACAGTTACAATGTGTTTGTAAATGTAGATTTTTCCCTACCTCCCAAAGTCTTTCACACAGTAATTATTAATCACATCACGGACACCTCCTTATGCAATGTGACAGGTCCCAATAATTTTTTTTTCGATATTTCCAATATCTTCATTGTGGATTGGTGACAAGCCCCTGCAATCCATTTTGGTACGTATTTTGTTTGTGCTTCAAATTCATAGCTCAATTATTATATATTATGTATAGCTGTTAAGCATGTAATAAGGCCCTCAGATCGATTTATACTTCTGCATTAAAGCAGACGAAGAGCAAAGTGGTTACTAGTCCTAACAATTATTGTGATTTCAAGAGGAGTTTCGAATGACTCAGGTGAAGTATGGTTATTGTGGATTATACCATTCCGTAATTTTTTGTAGACCTTTTTGAGGTGTACAATTTTATCTTTCTCCTACCATTCAGTCAGAGTTTGCACTGTAAGCGCAAAAAATGTGTTTATTTACGATATCACATCAGAAACCTCCAAAATTATCAGTCCTCTCGATTCACTCTATCTATTGAAACAAAAACACATCAAAATCCGTTGAGTAGTTTTCAAGATCTAAGCATGCATAGAGACAGATAGACAGCGGGGAGCGACTTTGTTTTATACTATGATAGTGATTGGTCAAAGTGACGCTGCGATGTTTTTTTGGAAAGTATGAATATGATTTAAATTATAGCTGATATATTTATAAAACGAAATTCATGATAAACATTCACATAAAAAGTGAAAAATGATAACAATCGCTCACTCATAACTTACGATTTTAAATTTTCATACAATGTCAAAGTCCTAACATTTATAAGGAATTAGGCATTCCAGATAACGTGGTGTCTTGGGGCAAGCAATATACACACTGATTCATTCTCAAACCAGTGTAAAATTCTTGTATTATCATCTTCCACTATTCAAATTCCGATTGAAGGATATAAAAAAAGTGAGGGCGCAGCTGCTTTACCACTGAAGTCTCTTGAAAGAACAGACGAAAGTTTATGAGTGGCAGATGCCGCCATATTGGTTCATTTGACCAAGTATCTGGAATGCCTGATAGTTGTCAAAGTGGTGCAAATCAGTTGAAGTTTTCTCGATGGTGGCGCTACAATCTTGAATTGAATCTCCTTTCGCTAATTCATAATTTAAATTATACCTTTATTTATTATTACCATATTTCACTCCAATAGATTAAAAAATTCCACCTATTTTACCAAAGTATATTCCAGCTGAACCTCTTGCTTGCTTGGATTATGTTTCAGTATATCTTTCAGGAATCGTTTTGTCGATAATTTAATTCAGTAAAAATCTCTGAAAAGAAATATCAGATTTTTGTCGGGATAAACAGTTTATAAGATCCGAATATTCTGTTTTGTACCAAAGGAGAAGTGATTAACAATCCATTTCTGAATATGAGACTGAATTGTAGAGATTATTACTACTTCATCAAAGCAATATGATAATTGTGAAAATCTGGTAGGAAAGAAAATAGAATTTCATAGATTTCTGTCATAAATTAATGGGTTGGCACCAAAATCAATATATGCATCTCAGACGCGAGTTTTACGAGATATAGAGTGCTCTGCTGAAACGAAAAATATCTTAAGATACGATCTGACAGTTTTCAGATATATTTCGGTTTCTGTGATAATTCACAACCTACAAGACTGGGCTTCTTTAGAGGACATGAATTGCTGCTTAATAGCTCTGGGATTCCTTTGCTTTATAGTCCGCTTTCTAATGGCAAAATAAAAACCCTTCAGTTTGATTTATTAGCAGTAATAATTTCCATTATCACTCCAAATCAAATAATTTCATATGCATATCAACGAATGAGGTTTTATTTGTAATATATTTCCGAAGTGACATTTTATGTTTATGGTTTAACTACCCAGGTCCAGGACAGTAACTACAACGACATTTAGTTTAGGTTCAAACATTTTCAAATCCACCATTGTTGCTTTTATGTTATCATGAGTAAACAACTCGGAAGTTCTTTTTGGCGTTTTCTCAATTAGTAGCATAGATTTCATCAATTTGTTCCCAATTAATCTTAATTTCTTCAATTGATTCACTGATCACTTTGTATTCCTTTTGTTGGAACAATTTTTATTGAATTTCTCTCCTCACAGATGATTTGCCGGAATGTTTAATTTTTTTTATACATGTTCAAGTGAAACTGAAAATCTAGTGGAACGTGCCAGTAATTCCTGAATTTCAGGCAATTTGAGTTCCTTTCTAAACTTCAATAGGGATGTTTACTATTTTTATATTAAACAAATTTATCTAAAGAATACATTTTTTTAATTGGTTTTGGTATAAAGAAAATAGTCCTTTCGGGACTCAATCCCAACTTTTTCTATATTTCAGCGTCAGTAAAAAAACATTAATTTTAGCAGTTGTGATATAACTTCAAAAATCAGGAACATAAATGTTTGAAATTCCAAATTGAACAAACAATAAGAACTAATGACTCTTCATCTTCCAACTGATTTTCATTTCGATTTTAATTTTTGCTGTAATACCTATTAAGGTAAGCGTCCATAGGTACGCATCGTACGTATCGTACGGATCGTATAAAACGGATCGATTTGTGGTAGTGCGTCCACTGTATCCGTAGCGATCGGATTGCCGATGCGACGGTCGGTTTTTAAGTAACATTCGCATTTTCGTTGTGAGTGGACGATCGGAAACATTACAGTGTGTAATGTTTCCGATCATGGAAAGTGATGAAGAACTTGTCATTATTGCTTTGTTATTAGATGAAGAAGAAAGGAGGGGAAATAAGAAGACATAGATTGTGGATACATGACATATTCAAAAAAAGATCACAGTTTGGAGAATATCATACACTATTCACTGATTTGCTCCATGATATGCGTAATAACAAATATAATTAAAGCACGTGTGTGTACTTAGTGTCGAAATGTAACAAAATTCAAATGATCTGTGAGGCGACCAGTGACTACCTATTGTGACATGCGTCCACTTATCGACAATCCGCATGTTGTCATCCGCACCAGTCGGAAAAGTTGCCCCTTCGATAAATTTCATCGGCATTACCGACGGACCGATACGTGCGATCCGTCCGCTGCCGGTCAGTGGACGCATATGTATAACTTACTATACTAATAATTCTAAAATCCGTTTCGTACGATCCGTACGATACGTACGATGCGTACCTATGGACGCTTACCTTAAGACTCATTTCATAATTTGTTACGGAAATAGACGAATTCAATATCAGTAGGCATCCTTTTGAGCCATATTTCTTACGAATGTCTTCTGCTACATGCCACATGGCGATATCAGTAAGTGGAAAGAAGCGGTTTAGAGTGTATAATGGAATTACTTCAAGTGAATCCCCATTTTTGTAGATATTATTTTACACGGAAGGCCTGAAAATTCAAAAAATCTCATACGAGGTTTTTAGCTATTGGATTGATTATAATATTTTCAACTGCTGGAAAGCCGATGAGGAAGAATTTGAGAAAATTCATCTAATTTTTTTATTGTCATTCTCCAAGAAGTATAATTAGTATGATATACAAAAGGACCCAAAAGCATAAGTCCAAAGGTAGTAGGTGATTTTGGAAGTCATTTCAAATAAAAATTATTATATCTATTATTATCCAATTGTTTACGGTTTCAGTTGCATTCTTGAAAAAAATATTCAAGATGAAATAATATTATAACTCATTTGGTTGACATTTTTTGCAAGTGTGACCCTAAAGAGCGTACAGTTCCACGAAAATGACATGAAATACTGTTGCTTTCACTTGTTAGAAAATTATGTGTGACAATGTTTCAATTTGTCCATGATTAAAATACAGATTCCTGTTTAAAGTGACGTTGCTACAAATGTACCACAAAAAATGAACAGGTATCTTAAAAAGATACCTATGTGATGCAGATAATCATACCGTGGCATACTTTGAGATAAGCGATGGATGCTTTACTGTGATTGATATTGTAAATATTTCGGTCAAAAATATATTAGCCCAGAATCAAGATTCGAAGTAGTGAAGAGTAATTCCATAGCTGGTAAACATCTCAATCATTGTTCAAACTAGGGCAACGAATTTGAGCATATCAACATTTCAGCTAATGACTAATATGAAAATAATTTCAACAAATGTTTGATGAAAATCCTTCACCAATTAATATCATGGAATACCCTGGACGAAATATAAAGGGTCTTCCATATTTGTTGGTATATTAGACTTACTTAGACAACTGAAATAGAAATAAGTTTCAATTTTTTTACAGAAGTAGGGTGCTGTGATCAGTGTAATCTAACCCTTCAAAATATTTTCATGTCCTTATTGTTGTCAGATCTACATGATCAACTTCAAAATCATTTTTGAGTTCATCTTTAAATATGTGTTCTTGGTGTATACGTTTCGTTGAACGGTTGTTTTTAATTCAACAGAATTGGTTTTAAGTTGCAGGAATTGGTTCTGAAATATAATTAGGAAAAAAGAAAATGTCGAATAGCCTATTGAAGTAAAAAAATACAAATTTACATCCTGATTTCCTGATTTTTCATACATTCTGCTGATCCGGAAACTTCAATCATTCGGTAACAGTTCAGTTGAATACCATTGTGGTAGCCAGGACAACACAGTTTTCTGAAAAGAAAAATACCAATTAAAAATAAATTAGTCGTTATAATTTAATGAATATTCATAATATATTGTCTCGTAAATCCAAAAAAGATATGAATGCTATAATACTACAAAAGTTACGCAAATATGCAAATAGGCCTACAATTATTTCTATATAATTCATTGTCAAGCAAATTTGTGCAGATAGTTGATAAGAACAAAACCAAACAAAAATATTTTGGAACAATTCTGCTGACCTTTCTTACGGAAAGCTATTACAGCTATTTCAAGAAGATCATCACTCATTTCTCAAGGAACTGTTTTAGGGCCCATTCTATTCAACATTTACCTTAATGACCTATTTCGTCTAGAGGGCTGTGGCAGAATGATAAGTTTTGCAGATGACACCGTTATTCTTTATGAAGATGATAACTGGTTTACATTAAAAAATAAAATAGAAAATGATCTCATCCGTATAAAAGCCTGGTTTGACCATAAGCGATTGTCCATAAATCACAAGAAAACATTTTACTTACCTTTCAGCAGCTATGAAAAAGCATTACCAAGCTTTGAACTGAAACCTGAACCTGACTTAATAATTCAACCCGTGAGAAGAGTAAAGTATCTGGGTATATATATAGATAGTCACATGAGGTGGACAGATCATATACAGTACCTACTCAAAAAGCTCAGATGTATTCTATTTAGATACAAGCAGCTCTCCCACATACTGAATAAGAAACAAAAAACAATTGTTTATCACAGTCTTGTAGAGAGTCACTTGAATTACGGAATCATTGCTTGGGGTGGAGCAGCAAAAACTATTCTGGAACCTCTACAGGTCCTCCAAAGAAGATTTTTGAGAATACTCCTGAACAGAGATTCTAGATATTCGAGTGATGCTTTGTATAATGAAACAAGAATATATGACTGCAGACAACTATTTTTCCAAACTACTTGTTATACCCAATACCTTTTTCCAACTGGGATCACAGCTAGCAAGCACAACTATGGCACTCGTCACCGAGATCAACTGCTGCCCTACTCTATGATGAAAACGGTGGGACAGAGAAACTTCTTATACTTGGGACCTAAGTTCATGAACTTCCTCCCGAACTGAAAACTATCGGACAATTTGAATCATTCAAAGAAGCATTAAAGCAATTCATCATTAATACTCCAAGAAACATTTTTCATGAAATAATCGACAGTTGAGTAGAACATTCACAGATGATATTTATTCATGAACACTCTGTAAATAAGACCATCTACATTTCTCTCTCCAAATTTTCTCGTTCGTTGAATAATTAATATGATCTCATAATATGTCCCAAACGTACATTCCCTACCTTTTAATAATCGACCACATCAATTTTAGATATTTTTTTATATTTTATCCATCTCGTTTTAGAGAACTATTACTCCAAATATTGTATTGTTTTTTTTGTCATGCATTTCTCACATGTATGAACGGCACTTAACCCCACTTTGTATACAAACAGAGAAATGTGTTTCGCAAATAGTGCCGTTTTAGTTTTATTCACTCTGTATTGTATTTACATGATATATGTTACTCTGATATGTGATGTGTGAATAAAAACTTACTTACTTACTAATTCTACTCGATAATAGTAATAGTAATAGTATTATGCAAAGATCAACAATTTTTGAAGAGAATCATTTGAGAAAAGGAAAACTTCTAAAATATTGGAAAATTGTGGTAAATTAGTAACCACAAGCATTAATCAAATTTGTCCACGACAACTGTATAATATATTCAAAATCATGTGTTTCTTCAAGAATTGCGATATCGATTATTCATTAGTGTTCAATGGTTATCGTATTTCTTGAAGAACGCATGCATTATGAATATTTTTTATATTTTTGTTTAATTTTTTTATGTGATCGATAGTTTTCAAATATTCGAACAGACTTATAAATTTTGATGAGATTTATTTTCACTTCCAGAAGTTGTAATTATTTCTTGTTCTGCACTCGAGCGGGTGGACTATTGAAACACAATTCTCTGTGTTTTACACTTTCAATGCCAACGTTTCGGCGATTATTTTTCGCCTTCTTCAGGGCTATAATATCAAAAGTGGAGGGTATAACATATATGACAGGACATGACGATGAATATAATACCTTTACAACAAACAACAAACTGCACTAAAACCATAGGCCAGAAATACTCTAAATGTAACGATTCTCATTAAGTCTACTCACCTCAAATGTTATTTGAGTGTTGGTGTCTATGTATGTATTAGTGGTGTTTGCATCAAAATTCACCAAAATTGCCATTTCTTGGTGATATGTACCTTTCAATCAAATTGGAATTATAGAAAAAAACCAAACGGGGGCCTGTTTCATAAAAGTACAAGTCTTGTAGCTCCAAAGAAACACAAGGAAACATGATGCTAAATAATTGTTTTTTACTCGTTTGTTACCTGTACATACATTGTGTTTCTCTTGTAGCTACAAGACTTCCACTTTTATGACAGGCCCCAGAACGGCATCTGAAGATACATTGAAATAAAATACTTCGGATCAATTTGTGTTTTTTTGTTACTTTTTTATTTTGAACTACCTGGATTTTTTCTTTTGATGGTAATGTCGGTTCTGTACTACCTAATGCTTGTTTTATGGTCGCTGAAACGTTGCCCTTTAAAGGTATGGTTTATATAATAGTCGTGGACAAAGTATAGTATTCTGCTCGCCTATAATGGCTATTATTATACGCTCGTTGAATAATATACTGTTATAGGAGATATGTCTTCAAAGACGTCTCTGCTCATACTGACAATGTAGAGACTGTTAACTTCCAAGATCCCATTTTCATTTTTCATCCCGACTCCTCTTATTTGAACAATGTATCAGCATCTTCTTTCGGCGTCGCTCCGAGATTCGTCGAATTTCGAGGCTCGTTAACTTTGATGGAAAGCTGTTGAGCAGACTAAATAATGCACAACTTACTGAGCTCTTACTAATGTAGGTCTACGACGTAAAAGGGCCCGGCTGATGTGTGTGTTCGATGTTCACCAGACAGATCCTAAATTAGATTGTATGTCTTCTCCACTCCCCGATTTCATCTCTTCGATTCGAAGGTATTGGGAATCAAGAGTCCATTTTCAAGTCAAGAAAATGCTCACTTATTGATCCAGTGCGAATTTTCACATTAATTTTTTCTTTGGATTGCAGTACATCTCATGTCTCATGAATATTTTTTTAATTTTCATATACAGATTCACACGAAAGGAAAGCCCTGTAATGTTCAACAAACACCGCGTGAACCAAGAGACAGGAGATACGAATTAACATTTACTTTGAATTCTTGAAGTTTGTTTGCTTCAGTATAAACCTCTCTCGGCAAGGAGTAGCAAAGTTCACCTGTTTTATTGAATAAACAACCCTGAGCAAGATAGTTTCGACAGGTTTTCAAGCCAACAACAAAGGGGTGGGAACTCTGCACTTGTCGGGTCTTACGCGTATAGATATATTATTTTTCACAGTAAATGGTATTGGCTTATTTACTGCAATGAACTACCCGATTTAATCCCATTGTGTAATGTGCTACAGGGTCGAACTTAAGAAATTTGAATTTTGCATAATGTAGGAGATATACAAGTAATTTATTCAAATGTTACAATTCTATTCTATATTTAGTTCAGTGACTAACAGAACTTTCCAACTCTCGGTACGAATGTCATTCATTCAGTTTACAACACTACCACTTAAAGTCGGAGAGGTATTTTTTTCGCGCACGTTCGATTTAAGTTGGTGCCACATAAGCTCTATGGGATTGAACACGCAGTAGTAGGGAGGTAGTCGTAACACTGTATGTCCCAATTCTTCTGCAATTGTATCACAAACATACGTTTTTTTAAAGAAAATGACTCTGCAGCACTTGTAAAAGTTCTTTTTTGTATAATTTTCCTCAAAATATATGTCATTTGCAGCCATGAAGTTTTGAATCTCCACTTTCGTATACTTTGAGCCAGGATTTTTTTGCAATTTTCGACTATGATAGCTTGCGTTGTCCATTACTATAAAGCTGTTTGGCGGAATGTTGGGTAACAGACAATTTTTAAACCAGGCTTCAAAAAGCTCTGCTGTCGTATCTTCGTGATAATCAACACAAGAGTCCTTAATATTTTTGGCAGAAAGCCACATAGCATTTGGGATCCAACCATTTTCTGATCCTGCGTGTAATATTGTGATTCTCTTCCCATGCGTGTCAAACCACGTCTCGTCGAGGTAGAGTATTGGCCGATTTTCAGACCGGTATTTTCTTATTGACGTTATATATTCAGAACGCCAGTTTATTAAACGTGTGGATTCCATTATTACTTGTCTCTTGTCAATTTTGCGATATTTAAAGCCCATTGCAGACAGAGCTCGCCAAAGGGTAGTGAGGCCACAGTTGATGTAAGTCTCGTCATTGATGAGCCGCTGTTTCCGATTTTTGATTGTAGGGACACGCTGCTCATCGTACATAGTGTAGATTTTTCGCCTCATCAAATCTTTTTCCCAGTCGTCTAGTTTTTTTGTGACACCGGAATCTTTACGCTTTTTTCTTGATTCCATGGAATTTTCAACAATTCGTCTAACTGAAGTAAGAGACACCCGTCAAATTACTGGTTACTTTTGCTGCAGCACCCGCGTTATATCCTTGCTGAAGTAAGGAACTATACACATTTTTTATAATGATTTTCGCGTCACAAGATAAGTGATTCTTCTTTAACGAACCACTGGAAGAAGCACTATTACTTTTTATCCACGGACGCCACATACTGCCTATTCTGTACGTTGGGGTATAAAATATTTGCTATTGATGTCTGTAATAACAAATAAATGTTATAAAATGATTGCACGCCGTAACACAAGTGAACACTTCCAATGAAATACAAAGACTGAAATGAACAAGAAGTGTAAGCTGTAATCCTTCTCAGAGAGGGATTCTCTGAGAAACAAAATTACCTGAATCCGGTCCTTTTACATTTATGATGTGCATCTCGGATTTTACAACTTAAGGGTCTAATTGTTTTCATTATAATCCTTCAGTCAATACCATTTATTGTGAAAACTACTATACTGCCAAGGGTGAAACGAACGACGATAATTCAGAAAAGAACCAGTCGTGAAAAAATCTATAGAGACAAGTCTCCAACCCTTTCACGATGAGAACGTCTGGGCTTTATTTATATTGATTCAGTGGACCATAGTTTTTGCATCGTTATTGTTCAGTTATAACGCGATCAACTTCCTCAACTTCCATTTTTTGGGTTGATGTTGGTAAGAGGGTAGCAGAAAACCCCAATTTTATCAAACACTATTCTATTTTTCGTTATTTATCATTGAATACTTCGAATCAAGTGGTTAGAAAATAAATTTCTCAACGTTTCATACTCCCTTGAGCATTCATAACACAAACCGTCTCTTTATTTTTTACTCTTCCTTATCGTTCATCACATGTCTTTGGGATGTGCAATGTTTGAGTTATTCGCTTGAAAAGGCTTGAAAATATCCAATTTTCATACAAAAAATTTGAGTTTTCAATCGCGAATTACTCGAAAGAAATAGATATCTGCAAAAAACTTCTTAGAGGTTTTTCTTTCTAGCCTTTTTGGGCTCTTGATCCATTATAATGTGAAAAAATCGGAAATAATTTTGGAATCTATAGAAGTGTAGAAGGAGAGTGTTACTCAACTTCATCACTCTATCCATCCCAAGGGATATTTGAAGTGATATATTTTCACCCCCATAAAAATGGAAATAACTCTCAGAAAATTAAAAATTGAAATTTGCCACCAATGACCTTTCAGTATTTTATGTATAGAATATGATCCAGAATGTTTTCCATATATACATTCAGAACAATTGCATTCAGAGATTCAAATCACCACTTTTATGACGTTGAAATATCACTAATTTATGGTAATGAAGGAATTCAAGTATTAGTTGACCTATAGAAATAAAAATCGAAAGTGTAAGACGTTTCATTCATTTGAAAGTATAAGGTGGTTATTGATTTCCCTTTATTGGTTATATTGAAACAATCGATTTTTGTTATGACCGTTTGAAATTCTATTACGTTTCCACTATATCAGTAATTTGAGATACATTTTTTGACGTTGCATTGATTGGATTATATCGGACAGCCGGTGGCTGATTCACTGCAATCTTTCAAGATCTATTTTGATGCTCCTTGGTTACAAGATCTCATTCTCTAGCTCGATCTCTTTGGTGAGACTTGATAGCCTTGACACTGACCCCTTCATATAGCAAGAAGCCTTTGGTTCCTCTTTCCCACATCTCGTGAGTCTCAGCCACGCTAACGCTTCATTGTAGTGCGGGTTCTTCCTTTTTCCGATAGAACCTGCATTGAATTCCTTCCATCAGTGTCATATTACAAGTAACATTTTTTTTGGCGGCTACCCTTACAATCTTGCAGTTGTTTCGCCTGTACTATTTCTAGGAGGTTGTTCGACCAGCATATACGAATTATTAGATGTCAAGTATATTCGGAGAGCTGAGAATGCCTCCTGAAGCATTCATATATTTTTTTATGAATTGGAACAAATATTTCATTCAAAATATGAAGAAATATCCACAGGAGTTTTTGTTTCAAGTTCTCTTTAAAAATAGGGGTATTGTTATACAATTTCTCTGTGTGAAGATATATATAATCTGACATTTTCGAGGTCATAGGATTTTCACCCACAAAGATTTAGAGTTTCCGACAAAGCTGTGTAGTATTTGGTAGGGGATATATGTAATAAGTGGTCATGGTAACCCTATTTTGGGTACTTAGCTCAATGAGCACACTCAGCCAGATGGTTATAATATTATAGAGTTTTGGATATGAATCCAAGTGACGTATTGAATATGAAAGAAGGAAAATCGAAAATTTTCACAAGCCTTCTCTGTTGATTGGTACGTATATATCACTGAAATATGAAAGTTCATCCATCAAAAAGTTCTTTCCTAGTTTTCCAATAGCGAACTCAGAGTTATATGCCCTTCCGAAGGTTCAAATTATATATTTTGAATAGCTACATCCCAACTATTTTGGAAATCGAGATTTTCTCATATTTATATACTGCAAATACTTCTGCTTTCCTACATGGTATGAATATTGTCACACATAACACTCATATCCAGTACTGCAGTATTTGTAAGCTTTTTCAACTTTATTCTTTCGATAAGTCGCACTGACATTATACATACCTGACTTAAAATCTGTTGCAGCTCGATGAAAATGAATATTTGACTGTAGGTTACAAATCTAATTCACTAATGTTGTATTCAATTTATCTCTCTGACAGCCGTTAAGGAAAGCAAAGATATTATGATTCCGCTCTCTTTCGAAATAACTTATCGAAGATGTCACCAACTCCTGTCCGCAGCGATAGTTTTTGACTCTCTTGGTATTTTAACGAAGAGCCTGAGACTGATACTTTCTATAGAAGCATCGAAGATGTCACCAACTCCTGTCCGCAGCGATAGTTTTTGACTCTCTTGGTATTTTAACGAAGAGCCTGAGACTGATACTTTCTATAGAAGCATCAGAATATACAAATTATTTAATTTGAAGTACCAAAAAGACCTGAATTCAGAACGCTCACTTTTGAATGACAATTATCAATCGGTAAATAACATACAAAAAATTGTGAAAACATAGAGAGTACTGCCCCAATATACCATAGCTATACAGTAGAGACACTTAAATGTCAATCCTTTGTTCTCGAGGGTCAAATTTCAGAGCGCTTCATTCTGTGCTCGGGGTGTGTAATGTCATTTTGTGGCGGTAAATTTTTATGTACGGGATACCAAATATCAAATCAATATGTTACTTCACATCATAAAATTAATATTTCGTCTGGGATAACGTTTGGAATAAATGTGAATAATCAGAAATTCTCAAGTACCTACAATAGCTATTCCACTTTTCTATTGCTTTTTCCCTCCAGTCCGTGTCTGTTTGGAAAGGTATATTCGATGACCAGGAAATAAAAAGCTTTCAAGAGGAAGTTTTATTCGCAGCAGCTTCAAATATGTACAATGAATATATATTCCGACATTAATAATGTAATAAAGACTATAAATGACTTGAAATGGTAATTTTTTTCTTTCTTCAATTTATTAGAACAATTCTTCCCCAAAGTGAAATTCACACAAGCGATACTTGTTAGCTTCGGGAGTTTTTCGAGTAAATCCTTCGGTTACATGCCTTCAACCATGCCTCACACCTAAAAGAGTTATTTGATATTGAGGTGCATTTTTATAAGGCTAAGATCTCTACGCAAATGAGTTCCTATTCAAAGTTCTGCAATTTGTAAAAATATATGAAAAATTTAGAGCTACAATTCTACAGAACACTAATGGCTATTACCTTTTGGCATCGTTCGGAAAGCTCAAGGCAGGTGATAATTTGTCTGTAACCTTCGACAAACATCTGCCATAAACACACACTTTTTCACCTTGGTAGTTAGACATAATAATTCAAAATACAATATTTCAACACACATTGACTTTCATCAATCAAGTTGATTGATTGACACCTCGAAATGTCAAACTGCTGAAGTTGGTGTTCTGTGGCGAGTGTCTCTACTGTATTGGGAAGTTCATAATTCAATGCGACGTCTGGCGGAAATACGGCTTCCATTTTATGTGTATGAATTTATTGAGTTCTTTGGTGTTGATTTAGGAAATCTCATCTGAAGTTGTAGTTTTTTTTATTAATAATAACAAACAATCATGGATGCAGATCGCTTAGTGAGCCGTATAAAGTGTTTGGTGCCAAGTTGCCGCAACTCTAGGAACCGAAATCCGAAGTTGTCTTTCCACACGTTTCCAAAGAGAAATACATCTTTGGTGGATAAGATTACGGAGAGTGGATTTAAAGAGAAAATAGATGGGTACAAGGCTTGGAAAATCAAACTGAAATTGCATAAATCACCACCTAGAGCGGCTTCAGTGTGTTCCTTGCATTTCAAAAGAGATGATTTCTTGTTACCTGGTGAGTCTGTTTGTCTATTTTTAGGCGAAGTTTTGGCGCATTTCATTATCCACGTAATAAAAGCCTCTTTGGTTCACTAACACTACACTGAAACTAAAAAATGTCCTGGAACAAATATCATTAGATTTTGAAACACAATGCATCTATGTTCACCTCCAATGAATAGTATTGTGCGGCTATTCAAAGCATCATGAACACAGTTATATTAACCTTCACGAGAAAAATTTCATACAATGAAAATATAGCAATAAAACCACCATTATCTTGTCTAGCGAGAGCAACTAATGACTGGATTTCAGTTTGGCGCGTCATTTCACAAATGTAAACAAGGTAACTATTTCAAAATGGTGGATATAGTTTAACCACCACCAGCGCCCTCATCGGTCGATATTCTTCCCTATGGTTATGGTATTCTGGGGTACTGCCAACCGAATGCCGAAGAATAATAGGCGCCAAATTTGAAAATTTGAAATTCAATATAAACGTTCCAATGCATGCCCATCAATGGACTTGTACTAGTGCGTTGATTTCATGCCCTCAAACATGACTTGCAACAGTTTTGGAATTGTTTTCAATGGACTTCTGCATGCGACACTGTTGCGTTGTCCCAGGCTGTATGTGATTCTCGTTTTAGATAGCACTGATACCTAGGGCGTCGAGAAAATATATTATTTTATTACTAATCGGCTGGCGTTGACACTATTGAGGTGGGCCGAATTCATTATAATCACCACTATTTTTTTATGAACCTACAGAATCACCAGAAAATATGGTGAACAGCTGGATTTTCTTAATATTTCGTTCATCTCCTTGGTACGTCTCTGTTCGTATTAGTGAGCTCCGATCGCGACATTATTGTTAAATGGGCAGTGAAATAAATGTGACGAAGAACGTTACATGACATATTTTCACCGTTTGAATGTGTGAGTTCGAATCTGTAAGAGGTAATGATGTGGGATATGCACTATCGAAATATCAGAATTTTCGTTACGTGAGCTTGGTGTATTTTAACAAGAGAATGATGGTAATCATACTCTTCGAACGAACATTCAGTCTGATGAACCTGTAGATAGACCAGGAGGAAAAAGGATGTTTCGAACGAAGGGGAATTTTCAGTTTAATACAGAATATATGCGATTCCTGAGGGGATTTGGAACAGCATGATGTTTGAGTAGGTATCTTCTTTATTACCAGAGCAAACCTTACCTAATCGAACTTCAGAAACAAGTTTTCGTTGGAATGTTATGTAGAAAATCAAGAATACTGTGCTCTAGTGAAGAGATAAATTATAACTGTGAAGTTGTCGAGATAACAGGTTTTCCTTATCTTAATTGAATAATTGGTTCGAGAGGAATTCATCCAACAGTATCAGATCATTGAAGAGAGATTTGAAATGCTAGAATCTATTTTTCTTTGTGATATCTGGAAGTTTCGGATCAATACTCTTTTTCATGGAGATGCTATATTTCAGATACTTTGAATCGTTTTCGCTCTTCGGTTAGCTACTCTCATGTAATTTCTTCTCTTTCGAAATGCCCTTCTTAAGTCAACATGAGACTCCGCAGCATCTAGAAATTTTCTTGGAAAAATATTGATTCTACAATGTGCTCACCCAAATATATTTTTCCAAACATTTACCTTTTGTAGATTTTGTGTGTGTTAAACACGTAAATTTTGCTTCCTTACTTTTCCGTAAAAATAGATTTGTCATTGAAACAAAAATATAGTTGATGTATTCTAGATTACGGGACTTCGAAAACTGCCATCTTTAATACGGATCATCTTCTGTTGGATGATGAGGAATGTTCAATTTGTAGTGACTAAATGAATGTTTTTAGGATATTGTTCTTCCTCCGAAGTAATTTTGACATACTGGATGACAAAGAAACCGCTTTTCAAATATTTTTTCTGCTTCCTAATAGTTACGCCTTGTATCAGCATGAAATAATCTTTCTCGTTCGAAAGATAAGAGCAAACCAAAATTGCCTGGAGTCACACTGGGAAACGAGGAACCTGACTGGTCGATGCTGTTTTGGCTGATGGAATCTCTTTAATCTGGGTTTTGAAGTAAGTCAGACTTATAATTGCGTTTGATGTTCCTCAACTTCGAGCACCCAGTGCTAGTATACTGAATTTTTCTTGATGAATTCCTGGGTGGGGTTCCTCAACAAGCACCAAGGGCCTAATGAGGCATAACTTCATTTCCTAAGGAATCGAATCTCAGACCCATATCTATATTACGTAATTTTGCAAAGTTCTTCGAGATGATCATTTACCTGTTTGTTCACAATATAATTAGGTGTAATAATTTGAATTCATTATGTAACAATTGTATTATCAATAATTTTTTTACTATATCCGCTATATATGAATGTATACTGCATTGCACTTCAAACATAGGATGAGTCTTCAATTAGGTATATTTTGTCCTTGCGTATTGAATTTGATAAAGCATCATCTATAATATTGTTACAAATCTCCTAGCGCTCTCCTAGTGCCGGCCCTGACGAGATTGTAAGCGCAGATGAGGGATCGCGTCGTAGCGAACGTCATTTTCCTGGAACCCGTAAACCGCGTGTGGAGAATTCGCGAAGATTCTTCATAGACCTACGCAGGTATATATACGAGATAAACTTCGTCGCCGGAAGAGTTAGTTAAGTGGCAAGTTTGTATTCAGAGCAGAGTTATTCAGAACTAAGTGGAGCGAGTTTAGTAGAGCTAATTGGAGAGAATTTTGTTATTGCTAAGTGCAAGTAGTCGAAGTGTAGAATTTTTAGTACAGAGTCTTAGTACCGAGCATTGGAAAGTTATCGGAGCGATTTAAGTGATTGTGTTGTATTGTATTGTGATAGAGAGTTATAATAAAAGAAGTTCAGTGTTGTTTGGTGTTTTAATCGACGAACCCAAGGATTATCGTAACAGTGGTGCAAGAATTAAGATTTTGCAAGGATAATTCGTAACAATATACAGGGTTTAACTGAATAAGTGTAAAATATTTAAGGAGGTGATTCTTCATCGAAAAAAACCTTTCATATGAAAAAAATTTCATTGGAGCATCATTTGTTAAGATATAGCCCCTGAAAGGGGGTACATGAAATTTGTATTGTATTAAAGTAACAAATTAGGAACAGAACAACAAACAATTAGTATCAATTCAATTTCGAAAATTCATATACTGACAGCGTCATACCAATTTGATTATCACTATCGCTATTAGCGACCTACTATTTTAGTTTCGTATTTTAGCATTTATGACGATGTATCTCTGTAGTTGTTCGTAAAATAATTTTTTGCTGCGAACTGGTTTATTTTGGGCAAAAAACCCAAGAGATATTTTTTGTTTAGAATGAGACAGGCTATCGGAAATAAATATTCAAATGGTAAACAAATAATAAGAAGAAAGTTACATTGGAAATAAATTTTAGTGGTTGCGTTTTCCACCCCTTACAAACATGGGGTAAACCAAATAAATTACTGGCTAAGATTCTTTTTGGTAGTACAAAACGTCAGGTTTATTTCAATATTTTAACTTTTTCAGTGTTTCTGAAAAAATTTGTTATACAAATTTTATGTACCCCCTTTAAGGGGCTGTATCTTAACAAGGAATGCTTCAATGAAGTTTCTTTATATGAAAGATCCTATCTTTTTTTCGATGAGGAATCACCTCCTTGAATTTTTTACAGTTATTCAGTTACACCCTGTATAGTAGATTTGCCCTTTCATTACCCTCAAATAACTGTGCACTGTAGCACATGCTGAAGTATCATCATATCATTCTGTGATTAAAAAAAATCAAGGATAGAGCTGCCTTTTGTCAACCCGAAAAGCTTTTACACTCATTAAGTGTAATTCCCGGTATCCAATTATGAATATGTTAAGCTGCTCAAAAATAGATTACAATTCGAGACCAACAAGATGTGGGTGGCGGGCGCATTCGTATTGTCTCCTGTTGTTTTTGGCAGGAGTCCAGGACGTTTCTTTCTGCGGTTACAGCCACGACGCGACGGTTATAAACGACTGGCTCGTAAATTTTCCGCTGAAATGGGATGAGAATGCACTCCACTTAGTTATTATCGAAGGTAATGAGGACACGAAACGAAATGTTTGATAGAAATATGTCCATAAATACCAGGGTACAAACTTCCTAGACAAAACTGCAGGAAATATCGGCAGCAGGCAACGGCATATTACTTTTCAATGCATGATGATGGAGTTGAAAAATGTCTAGTGGCGTCTACAAGAGAATATTTCCCTCATATATAAAATGTCCCATAAGAGCAATGCAATTATCGAAAACTTACAGCGGTAATTGCATTGTATCAAGTCACCATAACAACACATTTGAAACCGTATCGCTAGACGTCAGTAAACAACACGAATAAATGTCAAATAGACTTCAAAACTAGAAAAACATATCTCGTTTAGGTGAGTACTCCATACAATCTGTAGAGGAAAGTATAAATGAACAAAAAATAAAATTTCCTTGAGAATTTCTTTATTCGTGAAATATTCCAATGAAATACATTCGTGCATAAAAATGACCAGATAATTTTGCATTCAAGCGTGATATCTTATACAAATTGCATTCGGTTATTTTCATATTCTGTAAAAGAGTCCTCGTCCTTCGGACTCGGGCACTTTCGCCTAAATATGAAAATAAACTCTTGCGATTTTTAGATATCACGCTTTCTTGCAAAATTATCGGTAATTTTTATGCACTCGTGCAATTATAACCGATAAGTAACTTTGATATCTTCCAACGGGGGGATATTTTGAGATCTCAACTGGGCATTCGACTACATCAATCATGTTTCTCTTGCATCTCAACTTCATTATCACGGAATATAAGATCTCACCTCCGTCTGAGTGTCTTTCCCTTTTAAAAAAAAAAGATATCAATGTTTCAATAAAACTTACAAACGGATGTACATGAAGCAAATTTGCTTCAAAACTCATTGTTTTTGTGGGTATTCCTCAAAGATTCATATCGGGTTCAATATCGTTTTCATTAAATGTGAATTGAAAATGGTATATTCTAATGGGGAAATGAGAAAAATAACTCTGTTGTCAGATGGAAAAATACTTTGGATATAAATCATAGACTGGTAAGAAATCATATCTGTCAATGATGAGGCATACCTATAATAATATAATAATAATAATAATAATAATAATAATAATAATAATAATAATAATAATTTTTCATCGCCATAACGCGGCCTTACGAGTGCGGTACTATTTTCTTCGGCACTCATATGAAATAGACAGGACACCGGTGCTGCCTTACGCTCCAGGGGATATTGAGTCCGTTGTGGAAAATGAAAGGTGCCGAATTTTCTGGAACTTTTCATTTCCCACCCTCAGGCAAATACAGGCCAATAAGCCTGATATAGTCCTCTTCGACCACCGAAGTAAGACGATATTCGTTATTGAGTTTTCGGCCCCTGCCGAAACGAATATCGTCCGAAAAGAGGAGGAAAAACGGACAAAGTACCAGGATTTACTTTACGAACTCCGCAGGCTCCACCCAGACTATTCTGTCAAGTTAGTGGTTCTGATTATAGGTGTTCTCGGTGGTTCCAGATCAACGCTACTCTCGGAGCTCAAGATCATACCGGCATGCCGTAATGCGGCAGAGATCTTGGCCGGCCGCATGCAGAAGGCCGTTATTCTCGGTTCGTTGCGTCTGCTCAGGACTCACGATTCTCGGAGCCAGTGACCACTTACCCCGCGGTGCGGGGAGTGGTCATTGGTTAATTATACTAGCGCGTCCGCCCACTGGGTCGGAGCAGTGGGGAGTACGGACCCGACTAGGCTTGTTTAGACGACAAATACAAATAATAATAATAATAATAATGATAATAATTACTAGCGCGTTCGCCCACTGGGTCGGAGCAGTGGGGAGTACGGACCCGACTAGATTTGTTTAAACGGAAAATAATAATGATAATAATAATATTTATTCACCATAAGAATGAGTATACAAAAGAATATGCTAACAATATCAGTATTATTCAGTACTTCAGTACTTACTCCAGTAAGTTTGAATGGGAATAAATGAAGGAAAAAGTAACCACAAAAGGAGATCCTTGAATGTGGTGGATTTCTATATTCCTATATCTGTTCACACGCACCTACTTTGATATCACGACATTTCCTAATTCAAGATCACATCAACATAATATCTAAACGTACAGTGAAAACTGTAATAAAATGTACCTTATTATTATTATTATAATACAAAAATAAGATATTGAATCTAATTTAAAAGACGAAGAAGAGTGTTTTACGGCTTTTATATTATATGGTATGTATTTTTAATGTCGATATATTGATGTATTGCTAATCGAGGAAGGGTGAGTATCCATTTTTTAATCTTATTTTTAAACATTTTTAGAGAATTGATATTTTTCATTTCAGGAGGAACCTTGTTATATAGCTTTGGCCCCAGGTAGGCATAACTTCTCTGCAAGATGTTTTTTTCAGGTTTTGGGACATAGCAGGCATGCTCTTTGTACCTCGTGCTGTGATGATGAGTAATGGCAATGAGTTGTTCTCTATACTTGTGCTGCCTAGTGACTGTTGACAAGAAGAATAGCTGGCGAGTGTCAAGAATGTACATTTCTGCATACAACTGATTTGATGGATAGGTCAAACACAAACAAACACAATAGATCTGTAAAGGTCGCGGTGTAAAGGCTCGTAGCACGAAAGTCCCTAACATATAATCTAGGTATGAGGTTTATGATTAATCATTTTGCGAAATCTTTTTTGTACATTTTCCAGTTTCATCATATACTTATTCACAGCAGCTCCCCATGCAATGATTGCATAGTTGAGATGGCTTTCTACCAGTGCGTAAATAAAGTACCCGTAATTGCTGAGAAGTGAGTATGTTTGATAGGTATTTAAATTTATATGAAATGAATCTTAATTTTTTTTATTATATATACAATGTGCACGTTCCATTTTAGGTTATTATCTATGAACACGCCTAAATATTTCATATTTTCAACGGATTTTATTTCAACTGTTTGATTATCTACATTTATGCTCAAAGAATCAAAGTCTGGCAAGTTTCTAGAATAGGATGTAAATGGCAGGTAGTGAGTTTTTTCCACATTCACCGTCAGAAGTCGACTGTTAAACTATGTGAGAATTTTACCAAATTCATTTTCTGCCTTCTTTTTCAACTTAATCCAGTCATTAGACTCAAAAAGAATCGCCGTGTCATCGGCAAAACTCACCACTTTCCCTTTTACATCTATTTTGAAAAAATCATTAATATAAAGGTTGAAGAGTAAGGGCCCGAGTATAGTACCCTGAGGGACACCATACATAGAGTCACTAAGGACGTTTCCTATCCTCACTTGTTGTTTCCTATTTTTCAAGTAGTCCTTCATCAAATCTAATGCCGTTCCCCTGATTCCAGCCTTTTCGAGGATATCGATTAGGTCCGTATGACTGACCGTGTCAAACGCCTTAGCAAGATCGACAAAGATGCAAAGCGTAGGAATTTTCTTATCGATACTTTCACTAATTCTGTTGGTTAGGTGAGAGATTGGCATCATCTGTCGACTTATTTTCCCTGAAACCGAACTGATTCTCTGATAAAATTTTGAATTTTTTGAGATAATCTAAAATCAGCGTTTTTATAATCATTTCATATATCTTGCCTAGATTCGATATCAGTGAAATTGGTCGGTAGTTGGACACGCTCAGCCTACTGCCTTTCTCAAAAAGTGGTTTCACGATGGCACTCTTGAACGCTTTTGGAAATTTACCTGTTCTTAGACCCCAATTCACAATATATCCTAAAGGAGAAGCTATTTCATTTACAATATGTTTCAGTACCTCAGCAGTGAGGTTATCACCACCTGGAGCTTTTTTATTTTTCAACTTGAGGATATTTTCTTTTATTTCTTTCTCATTAGTTTCCATCATAAATATCGAGTGCTGACAATTAGTTTTTATGGTTGGTTTAATGTTAAATTTCCGTTTTATGTTATCTGCTAATTCCTTTCCCACAGTTGAAAAAAAATTATGTAATTCATCCGCTATGTCTTTTGGATTTTTTATAGTATCGTTTCCTGATTTGATTTCTGCGATGGCTCCATCATCATGTTTATTGTTTTTTTCATACGTTAATTCTTTTATACATTTCCAAAGTTCTGCCGAATTTCTACCGTTTTTTGAAATTTGGTTTTGGTAATAAGAGACTTTTGTCTTTTGTATCAATTCGTTTAATTTATTCCGGTATTTTTTATAATCGTTTATATTTTTCTCACTTGGGTTTTTTTCACGATAGAAAAAAGCTTGTTTTTTTCCTTAAGTGACTTCACAAGTCCAGCTGTAATCCAAGATTTTTTCTTGTTCAATATTTTCATTTTGGTGACAGTTGTGCATTTTTTGCATAATAAATTTAGTTGACTTACGAAAAAGTCTGTCGCAGAATCGATGTCATCTGTACTATAAACGCCCAGCCAGTTTTCTTTTCTGAGTTCTATAATCAGCTTATCTCTGTTGAGAAAGGTTTTATATGTATTTTTTTCAATGATTTTTTTTTTCAGCTGAAGAGATCTGTAGAACAGTGGAGAAGTGGTCTGTTATACTCGACTCGAAAACAATGAGTGTGATATTGTAATTTTTCTCATTATATTTAGCGAATATATGATCTATATTCTTGATTCTTGATTTATTCTAGTGTATGTATTTATTGTAGACAGAAACCCAAATTCCCCCATCGTATTTAAATATTCTTGTGGAGATAGATCTTCGTTGTCTAGGATATTGATATTTATATCTCCAACTAATATTTGGGTATCAAAGCTATTCCTACAGGTTCCCAAGTAAGAGTGTAAATTTTCTATAAAAGAGTCTACAGAGGTTGACGGCGGTCTATAAAGAGCAGTCACTAAAATTTTATTGTTATTGAATTTCATCGTGATTTGTATGGCTTTAATCAACTCGATATTAGTTATTTTATAACTATAGTTTATATTGCGTTTGATGTATATTACGAGACCATCGTTTTGGTTGATGTCACCACAGTTGTAAAGGAGATCATATCCTTCTAACTCGAATAATGATAAATCGCCGATTCTCCATGTTTCAGATAATATTAAGAGATCAAATTTTTCTTCTGGTGATATACAATTCGTGTCTAATGCTCAGAATATCCAGAGTACACAGAAAAATCATTGAAATTAATAAAATTTCGAAAGGACAGTTGACATTCATGAGATGTACTCATTAGCTTCATATTTCTTATAAGTGATTAATACACTGTTTCGGAATTTCTGCTACATGCTGATGATTGAGATGTCTCTTAGATAAAAATGAATAGTTTCGAAGTTTGTCAACGAAAGTATAACTGAAAAGAGTATAGGGCTCGACACAGATGGAAATAAAGTCATAAAAAAACTGGAAAGCATGCACTTTTTTAATTTTATTTCAACTATCACATGAATTGAAGAGGTGTTTTTCCTGAGGCTTACAAACTTCAAAGATTCAAAGTGAATGTTGATGCGTATCTTCTGTCCCTTGATTCACGCGGTGTTCTTTGAACATTACAGGGCTTCCCTTTCGTGTGAATCTGCACATACTTTGAATATCAATCATCGACTGGTAAGAAATCATATCTCTCAATGATGAGACATAGCTGGTGATATTTCATAACCGCCAGAAACAAACGTGCTATATATAATTCGTGACTAATGATCCATGGTACACAGAAAAATCATTGAAATGAATAAAATGTCGAAAGGGCAGTTGACATTCGTGAGATGTATTAATTAGTTTCATATTACTTATAAGTGATTAATACACTGTTGCGGAATTTTTGCTACACGCTGATGATTGAGATGTCTCTTAGATAAAAATGAATAGTTTCGATTATTATGAGTTTGTCAACGAAACCATGACTAAAAAGAGTATAGGGCTCGACACAGATGAAAATAAAGTCATAAAAAAAGTGGAAAACATGCACTTTTTTAATTTTATTTCAACTGTCACATGAACTGAAGAGGTGTTTTTCCTGAGGCTTACAAACTTCAAAGATTCAAATTGAATGTTAATACGTACAGCTTGTCCATTTCATGTTGGCACGGAATTAATGACGTATATGCGCGGTCATGCGCGGCAGAGGCACTTGACGGCTGAAAGTATAATCGGAGACAAAAACTTTTCTCATTTTCATTATTATAGGTATGTTGAAATAAATTTCAAGTAACTGTTATGTGAGTTATGAGGAAATAATAGTTAAGGCATAAATATTTCTTCATGGATTAGCTCTAAGAGAAAGGAAGAGAGTTGAATTCAACAAAACTTTTTTTGCAAGTTAATTATTAGGTACTAGAATTATCCTTACTAGGTAAGTAATAACATGAACATAATGTCTGTTTTTTTCTATAACGATACTTATGCTGACCATGTATACAGAAATCCTATTTTTCTTATAACTTTCCTCAAGCTTTCATATCCACCTCTATAATTTTATTCGTTTTTAAATTTATGATGTATTCGATGCAACGAAGGAACTTTTTTCTCTGTCAAAATCATCTAAGGTAGTCTTAGGATGTGACACTGACTTCTTCTTTAGTGTCGAAAATGCAGGGCTCTGACCATTCTGTACCTTCTCCATTTCCTTTGCTATCCTGTAGACAGTGCGTTCTCACTCCACTAGCAAGAGAAAATCTTTCATGATAGTTTTGGAGTGCTTCAGCTGTGATGGGTTGGTTTGCTTCAGCTATACGCATGAAATTCAAAAGATTGCCTACAATTTCACGACTTTTTCCGCGTAGCACTTTCCCCTTCATTCTCGACATAAATGCCATAGCGAAATTAGGAAATAGTTTTATAATTAATTATTACAACAATAGGTTATGACAACCAATATCTTCACGATTAATTTTTTCGATCTCAGCCACCTTCAAATAATTTAAAATGATTTTCAGACAGGACCCACAACACAACGAACAAAACGAAACGAAAATCTCCGATTCAAATGAGACAATGCCGTAAAATTAAAGATAATGCTTTACGGCGACTTTGTTATGACTCATTTACGACGACTTGCTTTCAAATATATGTTTGAATACGAACTTTAACGTCAGAATATAGAAATATCTCATATTGTTCCCTTATTCATTTGATATGTTCAGCATAACGTAACACGATTCAAGAGGGAAACATTATTTAAGTATAATTATTCTCATAATTATTTATCATTCATTGAATCTATCTGACACTCCACGAATTGATCTTATAAATTCAACACAAATAGTGCGTAAATTCAATCGTGTGCCTGTGCCACTTCGTAATGTATCATATTGGGTCCCGTCGCCGTTTGTTCAGCCAGTCCTTTCGAGCCGATTTCATTTCTACTTCTGTCACGATCTCTACCTACAAAAACGTATCAGTGCGCAACTGGAGAGGCGGAGTTACTGTGCCAACCAGAAATGGATAAGCTGTACCTCCTGATTCACGCGATGTTCTTCGAACATTACACATAAAAAAAATCTGGCCATGAACTCATGCTTCTGGTCAGGATGTACCTCATTCTAGTTATACAAAGACAATCTGGTGCACACTTTGGGAAATGGTGCACTGCAGGGCTCTGTTGGGGGCCCACTCACCCTCATAGGTACTAGTATCTGAATGACCGAGCTTTGCTGTTTTTTTTCCTTTTGGTGAATCGTTTTTTCTTGGAAGTTATATAAATATAGTTAGTTATAAAAGAATATGAACTGGTTATGATTATTAGTTGCCTAGATACCAACCCGGTAGGGTAGGCTTTTCTGGGTCTATCATGAAAATCTCTATGACGCCCCAGAGGGCTTCGACACCCAAAATTAGCCGCCCTTTGCCCACACAAGGCTACACCTTCTGGGCGCAGTTGTTAGAGTGTTCAGCGAAGGAAAATTTAAATTGAAAAACAAACGAGTGTGACTTTTTGCATGAAAACACGAATGGAACGACATTTTCCAAAAATGAAACCTAGCTAGATCGTCCCCGAAAACCCATGCATATAAAATTTGATGAAAATTTTCGAAGCCGTTTCCGAGGTTCAGGTTATTTATATATAACAGAATTGCTCATTTGAATGTATTAGGTAAATAAATTGTAAAAATCCCAAAACATTGGGATATTCCTCAATAGACATAAAAGTATAGGTATAGATGTTACTGAAATTCACATGCAATTTTCTGGAGTTATTGCACGAGTTCAACAAATTTATCGATGATTTTCCCGGAATTACAGGTATGTAGTGATATGAACACAATACTTCAAATAATGAATATCTTTCTAGACTATTTTTATGCATGAATATAGTTTTGGAAAACAGTTTCCGAATGTTAATGTTTGATTTAATTATCGAAAGTTTCCACTGTGAAGCCCCATATTCTTCGTATTGCTTATCTTGCTTTATCTAATGTTACCGACAACAAAAAAGTCCACAAATTATCAATACATATTCTTTTCCAAACCGTTAATCAAGGAAAAGTATAAACGAATCGAATTTCTGGACGTTTAAGGCCTTGAGAAATGCCAAGGAAGTAAATCACAAAAACGGTCTTGGTTGACTTCCACCCAAAACGAGAAATTTTTAGAAATATAAATAATACGTTTCGAATACGTCTTATCGAGTGATTCTTTCCTTCAAAATCTAGGTGATTAATTTTGGATGGTTCTTTGCGATTTTTAGGATATCTGGGTATGTAAGGTTCAAGCCGATATCCATAGACAGGTGCTAGAGAAATACGTGTAAGATGCTGGTTGTTCTCAAAGCGAATATCACATATCACGCTACATGGATACGCTCGCTTTGGACCCGTGTATAATGTATAGTTTTTCCAACAATATACAATTTGTATAAATTCAAATTTCTCGACGAAGGAATAACTTCATATTCAGACGAATATGAATTGATTTTGAGATTGAGTTGAATACGTAAATCGATGAGTTTGGAAGACAAGCTCAGGAATCTTCAACTGTTTCAGAACATCCCTTGTATACCGTCGATTCCAGCGTTCCTTCCTGTCGTCATTCGACTTGTATTCAGAGTGTCCCTAGTCAGCTATTCTGGCATTGCAACACCATCGACTCGTTGATAATCTGGAGATACATTACATTCCATTGTTACAGCTAGCTCGGAATCTGTTGCAATAACTTTTTAATTCCGAAATAGGAAGCTCATCTCATTGATCCCATTCTTCGGGTCGGAAGTGGAGCTCGCCTCGCCAAAACAATTTATTGTTGTAGATTTTGTCACTTCCGATGTCCAATACGTTTGCCAATTCATAGATGCAATCGCCAGGATTTATGTGGAGAGCTGGCCTGGTTTTCGTTTGAACTTATCTGTTGTTTAAGCCCAGGTTTTTCAAATTATGAACTCGTGTATTTTGTTATCTTCGATTCACCCTGTGGGATTATTTCGGGTTTCAGGATATGCCATTCACCAAACGGAAATTATTGATGATGTTATTATTGGTTCGATTGGACAGAAGATTATTATGAGGGAGGAATTGGTATGTCCTGCAGTAGGTATATCACTGTAAAAATTGAATCGACTTGATGAAATTAAGGAGGTAAGGGGGTAAAGAACAGTATGGACAAAAAGCTGGTAAATAGATATATCAATCGACCATGGTTATGAGAAACTGTTCATAGGATTCAACAAGGAGACAGATGACAACCGAATGTTTCATCAGTAATCGTCTCAGGGGAAAAAACACAGAAACAATTCAAATAAACAATCGTGTAGTGTAAACATTCGACATAGTCGATGGGCATACTTGAAGACTGGCGTTGAATCAGATCATTTGTCGATTTTTTTACATTTTCCTCACAGGAGAAATGGGTGAATTCGGTTTGTTTTTGGAATACCTCGTCAACGAGTAGATGGCGCAATAACTTCGTGTTGTTCGCATCAGCTTTGGTCGGGGCTTGATATTATGAAGGTTTTTGGTTTTTAGTTATGGGAGGTCATCGACTTTATGTTGATGATGGCACTGCCTTGTACTGACGAGTGGCCAGATGGCCCGAAACCGGTCTGCAAGTGTGTCCGTCCCTATAATTGAAAATCAATTCCTTCATTTGTATGGCCAGAAGCAAATGCAGGATTTTCTTCTTTGAAGAAACCTGCACTGGCACAGGTCGGGTGAAATGCAATGCCCTTCGTGGTATTAACCAGGAGAGTAGTTGTTTTCTGGCAGGTACCAGCTAAAACCTACTTTGTAGGTAGATTTGAGACTGGCTTGAACGAATTGTTTGAGAGATGATTTAATCGTGTAGTGAACTGAAAACAACCTATACCGCGTCTTGAAAATGACTGACAATATGGCAATATACCCCAACATGTGTCATTAATATTGAAGCTAGCTTGATATATTGACAAAACTTCAATACAAATCGAAGTGATTTTATCAATATTATTTGGATCTTCTTGTAAATTCCATATATAAAAAATCATCAACTTTGTAAAGTAGGCCTTAATGAAACTAAATCAAGATTGAAAATGAAATCAATACTCCACTCATTTTTTTCATTCATTCATTAATTTTGTGAATTAGTATTTATTTTGTATTCTTGTTTTTATATTTTCCATAATTATTCAGTCATTGTAACATATGAAAATATGATAGAAAAAGTTGTTTATCCGTTCACTAAACTTATGATAACCACATGAATATAATAATAATAAAATTTATTTTCCACTGGCAAATTGCATGGGATTAGAAAAAAAAATTGACAAAACACTATTAAGAACTGTTTGAAAGATAATTCGCTATTGAATATACATTCTCTCAGCAGTTTTTTGTGTTGATGATCTACCATAATCTGAAAAAATTCAGAAGAATTGTTGGAACCCATACAAGTGTAGAACGCCAAAATTCTAGTGTATCCCGAAAAGTTACTGAGTTAATGATAAATGGGAACAGTTTTTTTTTATGAGATTCGAGAACGGAAGCAAATTTGATTTCCGAAATATTAATAATGATAAGTAGAAATATCAGTTCTTCATTTTTTATTGGGCAGTTTGGAATCATACGAGATGTTACTGATTGATAGAACGCATTTTTCCTTCAGGAGGGACTGTATTCATTGACGCTGCAACTTTTAAGGGTACAAATTTTTCCGATTGTGGTAGATTATCAACCCAAGAAACTACCCACAAAGGGAAAACTGCAATTATGTTCGAATACATTATAAACTGAGTAGAATCCATTTCATTTCTGTACATATTTCTCATTGAAATTGAAAATTATATACATTGGACGAATTTAAAAAGCCATCTTCGAATTTGAACAGTCTCTGAGTCTTGGTCTCACCCATCCCTTCCACCCCCCTCCCTTCCCTTGTCCACGGTTGACACCGCTTAACGAAGCCTTGTTTAAGATAACTCTTATGTAGCTGAAAGTGATGTGAACTTTTTGCGAGAGCTATTGTTGTGTTTTGATTGATTGATAGATTTACTACTGCGGATATAAATAAACAAACAGGTTCCAAATTGTGTAAAGATGGTTGAGGTAAGAGTCTGAGGTTCTGAAGTCGTGTCTATAGGATGTGCAATTAAAAGAGCCCACGAGTAGGCATTCGTTTCTGTACTATGATAACATTCAAGCAAATTGATAGTATCCAAAACAGCACTCCCTATCTAAGTCTTGTCCTTTTCAATTACATAAATCCTGAATTACTTTTTCCTTAGAATAATTTCATTCATAATTTTTTTCTACCCACTTCGAACGAAAAGGAGACATCACACAACAATTGTATAGAATATTTCCAGAGATCACTCCCGAAATATAATATACAAGCTACCCTCCCTCCCCGCCGCAATTATAAATAATGGCTGATGAAAATATACCCTTCAATCTTTGAAACCTAACTGAGACTTTAGTTATAGAATAGGGTTTTGATGGAGAAAATGAGAACCGGATGAAAAATGCTTATTGTTGGTAACTCTTAAGAGATAGACATATGCCATCGTGGACTTTTTTGAAGACCTCTTTAAGGTATACAATACTGTAGTACATTATTTGGATCTTTTCAGTAGGGTTCAGTCAGCGTTTGCAATGTAAGCGCAAAAAAATGTGTTTTCCACAATTCTCTGAGAAAGTTCCTATCAAAATTTATTGAAGAAAAAGTCAAGATTTCCTTACTTTTTTTAGTGGTCCACATAAATGATTGAAAACAGATTCCATAGTAACTTTATTACGAATTTCCAGGCACCGTTTATTTGTGAATAGAATTATTCGCGATTTATTCATAATTAATTATTATCTGTCGAATTTTGAACTATTTGTGGAAAAATGGTATTTTTACCCCGTAGGAAAAGTTTCATTTCAAAGCGCATCGACTTAGTAATCTTTAGGAATGTTCGGCTTCTCCCAGCTGTTAAACAGTAAACTGTTATTTACGACTTCATACTAGAAACCTCTGACATTATCAGTGTTTCTCTATAATATTATGCATTTATTATACATATAAACCTTCCTCTTGAATCACTTGAATCCATAAAAAAAAACGAATCAAAATCCGTTGTAGAGCAGGCGCTGCGAAACATTCAGTTTGAAAAAACCGATGACCTCATTCTGACTGATGATTTGAGTTGAGGAAGACTTGATGAAATAATAATACAAATGCCAAGAAACCATAGAGAGAGAGAGAGAGAGATGCATAATAATTTGGAGGTTGCCGGACGGAATTACGGTCCAGTTTTTTTTCAACTCTATAATAGGAGTTTTCGATTCCATCGCTGTAGTTGTGAAAAAAAATGTTGTATAGAAGCAAAAACCATTGACTGCTATTTCTCGACTGGAATGTTTTTGCAAGATCTTTTCAATCCTGGATCTGAGAGTAGCCAGAAAAGCCCGTTGTCAGTTTTATTATGAATCTCCTTCCCAGCGTCACATACCTTCTCTCGAGTTTTGGAGCGGGACGCGCTTTTCTCAACAGTTTTTGTGACTTCAGTTATAGCTGAACTTCATCCATTATTATAACAGATACATTTTCCAAAATTTAAAATAGCAGTGCTTCGAATTTCGTGATAACTTTCTTTAAAGTGAATGAATATCGCTACAATTATCAGATTGAAAAAGAGGCGAACGAAAAATCATGCTGAACTGGTGAATGAACCGAAAGAAACTATTCAAATGCAGCAAGTCGACGCAAAGACAAAATTTCAGACAAATTTGAGAAGTTGTTTGATCCGAATGCTGATGAAGAACACTTCTCGTGGTATAAAAGTTGCATGGCCAGCTATATCAGCGAAGAAAAAATTCGTCGTCGTCACTACATAGAGCGCTGGAAGAAAGAGCTCCATCAACAATACAGGGCGTAGCTGGATCATCAACTGACCTGCAAATCAAAAAGAAGCAACAGCGATTCGTCGAGTGACTCATGATGTTCCATTTGTGGTATACGACGAAAACCAAAATAAAAAAAGTCATCTTTTAACTGAAATTTCAGCAGCTTTGCTGTTTTTAAATGCGTCGATAATACTATGAAATTTTCACAAAAATTTGTTATACGAAACACCGGAAGATTTGTTTGCAGAAATGTCCATTATCATACGTCGTGTTAAAGAAATTACGTTTCATTACCAATATCTCCTAGTAACGAAAGAGGTCGACCAACAACAAATATCACAAAAACAGTTACTGGCTGCTTTTGACAAATTAGTGGCGGATATAAAAGACGGTGTTTCGACGACCGCTTTTGAAATGGCATACTTGGCTCAACGCATGACTGTACTCGCTGAAGTAGAGGATGTAGTTCTAATCGTGATCTCAAAGTGTTGCTGATCGATAAATTTGGTGACAAGGTTTTATTCTCATATCTTACTGAGAGGAAGAAATCTTCTTTGGTTTTTATGGCAGGAATTTCATTGAGGAAATAGCTGAACGTGTACGTCGGCTAGACTGTAGCAAAATCGTCATGTGTGCTAAGGAATTACGGAAGGAATTATCCACTACTGAACTTATACCAGAGGACAAGTTGTGTGATGAAATTCTTATAGAAGATGCCGCGAAGAAATGAACATTTACGCCGAAATGGAAGACTTTCATACAAGCCTCATTTAGCAGTCAAAATCTTAAATTGTCAGGCAATACACTCCATGAAGTATTAGCGGTGTTTAGTGATATATATATATATATATCAGTGTAACGAACAGGAAGACACCGCAACATACAGCTCTAGCTGAATTCATTCACCACCTACCTAACTGAATCGAAACATATCCTACACTGTTGAAAAATCTCAGACACTGTGACAATGACTTTCAAGGGGACATTAAGTGGCGAAGATTCTATGACCGTTACAATCATGATAGTTAATCAACAAAAAAATGATGAAAAGAATACCTCACGGGCATGGCCTAGCTCTCCATGTTGACTAGTCATTCGATATCTGAAGCTAAGCAGCAGGGAAAGACCGCGTCGAAAGCTCATAAAACTGCAGCAAAGTATTATTATATATATTATATTATTATATTATTATATATATTATATTATTATTATATATTATATTATTATATATATTATATATATATTATATTATGGGAACTTGTGAAAGTTAAGACAAATAAGAAAGATATTTCAACCACAAACATAACACTGGTTATAGATCATGAAAAAATTTCAGATGAGAACAAGGTCACTAACAGTTTTGCAGACTTTTTCGCGAATAATGTCAAAAATAAAATAAAAAATAAATTTAATGGAGTGGGTACAGCTACTTTTTCAACTAACATTTGTAATTCATTTTTTTATGAACCATTTTGTGAACAAGAAATTCAGAATATCATATTAGAGCTGAAGAATAAAAAATCTGTAAGTATAGATGAGATACCAATCTCACTGATAAAAGAATGTTATGAGTGTCTTTCAGGATATATAGCTGAACTACTAAATCGTTCTGTTGAATGTGGAAAGTTTCCGTCTCTTCTCAAGTTGTCAAAAACAATTCCCATTTTCAAAAAAGGCGATCGTGAAATAATTGACAACTACAGAGCAATATCCATCGTGAATCCAATTTCGAAAATTTTTGAAAAAAGTATGTGTAAACGATTGACTGCCTTTCTTGAAAAATACAAACTTCTAACGAATTGTCAGTATGGCTTTCGTGTCGGGCTCGGTACGGAAACTGCAACATCGGATCTTGTCCAGTATATTTATCGGGAAATAGATGGAAACAAATTCGTCTCGGGAATATTTTTTGATCTATCCAATGCCTTCGACACCCTCAATTCGGAAATATTGGGGTCTAAGTTGAAGGCACTTGGAATCAGGGGGAATGTTAATGATTGGCTCGTTTCCTTCACTAGAGAACGTGAAATGATTGTAAAAATTAATCAATGCTCGTCTCAAAAATTCCAAATAGACCTTGGAACTCCTCAGGGGAGCGTCCTGGGACCGCTTCTTTTTCTTCTGTATGTGAATGATCTTCCCGATTTTATAGAAGAGGGTAAGGTGTTCATGTATGCGGATGACACAACTGTGGTTGTCTCGGGGCGAACCCCTGAGGAAATGATTTCTAAAGTAAAAACAGTTACTAAACAGTTTTCGTGGTGGTGTTCAGTGAATCATTTATTAGTGAATCAATCGAAAACTATTATTATGCAGTTCACAAAGGGTGTGGGAAAGGCCAATTATGACATAGCCCTCGATGATTATACACTGAAATATAGTGAAGGAGCGAACTTCCTTGGAACTCTGTTGGATTCTGGAATTCAGTGGGCTGATCAAATCAACATGGTTTGTCGCAAACTGAATAGTGCTTATTTTGCTATATATTCTCTCAAAAATACTCTTGGTAGACATGTTTTGATGAATGTTTACTATGCTATGGTGTATTCAGTACTGAGTTATAATATAATTTCTTGGGGACAAGCTAGTGAGTGGATAAGAGTCTTCAGAGCGCAAAAGAGAATTATTAGACTGATATTCGATTTAGATTTTGGACAAACATGCAGATATGTATTCAAAAATAACAATATTCTAACCATTACAGGAATCTACCTCTTAAAAATTCTGTTGCACATTCATAAAAATATCAGTGATTATAAAACACATTCCCAAGTTCATAGCTACGATACACGGAATCAACAAAAAATTTGTCAATCTAATTTCAACCACATGTACTACAAAAGGTCACCTGAATGGGCTGGTGTTCACCTCTATAACCTATTGCCGTGCCATCTCGTGGCTCTCTCTTCGAGGAAATTCAAAATTGAATTGAAAAAATTTCTCATCATGAAATGCTTTTATAGTTTAGATGAATATATAAACCAATGACAATGTATGATCCTTATCTTCATATGGTTCTTCAAAGATGTTTGATTCCAAACTCATATTGTATTTTTGCTTTTTATTTTTCTCTTGTTGTGTATATGTGTGTACTCGTGTATATATGTGCATACTTGTATAATTTAATTGTACACTAAATTGACGAACCCAAATATTGTAACCAATGACAAAAAGGGTAATATATATCTATCTATCTATCTATCTATCATAACTCGCAGGCAATATATCAATGAACACAAGATATATTGAGGAACTGCTGTCCTTCGGAGGAGACGTAAAACCGGCGGTCCTGAGTTCATGGTTGTTGGACTCATAAAGGATCCCTACCTCTGGTTGGAATACCAGAGTGTTCGGCAAAATTTCCGGTTGGGGGAAATGTGGTCACCGGAGTCGATGATTGGCCTTGGTAGGGAAAACAGGCGGACGATGAATAAATCATTTAAAAAAAAAAGAACACCTCAGACACTGGTAAACCGAAACTAACTGAAACGGACTGAAAATATTTATATCGAGTCCTTCAACCAGAAACCCAGCTGGCCATTACCGGTGGACATGAAGACTCCAAAAAATCTTCGAAAGCTCCAAGGTAATAGGTCTTCTGAATTGTTAGATTTGAAGTCCAATCACCTAGAAGCAGATTGAAGGATTTTCAGACATATTTTTGTTGCTGTTCGTGGAGGAATTGAACAAGTTTTTATAAATTGTGCATTCCGATGTTTTCTTACTCAACATCCACTTTTGCCATAAGCTATCGAATAGTAGTTGTTGAGGGATTTGGTTTGAAGGATCGGCCAAAAAAACCCTTTTAAGCTGGGATTCAATTCAAATATATCTGAAATTATTGGAACTCTTGATGTTTTGTATTTACATTGCTTAAGGGCTGCAATACGTGGGCCTCCGAACTTACTCCAATTCGGTTATGAAAGACGAGATGGAAAGTTGTACCCGGTGCAAATGGCAAAACCACCTATGACAAATTTTTTGATCAGGCTTTGCAAATATAATGCTGAATGCCTGACAATGTTTTGCACTTGTAGAAAAAGCGAAATCAATTGTATTTTCCTTTGTAAATGCATCGGCAATAATTGTCAAAACATACCTGAATGAATTTTTCACTACTTATCAATAGGTAAACCACTTTTTTTCTCCATACCTTACCTAAACCAGGTGTTAATAGTCAATAACAATTTTTTTTTCCGCAGCTACAGCGATGGAAGCGAAAACTATTATAGGACCGAAAAAAAAATCTGGACCATAGATCCGTCCGGCAACCTCCACAATATCATTAATTAAGTCTTTCTTAACTCAAATCATCAATCAGAATAAGGTCATCGGTTTTTGCATACGGAATGTTTCGCAGCGCTTGCACTATTGCGTAGTTCAAAGATCTAAGCATATAGGGACAGACATGCAATAGGAAGCGACTTTGTTGTAATACTATGTTGCATAACGAACAACATTACAAATATTAATATCCCAGAGCCACATCGAGGAAGATGTCCCATCTGCGTTGCTCAGAAATGAATTATCAATTCTGCTGTATCCACCCTACCAATATTTGTTCGCATAAGCCTTTGGAATATGTAAGGCCATTCTGAAGCCGGCCACATCCCTATCACCAGACCAAATCTGTGTGCATTTCCATTCCAATCCCACACCATCTGCGATTTTCCGGACCATCGTAGTGTCCGCTTCTTGTTTGCGGAATGATAAGAGTGTTTGTGGATTCCGTGCATCCCTGCAATGTGTCGTTGCACAAAAACTACCCCTATCTGATGTCTATTAGTTAGTGGACCCCATTGATCATATCTTCTGGTATGGTTATTGAAGGTTCGGGGCGAAACTATGGAGGGATTCGATATTAGCGAATATACACGAGGAAACTTTGTTGTGTGATAGTTTGAAGAGAAATATGGCAGGGCCGGAGTGAGTTGTTTTTTGCTGTCCCATGATAGTTGGAGTTAATCGCTTAGAATAGCCCTAGGGAGAAAATAGGTTGTGTAGGCAAACGAAGTTATAAGGTGAAGGACAACTGAATTTGATATACTAACTGAACAGTCACCATAAATAATATATGAAATTAGATTCGAAACAATTTCAAGAAGTTTTTTATGAGGTTTTCAATCAGAAACAAAGTTCAAAAGTGTACATGTTTTGCCACTCCTCAGATTCCTCGGGCATAAGTATAATAAATAACTTACTGTCCCATTGTACAGTTCCATGGTCTGAAAATATTCTGATAGAATCAAAATATTATAATTGTGGGAATGAAAAATTGGATGTTCAGTGGAGACAAAATATTTTTTCTGAAATATATTTCTATGTTCATTTGTCATTTTTGAGATTATCAGCTGATTAAACCCAAACACTAGAGAAGAAACCGGAAGAGAGTCGAAGAAAAGGTCTCTGTGTTTTTGGAACGTGGGTACATTATTGAATTTATTTCTGGGTTTTCTCTCTCCTGAAAGCTGAAAAGATTTCAATTCCTATATTATCTGGTCTGAGGGTAAGGTATAAATGCTTCGTACCGTTTTTGAAAGATAACAACAGGAAAGAGATTCTTTTTATGAACCAAGATTAAAATGAGGTAAAACTTATCAAAGAACTCTAAACATCTCCTAAGCGACGTTTCGAAAGCTGGCCTGTTTCCTTTCTCAAGCCCTCTATATTTTTTTGAAGAGATACTATAAAGAGTTCACTGTGTGGAAATATGACCCTGCTACGACTAATTTATCAATAGCTATACCAAGTGTTAAGTTTGCCTTAACTTCATTAGAAATGTTTTCCACCTATACTTCAGTTTCCAGAAAATGATTCGATGACCTAGTAGCAATGTCTTCATTACCTTTCAACAAACTGCATGTAGCCACTTCAATTTTCTTTCAATTACATTTTATTTCGTCATGAGAATATTATATTAACTCTGTGCACACCATTTGCTGATGATAAATTTAACTTTACCTTCTCTAATATACTTATTACCTTTCCAAATCGTTTTTGTGCTCAGCTCTTCTCGTTTTCAATGGTCTCGATGTTCCACCAGTATATAAGCTACCACATATTTTTTCATTTTATTTTTCATTCTCAATTCTTCATTTCTAGTTATCATTATTAGGAACAAATGTTTTACAGAACACAAAATACTATCAAACAAACCTCTGAACCTGGAACTGAATTTTTGAAAATTGTATTCTAGAATCCCACAAGAAATGTATACAGAATGAGAATGAGAGCAGATCAGTTTTCGTATTGGCGCCATACTAAATCTCGAAATTATCAATATTTTATTGACATTCATTAAAAATACGGTAAGTGACAAAAGAGTCAGTCAATTCTGTCATTCATATACAGGCACTGCAGTTACTTGTCGGGTCAAAACTAATTTGAATTTCTCACCTAAAAAATATTGGTATTTTATGCAGCACTTAAGATGTAGAAACCTCGTATAGGCATTGATCATGAAGTATTTTCATGTGATTGGATAAAATATATTTCAAATCTATATCCTCTTCCATTAGTGAGATTTGGAACCCATGTACTGTTTACATAGGACCTGGAATTTCACAATTTTCTCATGCAATTTTATTTGGAACAGTTGGAATTTCTGAAATATTCAGTTTGAGTATTTTTCATCAACAGGGAGCAAAAACCCAGAAATGAACTCAATAAAATATACCATTTTGTCCAATTCACTAAGCAATTGAATGTTTTTATATACCTACCACTAATTTGTCATTTTATATTAATTCAAACTGAATAACTCCATCAATTTTCCGTCAGTATACATAAAATGGTTGTTGTTTTTTTTTGGTTGCAGAGATGAAGATGAGTCCATTGTCATTTTGAATTCGGGGGATGTTCAACAGCCAATATTTTTTCAATTCTATATGATGCTCTATCATATTTTCATTGCTAGCCAACATTATTGGGAATAGAGAGTAAAGTGCTCAAATAAGATTGTTGAGGATGAATCATCAATTTATCTTTCGTGACGCCGGCGTTCGACCTTTTTTTATCGTTTGTTCCCTAGATACTCATTATTTTTTTACCAATGTTGAGGACAAAGCATAATGGGAAGTGCCCAGTTGAGATTACTACAATCATCTTTTCGTCACTCCTCAAAACGTCAAATTCGAATAGAAAAAAACAAGAATTCCTTTACGAATCCATCAAACTTCAACAGTTCAGAAATGTACAATCCAGACATTACGCTGATCGATGGAGATTCATTTGGAAGATAAAGAAAATTGGAACGTCACGATAAAACATTTCATACAAGTTTTTCACGATTTATTTCCTAGCAGTTACAAACAAATTAATGGGAAAGTAAAGCTTTTCGCGAGTAGCTTTCCTATCGAACAATACCCCCCTTTCAGGCATTGATTGAGTCGATTGGAAGGCAAAATTCATTAGAAGTGCCTCCAGGTCGCAATTTATTACGTTATGTTAAGTGCATTGTAACTGTTCGCCTGCGGCTGTAGCTAATGAGTTACGGAGACCGTGTTTCGGTTGTTGTTCGATTGAAATATGCTGCCAACAGAACAAGTATTTTGGATCGTTGAACTTGACGTTCTTGATGGTCTGGAAATCGTCTCTTTTGTATTTATAGTGGAGCCCCAGCGGGGATTTCGGCATTTACTAATGCGTAGCAGATTAATATACAGGGGGGTACCTCGTACCCGGTTAAGTACTTCCACATACCAAGTCACTAAATGAAAAATCCTTTAACAAAGCACAAGATACTAAAAATACAGGGTCCATTATTTATGATCTGCTAGATACCAAGATAATGACATCTAATAAGCGTTAGTTCCACAGCTGATTGTTGAGTGGATCGAAGAGAAATTAACTGAAAGAAGAGTGTTGTAGTTAGTGAATTTTCCGAGCAAATTGAATCATCTTTTTTCCTTATTAGCTGATTCACACGAAAGGAAAGCCCTGTAATGTTCAAAGAACACGCGTGAATCAAGGGACAGGAGATATGATTAACATTTACTTTTAATTTCTGGAGTTTGTGAGCCTCAGGAAGAACCTCTTTTGATAAGGAGTTCCAGCTCAGCTGTTCTATTGAAAAAAGATCCCTGAGCAAAGGAGGTTCGACAGAATTCCAAATTCACAACAAAGAGCTGGAAATTCTGTACTCTTCGAGTCATCCATGTAGATATTGCCAAGGGGGGAACGATTGATAACAATTCGGAAGAGCATCGAGTATCTATAAAAGAGAGACAAGTCTTCGACCCTTCTACGATGTTCCAATGAGGTGAGCAAGTCTGTGAGTGAAGAATCACCAACAAGACGAATTGCCTTTCTCTGAATAGAATCGAAAAGCCTCAATGAATGTTTTGGTGCCGAACCCCACACATGAGAACTGTATTCCATGACAGGTCGTATCTGAGCCTTGTAGATCATTAGAAGCTGACGAGAAGTGAAGTATTTTTTCGCACGAAATAGAAATCCAAGGTTCTGGGAAGCACTTTTAGCGATCGATTTCACATGGATTTTCCATGAGAGATTATCACGGATCGTATTTCCTAACATCGAGATACTTGATTTTGTAGGAATAGTTTCTCCTGACATCTGAATATTTGATGATGGTAGATCGGCTTTTCTTGAGAAGAGACATGCCTGGGTTTTCGTAGCATTCAATTCCAGTTCATGTTACCCCATTCTATTATTTTGCCAAGTCGTCGTTAATTTCATTGACGTGAATGTTTCTTTGAATTTTTGTTTCTCGAGCCGGTATGGGGACTCTGAAAGAGAAACTGATATGAAGAGTACTGTCGTCCGCGAAACTATGTATTGAACAAGATGTTTTCTCGAATAAATCCTTGATATGAGGCAGAAACAAAGTGGGCGCCAAAACTGAACCCTGTGGAACACCTGCATTTATTGGGAGAATATCCGATGATACTCCATCAACAACCACATACAGAGACCTATCAGACAAGGAACTCTTCAACAAAGCACACAACTGAGGAGGAAAACCATAAGAAGGCAGCTTAGAAAGGAGACCCCGATGCCAAACTCGATCGAACGCTTTTGAAATATCGAGTGCAACAGCTATCGTTTTTTGGAATTTCTCGATTGAAATCCAGTGAAATACTCACCGATTTTACTGTTCCACCATTAGAGCATGTTTAGGTGCTGGAAAATATAGTTTTTGGGTGATTTCTGTTCAACTTCAGCATTGATCCACTTCTTATTGTCGTTAGTAATTTTCTCCTTGAGGGCGTCATAATTTTCATCAAACATATGATGGTGTCATTAGCAAACATGAGTAACTTCGGCGGGAAGAAATTATGCTGTACCTAAGTCTTTCTCATGAAATACAAAGAGTGGAGGACCCAAGATAGAACCCTGGGGAACTCCAGTCCTCACTGGTCTAGGTTAAGACAGTTCGACACGATCATTTTGAGGTCGATCCTGAAGATATGTTGAGAATAATTGAAGTGAAGCTCCACGAATACCACACAAGTCGTGATTTCAATCAATAAATTTGCTATAGTTCAGTCAGCGGGTCAATGGAATTGTAAAAGAGCCTGATTTTCATGTGTTTTTTCACAAGCAGCCCAGTATTGGAAGACAGTTAAGTGTTCCAACAGCTAAACTGTTCGGAGAACGGACTTTAGTTCAATGATACCGTCCACAGAGTTCTTACATTTGAAGTGATTGAAATACTTTCAGAAAATTCCTCAATGATATAATGAATTTGTACATCTAGTAGTATGATACGGATGATGATAATTCAGAATATATTCATCAGAGTGATTGGTACACTATCTAGACAGTGGTCGCCAACCTCTTTCTTCAATGTGTTGAGCAACGTAAATGAACTAATCCACAGTTAATTTATCATTATATGTATTTATTTTACTATTCAACTGGTAATACATAATACATAGGTACTAATAATAAACTAATAACAAAATAACTAATATTACTAGTACGTACTTGATCATAGCAACATTTCTACCTATCAAACGGAGGTGTATGAAAAACAAACACAAACTTTCATCCAGCCACAACGGCATGTCACGTATGATTCAAAAATAGGTAATAATAACAACAAAAAAGTAACGCACCATCATGAACATGAACATTGAAAAATAAAAAAGCACGTTCAATGAAAAAGCTGACGCTTAGACTCATCGATAATTTTTTTCATGTTTGCAGTATAATTTGATGCAGCCATTCAAATACAATTATCCAAATGTTCATCTGTAAGTCGATTGCGATATTTGTTCTTAATAATCTTCATATTGGAAAAAAAAAGATTCACACAAATAGGTTGAACTGAATAATGCTTTCACTTTCAAGGCAACACGGCATAGAACTGAATATTTGTCTTTACTTACAATAGGCCAGATACATTCATTACTTGAGACTAACGATTTCAAGGCTAAATCATTTTGAAACTCAATGACTTCCATTTCTGTTGCAGCGATGTCTTCGCCAAAGTTCTGCATAACACAAGTTGCAAACTGTTGGATATCAATTGCCATAAAGGGTGAAACAACAAACTGCGCTACTAAAGCCATTTCGTTGAAATCCTCAAAAACGATTCTTGAAGTTATTCTTCAGGGTAGAAATTATTTCTACATGATATTTGTTGTCATAGGGTTCTAATGGATTTTGAGATATTTTTTCTGAAAGAATAGGAAAATGCTTCGCATCGCTGTTAATTAGATTTCGTTCCCAAAACTCCAGCTTTTTGATAAATGCTTTTATATCAGAAATCATTTCCGCTAGTTCTTTGTCTCTCTACTGAAGCTGCAAATCGATTACGTTTGATTTCTCTGTTATGTCCACGAGAAAACCAAAATATCTAAGCCAGATTGAATTTTCTAGTTCCGGAGTCGGTTCATCGCGTTGTTTGAATAATTGAACTATGCCAGATAGGACATCATTAAAACGTTCCAGCACCCGTCCTCTACTTGACCATCGGACTTCAGAGTGAAGGAGTAGGTCCCCGTATTGACAGTTAACTTCATCGGCCAAGGTTCTGAATGATCTTCTTTGTAACGCTTGAGCTCTAATCTTGTTCACAATTTTTACCACCAGTTCCATAACCTTGTTTAGTTTCAGGGAATTTTCACAAAATGCTTGCTGATGGATAATGCAGTGGTAACAGAGAAATTGCGGAAAAGTTTAATCTTTACGACATAACGACACCAGACCCTTATCACAACCCACCATAGCTGGAGCGCCATCGGTTGTCAAGCCTACCATTTTCGATATTGGAAGTTTTTCGGAAGAAATAATATTTTTTTATAGCTGAAACTATCTCGTCTTTATCTCTAAAGTTGGCAAATAACGAATCAGCAGCTTCTAAAAACGCCTGTTTTATCATTTCCCCGTCTTCATAAGGTTTCTTTTTTGTGCAATTTTGTTCTTGAAAATATTGATTGTTGTCCAATTAACTGCTTTTTTGAGTGTTTCAGTTTCTCCTTTCTGGCGGCAGAATGTAGTGGGAAAGATTTTTCAAAATTGGAATGTACAGTTTTATGATGTCTCTCACTATTTCCTTTTTTAGCAACGGAGACCGAAGTATTACATAACAAACACACATTTTTATCTTTAACTTCTGTAAAGAAGTTTTGTTCTTCCTATTCCGAAGGAAAGTGGTATGTCTTCACCTTCTTACAACTGCTTGCCATAATATTATTTTTGTTGTTCTCTACCAACCCAACCGCTGGATGTTGGTTACGCGTCCAGTTTTAAACTAAGCGCAATGTCGCCGCGCCGTGCGTATTTATCCCGTTCAAAGCAATCCAGATCGTTCTCGAACACTAACGCGCTGGTCCGGCTGGTCGGTTCTAGCCGATTCTAGCTTGATGGCGTCAGCGGCAGATCGCTCACCGCAACGTTGCCGCTGTTTTTGGTTAATATTATGACAATTTTTTTGGAATGGAATTTTCGGAAGCTTCTCTGATTTCTGCAGTTTGTATTTTTTAAATTAAAATCGTTTTGAGAGCTACCAGAATTGCTTCCGCGAGCTACCGGTAGCTCGCGATCGATAGGTTGGCGACCACTGATCTATAGTGTAGCCGCTGAAAAGATAGAATGATTACGTGAACGGCACGCACTCTTTGAATGTTCCTCACCCCAATGTTACAAGTCCGATTTACACCCTTCAACAAAAACGTCGCCGTGTCGTTCTCCCATCAACTCTTGGGATGCTTTTTATAAGAGGTGAAAGAGTGTTTCCATCCATATTATTTAATCAACGTAACACACGTAAATACAAAGCACAAATGAGTACAGTACAGTGTAAACAGTTCTTAATTTATTTCAGTTTAGAAGGCGTGGCTACGCCGCGCAGGCTAATACAGATGCAGGCATTCACTGTTCACGCGTCCTTGAATTCTATCTTTTGAACAGCCCGACTATAGAACATCTTTATGCTTGTTCTGATACCTCTCATACTACCAAAATGGTACAGAACTTGGATTCGATATCAAAGAAGCGTAATCGAAATAAAAATGGAAACGACTGCCTCAAAAATAAACATTGATTGATAATATCGCAGGTTTATAGACTATCAGTGAATCCCTCGTCGAATCAGTTATCTTCAAATCGTAGGAAGTTCTCCCGGGAAGCTACGAATTTTAAAGTATCAATAAACTATAAACCTCATCTATCGTCTCGGAAGTTATGGGTTGTCATTTCGGAATTGATGTGTACTCAATATTACGAACGTCTGGGGCCAACGCAACTGAGACGTGGTATCGTGGTGATTGATTTATGTAGGGCAAACATCATTTACCATTCACAAATCGCATGACCCCAACTGTACCATTGGCGTTTTGCAATTTTAGTCCAGTCGAGTTGTATTTAGGGGTCGATACCCCTGTAGCCTATAGTGACTTTTTTGTCGAAAATATCATAGCGAATGCTGTACTTACCAGGCATCATGTTTTTTTCTTTCGATAATTGCAATATTAAATAATTACTCACCGACTACCCCTCTATTTTTGTTTCTCGATCTAGGAATGATAGTCATGGCCTACGAGTATGAAGTTTGCAGCATGCGCCGTACTGGAAAACTTGCATTCCATGCGAGTTATACACTATACTTTTTCTGCGGATATAAAAGATAATTGCGAAATAATTAAATATCACGAATTTCAAATTCATTGTCATCGAATATTTCCATTTAGGTACACTCGAATGATTGAAGCTCTCATTGTTTGAAATTTGACATTCCATGTGAGACCTGATTATTGTGTAATTATAACTACAACTGTAACACAATGGAGTCATTTCATCTGGTGAGAAAAAGAAATTTAAGACATACAGTGTACCTCATTGTTCTAGCAAAAAATTTGAGATGGAGCAGTTATGGGTTATTGCCTTAAAAGAAAATGGTTTCTTCACTAAAGGGTATACTTGATCACCAAACAAATTCACCTTCTTCTAACAAATCCTTGCATAATGGGATAAAAAATCAATACGATTCGAGTATTTCTCATCGCAATTCAGGTCCGTCATCCCAAAAAATATAATCCGTATCAGAAATGATATACGGAATGTCTCAATCAACTTTGACTCCCCCCCCCTCCCTGTAATTTTTCATTCTAACTTATTTGCAAAAAGTAACTTCTTTATCAGGTGAAGTTTTAGGAAACCTACTGATGAAATTGATGATGAAACAGATTCACCTTTTTCGAAAGAAGCATACCTTACTTAATGGGACAAAAAATCAACACGATCTCGAAAAGAAAATTCCATAAATCACTTCAAGCATTCATTAAATGTATGGAAAAAAGTCATTCCAAACAGTTGTTTGAAGCCGTACATAGTATGACACCAAGAAAAAATATCAGGGGTGGTTAGAGATGAAGTGACAAATCCTGCATATCAATTCTGATTCGAATAATATTTGGGATATAGGTGCTTGGGATGATTTCAAATGAGTTTTTCAAGTAGGTTTTATTGTTAAAAAAAACCTAGATTGTTTCTTTCGAAAAACCATGATTTGTTCTGAATGAATGAAATTATTTCATGAGAAAGTATGTTTTGAAGTCCAACATGATGGATTAAATGTTTGAATGAGACTTCAAACAATAAAGATACAGGGGTGGTCCGAGTTGAAGTGAGACGCCCTGTAGGATACAAATATAAAAATTTCGATGAAACTTGCCATTTTACTCACGAACCATCAATATTAAGGTGCACATGTATAAAAACGAAGTTGTAAGGCATGAAATTTGCCACAAAAATATGTACTTTAAAATTGACAATGTTCTTTCCCGAAGCTGCTATTCGAAAAACAAAGAAAAAAGTAAAAATCGGCGTTATTTCTGCACGCGTAATTCAAATTGAGAATCAGAACCAGTCTTTCCGATAATTATTATTCGAAAGACTTGATTTTTTACGAATCGAATGGCGATAATCCGATGTCCCATTTTTTTTTATTACTGCATAATCGTTATTGTTAATCAGGAGTCAATGTTTGTAACAATATTGACGGCAGAATGATTTTTTTACACCTACCGCGATTTTTCAAAAATGGGTTCAAACATCTATTTTGGATATCAATTTCTCATTCCCCGATTTTATCTTAATTGAATCGAAAATAAATTACAATCACTCTGATTTAAGTGAAACAAATTGATTTCTTTTCGATATAATTTTTGTTCATCATTATATTATGACCCTAATCTGCGATAATGAATTAGAATACAATTTAAAATATATATTCAGCATATGGATGATTGAGCCATACTATATGTTTAAAAAATGGCTATAATTTTAAAAACAATTCTTATGAACAGTGAATCTATCAATAAACGATTGCGATTATGCTGCAACAAAGTGAGATATCAAATTTTCACGATCCGCTTTTGGAAGCCTAGTAAGAATAGGGGCAGTTAAGATCCACCATTTCGTATGCAAAATCACAGGAAATATTCACCTCTCTCTTCAGTTCTGCAGCTTTGGGAATAAATTTATGCAATTTCGACCTACGGATTCCTCTACCGAATTCAATGCTCTGTAACTATGTGTTTTACCCTGGGTGAAATAAAAAAAATCTGCGAAACAAGGGTGTTTCATATTTTTTCCTACAAGCATTTCATGTTGCAGCTCTGGGACTGAAACACGTTGCTGGGCTAAGAAAGCATATGCTATTTTCGAGTCATTTCAACAAAAATCATCTAGACAACTGAAATATCCATAGTTCAACAGTTTTTGATCTAATTCTACTGGCCTAATAAGAATATGAAAGTGTACTCGCAGGGGAAGATTCCCATATGTTGCTTGTATCGTGCTTTTACATTTTTTATGAAAAAATAACCCTCATGAATATTTCTAGAGTCATCACGGTGCTTGGGAAATTGGTGAAGAGGGTAAATATGTGGTCTGTCCGCTGGAAATGTTTCATTTGGAGAATATTTTTGGTATCGAAATAATTCAGCAAGACGAAATTAGATTGGATCGAGGGTTCGTTTCTGAATGGGAGAAAACCATAAAAGTTGATCATATGTCAGGGTCATTCCTGTAAAGGGGAAAATTTCATATTGGGTTATCATTCATTTTTTTGATGATCAGTAAGAGTAACAACATTTTTTTGAAGATTAGTACAACTTCAAGAATATTCAGACTATTCGTACGTGAGAATAAAATATTTGATAGCCAATTTGACAAATCCTGTGAACGATTAGGCACAGAAGTCTTTGCAGTTCACGTTATTGATATGGGGTAAGGGGTACTGCAAGACTCGCACATTTTGCCTTAGTTAAGTTCCATTCACGTTATGAAATTCCCATCAGGGGAAACTGTCTCCTTCAATATTGTATTCTGTCTACAAAGAGGCCATCAAATATTCATGCAAAGCTTGTAAGAAATTCTTGCTGTCCTTTACTTTTCATTATTTTATTTTGTTTTATTTTCAGGTAAGAAAACTGCGTTTTCCTCAGAAGGAGGTCGGGTAAGTATTTAGAAATTTATGCTTTAGGCCTATCCATAATATACAATATGTCTGATGTGAACCTTTTCTCAACAGAGCTCACTCATGAATATCATTAGTGAGGTTGAATATAGTGCTACTGGTTAGAATTTCCATCGTCTATATAATTCATTCTCAAAAAAAAATTCTTCTCAAATTGAATTGAAGATAATATTTTTAGGAAATTTATTGTTTCCAGTTATATTCATGAAACAAGCAAGCCTACTTGCTGTCTCGTTGATCATTGAAAATGAGAGATAACATAGAAATTCGTGCTACACCAGCAGAAACTTCCGCAAAAGCATGGAATGAATAGAATAAGTACAGTAGGCAACTTGAGGATAAGGCTAGTTACATTCCCTCCTGAATTGCCGCACTTGGCAACGCCTCTTGCTCACAATTTCCGCTCGTTCGTAATAGACTACTTATTTTTTTCGTTACGTAGTATACTATCAATATACAGCTATATTCCCCTCCACCTATTTTCATCTTCCGTTTGTATTTGCTTGTTACCACTCATAAAACAAGCCTAGAGTTGTGTTATAAATTCTGTTCAGTATAAGTGCTCACTTGCTGCAGAAGTTATGCAGTGCGCATTATTAGTTGTTGGGATACTTGAGTATAGGCACAAAGCTACAGCAACTTCACAGGTTGTCAGCAACTTATATATATATATATATATATATATATATATATATATATATATATATATATATATATATATATATATATATATATGCGATATTGGAGTTCATCCGTTGGTTTGTCGGTATTGACTTTCGACGTTTCGCCAACATCTCAGTTGGCATTTTCAAGAATGTTACTGCTCCTACTTGGTGCTAGCAACTGTTGCATGACAGAATAGTCCGGGTGGAGCCTGCGGAGTACGTAAAGTAAATTATGGTTCTTTGTCCGTTTTTCCTCCTCTTTTCGGACGATATTCGTTTCGGCAGGGGCCGAAAACTCAATAAAGAATATCGTCTTACTTCGGTGGTCGAAGAAGATCTGGCTCATTGGCTTGTAACTGCCTGAGGGTGGGGAATGGAAAGTTCCGAAAAATTCAACACCTTTCATTCTCCACAACGGACTCAATGTCCCCTGGAGCGGTTCTTTATTGGTCCCATTCTGTTTTTATTATACATTAATGACCTGACCAACTTGAACATATCTGGGAGATTCACCCTATTTGCGGATGACACCACGATATTATGGACCAGTAAGACCTCTACACCTTACCCACAATATCTGCCGATAGAAAAAAAAAAGAATGGTGTGATCATCTTTATCTCATCAAAAAACCACACATACCTTCCTGCCCTCCACAAAAAACGGACACCCACAAACGCCCAGAAACCAAGTGGCCACACACCACTCTGGTTCCTGGTACCCGTGGGACAACCCACTTTCCCCTCCCCTCTGTCCTCTGGGCCCCCCCCCTCCCCCCCCCAACCCCCCCCCCCCCCCCGACTAAGGCAGTACCGGTGTCCTATCTATTCCATACGAGTGCCAAAGAAAATAATATAGCACTCGTCATGGCGATGAATATAGGCCGAGACTGCATAAACTGCACAAGATGACAGCAAATGCATCAAAGTCTCGGGCGCCTGTCGGCAAGCCCTGCATCTAGTATCAGGAACCTCTATACCCATCACGCGGCTCCGGTAGACAAGGGTGTTGAAGACACCGTCTTGGCACGCCTTGATGAACCCTTCAGTCTCCGACTTCAGCTCACCTGACCTGAGAAAGGCAAATGTCAGCTTAACAGACAAGCAATGGTCCTTGATGTTCTTGAGAAGACTACATGCATGGGCTTGTCTGTATTCAGCTGCAGCATTTTAGCATTCTCTGCAGCCTTGATGTGAGCTTTTCTCCGTACGGGCTCCAACTCGGTGACAGAGAGTTGGTTTACCCGCTCGGTGTCAAAGATTATACCAAGTTCATCAGCAGCGCGCCTTGCTGCCTTGAATAAAAAGGCTCCGAATCCTGCATGTTCATGATCTCGGACCATGCAGTGTAGAGGATCCGAACCAGTACCATTCTGTTGTGGAGACAATCCAAACTCAAAAGTCCACGGCCCCCTTGTCGAATGAGATATAACCGTGGAACGGACGATTTGGGATGCATGCTTCTGTGCATATGCATCATTTTGCGAGTCTTAGCGTCAAGTTGCCGCAACTCTTCCTGAGTCCATTCGACTACTCCGAAGGAGTAGAGAAGAATCGGAATGGCAAGCATGTTGGTGGCAAAAACTTTGTTCTTGCCCGACAGGTCTGAGGACCAGATCTGTCGTAGTTTCTACCTATACTTGCCACGGAGAGCATTTTTCACCAAGTCTACCTCTTGGGTGTGTCGTTCAACGCCCAAATAGGTGTATGTCTCTCCGGCATTCAAGTGATGTAGAACGCTTCCGTCTACGAGTCGGGCATCCTCAGCGAAATCCTCGCATCGTCCTCTTTTGAAAATGAACCAGTGCACTTTTTTTTAGCAAAATACCCCAATCTGTTTCTTTTTTATTCCATATGTTGTCTATGCTGAAAATAATAAAGACAAGTTATCATCATTATTATTTGTCAATCCCGAATTCCATACCGACAGCATGCGTGAACTCCTGCACCACCCTGAGGGACTGCTCTAGGTTCCCCTACGAGCTTGAGGTCATCCATATAAAAGAGATGGGTGACCTTATGCCTCCGATTTCCAGGGAGGCCGCAGTTATATCCCTGGGTTTACCTGAACGCAACGGACAATGGCATGAGTGAGATGCAAAAGAGAAGGGAGCTCAGGGAATCTCCCTGAAATATACCTCTCCTTATGATGACCGGCTCTGTTTGGACTCTGCTTTCACCTGATGTTGTAATGGAGCGGGTTCTCCTGAGCGGCATCAGTTGTTCGATGCATCTCACTTTTTGATCGGGTACCGCAAGGCACTCGAGTAAGTACAACAACAACTCATGTGATCCAGGCCATAGAAAGATTCCGCTTATACTGCACGGAGTCCTGCGTGATACATCTATCGATCAGCAGGTTCTCCTTACAGACGTGGAACCCCTCTTTGACCCTTTTTGTTCATATATCCGTTCGAACACCGGGTCAACTGCTTAGGACTACGCATGTACAAGATGCGTGTGAACATCTTGTAACACGTATTCAAGCATGCTATCGGTCTGTAATTCTTAGGATTCGACAAATCTCCGTTCTTCGGGATTAGCACGGTTCGCCCCTCGACAAAACATTCCGGAATCAACTGCTTCCCATTCAGCCACGAACTGAATATTCTGGTCAAATGGTGGTGGGTGCTCGATAACTTTTTCCACCAATAGTGATTGAGGCCATCAGGGCCTGGAGCAGCAAAGTTCTTCGAACTCTCAAGAGCTCTTCGAACTTCATCCGTGGTTATCGGTTGACGCAGTATTTCGGGCTCACATCTCTCACTGAAAGAGCCTGAACAGTGTCATACACGGCACAGTTGATCTGCCAGATGTCGGCCTCTTCTGTAAGCGCACTATGAACCTCTGCATCCACTCGGACCAGTTGTTCTGGCCTGAGGGGCTTCACTTTGTGAAGCATCCTCCGGGTCCCGATGTTCTGGGTTCTCGGTGCTTCCAAGCGCACCCTTTCCTCCACCAATCGCACTGGCGGTATTTCTACCGCCTGCTCAACCGGCCTTGATGGGGCACGTACATGGCCACGGCCACGAAGATGAGATACATAATCTCTGAAATTTTGGGCGGAAAAGGTGGCATACTCCGGTTGTGCCACGCACCATAGCGCATGCATTCTCACCATGTATCTCTTCGGGCGGGCTCACTAGTCTCGTAGCACCGCATTAGTTCATCCCTCAATTCGTTGGTCCACTCAAAACGTTGTCCATTTCCATTGCCAGAGTTGTCATGTGGCTGTCCATCGGTTTGGTCCCCTTCACCTTGCCCTTGACCCCTATCCGAATGAGGTCGGTTGTGGGGGCCCTGTCCTCTAGGGATAGGAATCAGAGTTAGAGGCCTGCAAGGTGGTTAGCCCAGCAGGCCCACGGCCGGCACCAGAGAGAAGAAGCATTTCTCTCCCGGATGCGCATTAGCTGCCGGTCCGACTTTGCATCCTTATTATTATTATTACTAAGAAACATATCGTATGCCGCGTTTGGACAAGTTTGTATCAAGCAAATAGCGATGGAAAAGGTATAGAAGACATGAAAATCGTCAACTCTTCTCGTATTCCGGAAAGGTGCAATATGAAAAGCGACCCGATTCCCTTATTGCCTCGGATTCCGTAGTGAACACTTTCCAATACTTTACATACGATATGAGTAGGTAGTTTATATTCCACTTGCAGAAAGGGGCGAATGAGACAGAACAGAAGGCCCTGGTCTCCGTGTCAACTGTTTTATTGCGTTCATTTTTCGCATTGAATTTCCGGAGCGCATTTACATGACACGCGGCAAGTGTATCGCATAACCGAAATGGAAAAAAGCGGACGAAGCTCCCCAGACGCTTGTTAAGCGAAATTTCCATTTTAAAACCGCAAATTACCGCGGGCGCATAGCCGAACTCTCTTGACCTCTGGCGAACACGATATTTCGCTTCGGTCCCTTCCTGAGCCTACTCCTTGTTCCGCGCGAGGGCACGATACCCCGATTAGGCCCTTGCGGCGCGAGGATGCAGGCCCGGAGATAGGGCGTGATGGACAAGATTCTCAAAATTCGAATTCGTTCATTGTAGATTTAGTCTAGGCGAAAAAGAATCAGTCTATGGTTTTGGGGGGGGTGGGTGGAAGGGTAATTTTTGTTGGAAAATGTTGAGTTAGGGGCCAGAAACAACCCATTAAAATTTCCATCTCCCAAACCTTGTGCTTTTTTATCTGTGGCATGATTTAGCCCCACGAAATCAATTCTTTGCTATCATCTCGAGAAAATGAACTCATATAAATCAGAATCTGATCCAGAATTGCTCCTCAAGGAATTTCACATAAGATACATTACAAGAAAGTTGGTCTTGGCCTAATATTTGATCGACAAGCTTTGTGAGAGATGGGCAGTTTCGTAGTTTTGGTATATATCTTGGAATCGAAGACCTGTGAGAAGAAATTGTGTGCTATAATAGTATATTATTCAACTAGCGTATGATAGCCATTATACGCGAGTGGAAAACTATACTTTATCCACCACTAATAAAAATTTCTGTTGAAGTGTTTTGTTTGACAATTTGTTACGCTTGTCGGCCAAAAAGTAGGTCGAGACTAACTTCCAAGTAGTCCACCCTACGTAGAATTTCACGGGGAACAATTTTCCATCAATTTTTTTCCTATGAGTTTATTTTCTCGAGATAATCAAGAGAAATTGATTTTGGAGAGCTGAAACGTGCCACAGAAAAAAAGCACAAGGTTTGGGGTGTAGGAATTTCAATAGGTTGTTTCTGGCACTCCACTCAACATTTTCCACCAATAATTAGCTTTTTCCCCAAAATGCATAGAATTATATTTCAGTGTAATATACGCCCATACTAATTGTAGGGGGTTGAGCAATGAGCCTATTTGAAGCGCACCAGATTCCTGGGGTCTTGTTCCTCTGTGTCGGAAGGTAACAATGTTAGCTTTATGCAGAACAGAGCTTGGCACTCGCAAATTCATTCAATGATTATATTATTCAAAACAATTTCAGGGATGGATCACACTTACTCCTATAAAAATTCATTCTGGGGTTAGTGTGACCGCATGGGTTGAGATAAGTGTGAATCGTTATCGCGTATACGTTCACACTCAAAATATTTTCTGGTTTCAGCAAAATGATTCGAAATTATCGCTGAGACACAGAATAATTCTGAAATGGGGAAAAATGAATTCTCGTGGCCATTGTTGGAAGTTCTTTATGGACGATTATAGACAGGAGAGGAAATTTTAATTTTCAAGAGATTTTGGTGATTTTCATTCCTTACCTTTCGAAAGTTCATAACCTTTTCACCAATAAAGATATTTGAATTTTTCAAAATCGCAAAAAAAATTATAGGCATATATCTTTTTCATTTTTGCCCCATTCCTCCATAAGTGTTTGTATTTGATATTTGGAGGTGAAATAATGATCTATGATGGATAAACAATGCAAATTTCACAATTTTTCTACTTTTTCTCATCAAAAGCTCGATAAGCTGAGTTAGGTCAAAGATTCATTAGGTCAAATTTGAACAAATCAGACATAACTCTCATTCTTTAATTTATATTGGGCCTACCTAAATCAAATTTTTCGGTACCGTTGTCTTTCAGTTCCCTCATTTTTCATGACTCATGTCTGTGCAACCGTGCAACCATCAAAATGAAGATTTTTGAGAAAGCATACTTACCATTTTATTGCTGGGACACTCTAATTTCAGAATATGTATCTGATTTCATTCATCATTTTTAATTTTTTCCGGAAATTTCCCAAAATCGAGTAGACCTTGGCGCGTATATTTGGGCCGACTGGGTGCCGGAGCTGAGAATTTCGTTAAAATACCTTTCAGTTTATGAATTTTCGACCAAAAACAAGGGAGATACAAAGATTTTATTCGAGCATCTGAGTAAATCTTATTTTGATTATGGAAAAAACGTGGGAATAACTTTTTTGTGACAATTTTTACGCCCTTTGAGTTTGTTGTTTTACATTATATCCCGAGAATTTTCCCTACTCTCCAAAGGTGCTCGCATGCAGAACAATTTCTTTGCTCGAATTATTCTTCGAAAACTACCCGTGTACCAAAAATCATTCCTATTGCGCTTAGTGTCAAGTTTCAAAAGCATTTTGACTACAGCGACTGCGTTGTAGTCGGTACGAAGTCACTTGAGACAGCATAAAAACTTAAATTCCATTTACAGTCGGCGTATATTTGAATGATGAAACTCTGGCGGCTGATTATTACCAATCCTATAAGCTGGCACTCCATGTATAAAAATGACGAGATCAAAGTTTGGTTATAGTGGAAATCTAATTGAAAAAACTCTGAATCAATATTTTATATGAATGCAGATTCAAATGTGAAAATCGCTGTGCAAAAATTAATCAATTTAATATTCTGGCATAGAAATCTACTTTATAACGATATGTCGGTTCTAATTGTCTGCGTTTTTTCAATGATAATCTATAATTAATATTGCATTACCGGTTTTGATATTCCAGTTCGAAAACGACCTATGATCACCGATGAAATGGAAATGTCAATTATAGGTTGTGATTCGATAATTACGCATTGAATAATCCTATTCCACTTTGGACACAATAGGTGACCCAAACTGCTATTTCAATTTTGTTATTTATCTATTGAGCTGGAGATCCTAGGAAAGCCTAATTGAAGCTTGTTGTAACTCAACTCAGTTGTTTGTCGCTCGATTACTGATCAATTATAGTGTTTTTGACTGTACTTCGATAAAAAATTAAAAAAATAAATATTAATTTTTATTATCAACCTTCCGTAACTAACATGATCAATTTTAACAAGAATGCTAACATCAGTCTCTGAAACCGGCTAAGAAAAACCTAACAAGTGGAAAAAAATATGACTTGAAATGTTATACTTAAGGGTAAGGTGTTTAAAAGAGATGGAAAAATTGTATTTGTCACACGATTTTTAATGAGATTAAGATAACAAACGAATTGGGGTGAAAAAAACATAGTATTTTCAAAATGTCTATGATTAAAAACAGATGCAGCTTCTATGGTAACTGAACTGATAATATTAAATGCAAAACATCACAAAACATTGAAAATAAAAAAAATGCACACTCATTAGATATAAACTGAACACAAATACACAATCTTGGCCTTAAATTTCAGCACACCCCTTACAGATAGCAGATGAGTGTCCTCAGCACATGAATTTTTCACATTTATAGCAACTAAATCAGGTCTTCCTACTTTTCATACTGGAGCAGTAATTACATCGACCATGTGTAGGTGGTTGATTTTGTACGTTTTCAGTAGTTGAAATGTTATAGATTTCTTGAATTCGCAATCTGGACGTTCTAGGAACCGTATTTCAGTTACGATATATTCGTTGGTGTAAAGAAAAATATTTTGTAACATTGCATCTGTAATAAATATACTCCAGATTTCGATTGGTGCTTTTTCATTCTTTGCTTCACCCTTCACTCCCGGTAACTGGGTTACGATATTATGACGTCGAGTTCTTGCATTGGGATATCGGTGACAATGTTTCTCCACTTGGTTCCATCTTTTTCTATCATGCAAGGTATGCGAGTTTGTCTTATCTGTTCACAGCTTCCACCTCAATTTAGTTCGTTATCTGTTATGTCCTGTTCACTATCAGAATTTTCTTCTTGAATCTCAATATTGTCTTCCCCCAAACTTTCATCGCTATCATCTGCTATACGTCTAGGTACATCCGTCTCAACTTCATCAAACATACGTTTGTAGTCGCCTCTGTTCTTCTTCATAAGTTAAAGCAGCCATATTCACGGAATTCTCTAGAAACAATTGATAATTAGTACAATTATCACGAAATAAAACAAAATTTTACTTACCACAAAAGTTACACCACAACTAACATCCGTCTCAGAGACCGAATATTCAATAACGCACATTGCAACAATCAACCTCCGCTGTAATTCTGATACTGAGTCCACTAGCCCTAGAAAATCAGCTATTGAGGATGGCCAAGAGCGTTCGCGATTTCTTCAGGAATAATCGGAAATTTTCTTAGGCGTCGATCTCACAGACGGCTTGTTAGCTACGGAAGGTTGAAGTTCAATCCTGATTTATGCTTAGTGTTACCAATCTCAGATTCTTAAAATTTGCCGTGCCTTTACTGGTGAACAACGTGATGCCTTGGTCTAATCTACTTCAAATTTTACATTGAAATTTTTTCACAGAATTGATGGAAGACATTTTTCGTATTTTATTGAAATTCGTCTAACGGAGTTGAAAAGGAGTAGAAAATTATTTTAGGGGTTAATCAAGGCACAGCCTAAACTACCCATTGTATAGTTCTGAAACTTGGAGGGTGTCTTCTTTGTGTGACGTAGGTATCCGATAAGAAATATTTTCCAGAAATTCCACTTCTAAGAGGTTGAAATACGGGTTCAAAGTTCATATGGGACAACGTGATTCATAGGTACAATCTATTTCAAATTTTGCATAAAAATTCTTCAACAGAAAAGATGGAAGTCGTGTTTCGTATTTGATTGAAATAAATTGCCTAACGGGGTAGAAAGTTATTTTAGGGGTTAATCAACGCACGGCCTATACCACTGATCGTAGAGGTCTGAAACTTAGAGGGTGTATCCTTTATATGATGTAGGCATCCGATATGGAGAGTTTTTCCAAAATCCAAGCCTAAGGGGGTGAAAAACGGAATCATAGTTTGTATGGGACAACGTACTTGGATTTACTTCAAAGTTTCCAAAAATGTTCTTCAACAGATTTGATGGAAAACATGTTTCATATTCGATCGAAATTCATCGTCTATCGGATAAAAAAGGATTAAACATTTTCGATTTCTTTCAAAAGCTCTTTCGAGCGCGCCTAGAACTCAGAGCTGTTATGAACCCAATAAAACTAAGTACCAAGAACTACGTAATATAGTAGCATCACAAAAATGATTAACATTCAACGAAGTGGGCACGGGTCAGCTAGTAAACGAATAAAATATATTTCAAGAACTATCAAATGAATTATTTTGATGGAAAACAAATGTTTTTGGAAAAATCATGTTGTAGGTAAACTGGGAGAATAATTCGAAGGGATTTTTTTTGTATTTCAATAGCAATGAAGTCTATAATAATCACAGTTGAAATGCAGTCCCTTGGCTCTGTCGCCCCAGGAAAATATCAAAGTTAGCAGCTCTGGCGCCCAACGTCAGCCATCCGGCCCTGCCGGCATAGGGATGAAACATTCCATTACGTATTATGATCCCAGATAGTGATGAAAGGAATAACTTCAAAGGGTCCGATTCAATCTGTGTAAAGTTCAGAACCTGATTGGGAAAATATCAGCTCGCATGGGATGTTTCAACTCCGCCAGTGATGAAACATCGGCGAAATGTAAGCAAGGGTTTACGGCACAGCGCGACGACTATAAAAGCTTCGGTGATTGTTTGCAAATGGGATTACTGATGGAAGAACAAATCTTCGGCGGATCGACTAATGGGTGTTGGGAGGTTTCCGCGTGGAAGCCCACGAGTCGAGGGATTGGAAACACGCATAACGATGAAGTGGTTGAATCCGATTTGCGGAAATGAAAATAGGCTACAGGTGGAACGGGGGCGGTATTCTCCAGGGAACCGCACTGGGGCCCGAACTGGTGACTTTGTACATTAGTCGAATCAACAAACACATTCGAAAAAGAATGCCGAGCTATGATGAAAGTTGATGACAGGATATCATGTGGAGATGAAAATACAAAAAAAATCTTAATATTGAGAACGGAGAGGTAGATTTTGACCAAACTCAAATCTATTTGATTTTTTCAGTTCATAATTCACATAGTTGGAAACCCAATAACAGATTACAAAAACTTGTTTGTTGTGTCAGCCAAGCCTTGTGCAAAAACCATATCAGTCACTTCAGCATTCAAATTCACTTTATAAACCCCGAACTGTGAATTTGTCAATGGAGAATTGAAAATGTGAACTCCTATTTCAATAAACAAACGTCTATAGTCTCGATTCTTAATTTCCAAGCAAGAGTGATAGAAATTATTGAAATCAAATTTGGCTTCACCGATTGAGCAGTTTGATAATGCTCGGTTTAGAAGAAGTTTGTCCGGGTATTTTGCGTAGAAAGTTTGACGAAAATAACTAAAATCACAAAAAAAATATGAGAAAAACCAACTGAAAAATTTGAAAAAATTCAATAATCTGCATCACGGAAATCCAGGTTTATTGAATTGAAAAAAGATCCGTGAGCAAGAGTGGTTCGACAGGTCTCCAAATTCACAATAAAGGGATGGAGATTCTGTACTCGTCGAGTCATCCGTGTGGATATTGCCAAAGGTGGAACGATTGATGACATTAAATATATATATATATATATATATATATATATATATATATATATATATATATATATATATATATATGTATGTATATGCAAAACTTGGGAATTATATTTGGGACAGCAGCAAAAGCGAAAGTGTACTCTTATAATAATATATTTCCAATATTTCGACAATATATTGTTATAAGAGTACACTTTCGCTTCTGCTGCTGTCCCAAATATAATTCCCAAGTATTGTTCTTTACTTGTCAGCAAAGACTTCCTCTCCGCTATATATATATATATATATATATATATATATATATATATATATATATATATATCTCAATATATATAAATCTCGTGTCACAATGTTTGACCTCAATGGACTCCTAAACCACTAAACCGATTATAATAAAATTCGCACACCATGTGCAGTTCGATCCAACTTGAGAGATAGGATAGTTCAAATCTCAAATTATAGTCGCAATTTTAATTTATTGCTAATTATTTGTCTGTTATTATTTGAGTCACAATTGTCTGTTAACTCCAAATGATTCTAACAGATGTCGATACTTTTCGACTGGGTTGAGTAAGTAATCAATAGATGGCGCTGCTGAGCCCATCAGTTGGCAGAACAAATTGAATCAAGATGTCGATACCTTTCGACTGGGTTGAGTAAGTAATCCCTAGATGGCGCTGCTGAGCCCATCAGTTGGAAGAACAAATTGAATCAAGAAATCCAGCTCAAAGAATCAGGAAAGCAGAAGGTCATGCACAACCACAAATGGTTTAGATTTGGAAAATCCATGTTTTTCTCATGGGCAACTATATGTTGCGTGTTCACGTGTTGGGAAACCGTCGAATCTATTTGTGTTAGCTAAAGACAGGTTAACCAAAAACATTGAGCACCGATTGGTGTTGAATTAAATTTGAATTGATAGTATTTATAATTCAAAAAAATAGATATTAATGTTTAAAAGTTTAAGACTGTCTGCCTTGCCTACCTCATTCATGAGTTTAAGCGTCACATGTTATTTACTGTATTATACTGTAATATACTTATATTTGTTATAAAATTAAATGGAAATAATAAATCTCATAAAATTTTTTTTGACCTATTGATTTCTGCTCAATATCAAGTGTAAGAACATTTTAATTAATTGTGTTCAACGTACTTCCCCTTCAAATTTCAATCCAGTGAATTCGTATACCAACATCAACATTTTCGTCTTTGTTCGTAAATAATTTCATTGTACTAAAGGGTTATAGTAGTAGAAAGTCAAATAAGGAGCAGATCACCATATTTTTTTACAAATACCATCTGTGTGAAAAAGCATAGTGGACTCCGTGACTGATGTTCTCTTATTGTTCCTCTTAGATTGTTTTCTATATTGTAATATAACAAAAACTTTAGCCACAGCAACGCGTGGCCGGGTCAGCTAGTTATATATATATATATATATATATATATATATATATATATATATATATATATATATATATATATATATATATATATATATATATATATCGGTCGATCAAATGCATTAGATTTCGTATACATTCGTATATGAATAAATGGCGTCATTTCTTTTCCCATACATTGTAAATCTAGTAGAAAAAATAAAGTATTTTCTGGCTAGCCGTATCGTCTGAAAATTCATTGGTTATGATAAAAGAACCGCCGTACGGGTAGCATCAGCCCAACTACCCAAACTATAATTCCTGACTTGCCATGTATGCTGTGAATAATGCTGTTAATAAAACAACTTCATCTTATCTTATCTCGACTATTTCGCATATATGTAAATGGTTCATTTCGCGTCCCGAGCAGTGGAAATATTGTCGCGAACAGAGATTACACCGCGCACCAGTGTAGAATAATTTCATTACGAAAAAGCTCCCATTTCTCATCACAATGTAGATTAATTATGTTCAATTCATTTTCTGTTTGCCGAGCGCAGGCGATTTTCATTTTTCAGTTCCTTCAACTGGCTGAGTGAATGGTTATGCAAATGATATTGTGGAATATTGTACCCATCAGCGTCAGATTTCACTGCACTGTAATCATGAGATCAAATTTATCATTTCAAATGTTACATATCCCATCATTTTGAAAATTCAATTCCGGAAGCGGCTGCCATTGATTTACGTTTATTCTAAAGGAACCATTTCCTAAAAGCTCTCAAATACGTGATGAACGGTTTGAAATAGTAGTAGTAGTCCAGTTAGAACAAACAATGTTGAAGTGACATTAAGATCACACGTCAGTTCATCCAATTTTATCTTTAATGCCAAGGATGAAATAGATAAGAAGGAGAAATCTGAGTGAGGTATTTAAGCTCATGCATACGGCATACGAAACATGAGAGGTCCTTCCGACTAGGTAAAAATGATTCGACGTTTCCAAACCATCATTGATTTGCAATCACGAGTTCCCGGATCTAACGAAACGGAAATTTTGCAACTCGTGCGGAGGTTGAAAACTCAAATATTTAGAATCCTTATAAATGCATCAACATAAACATTGTGCGGGAAATTCACCAACCTCAAGTTGGCAATGCGATCCAAATACAGTTAGTTGTCGTTTTTTTCACTGTGTCTGTCAGTTTTTCAGTTTCAAAACGTCCATTTTAGTACCCCGGATACTTTAGCAATAAATTTCAGCAATATTTTTATTAAGAACTCTGCCACCTTGAAATTTGTACAAATCGTTTGTTATGGAAAATAAAGAAATACACGATTGACAGATTCATTTTTCCGATGAGCTGGACCGGTCCAGAGATACAATTGCTGTGTTTAGAACCAAAGAATATGTTTTCAATATATGACAATGAAATCAAAAGTTTATTCGTGCATCAATTATTGAATAATACTGTTTCTTCACACGATACCGTGGAATAACTCTATTTGAATCGATTTTCATTTTCTATGTGCTGCACTATGATATCTCAAATTGAAATAGCACCAGATTGTGAGGGTGCAGTTCATTTTACAACGCTTACGAAATTGAGTTTTTCACTGGACTATTCACAACAATATGTTCGAATTTCGAAGTAGCAGTCCACTAAATATATTACCTTAAAACAACAGTAACATGACAATATTATATGTAATATCATCGTAATATGTATGTTATGAAGATTTTATAGTGGAATATCCGTGTATGATACATAACAATGTTACAGATTTGAAAGGTTATGTTGATGCATTGTATCTGATTGTATACTTTTCAGCAAAATCACACCACAGTTTCAGAAAATGGTTCTGAATTGAGAATGAAAGAACAAGATAAAATGTAAAAATCTATTGAAATAACTAATATAACAAAAATAATCAAAAATAATTAATAAATCACAACATGTTATTGTCAATGATACATTATTTCAGATTCAGTATTTCAGCTCGTACTCTCATGAGTTCTTACTTACGTGACAGATTACAAGTTGTGAAACTTAATAATGAGATTTCCACACCTCTGGAAGTTATATCAGGTGTTCCTCAGGGAAGTATTTTAGGATCTCTTCTGTTCACCTTCGTTGACGTCCTAAAATTTTGTAAATATCATCTCTACGCTGACGATACGCAGATTCATTCCTCATTCAGATACACGAATTTGGCAGTTGCTATGGAATCTATAAATTATGATTTGATGTCTTTACACAAGGTATCTGTTGATTATGGACTGAAAATTATTCCTAACAAGTCGATGGCTCTACTTTCCGGAAAAGATAATGCCTTAGAATTCCTTTCTAATAATGTTTCATTCAAAATTGGAGACAAAAACTACCTATTAAAACTTCTTGTGAGAATTTGGGACTCACAGTTGATGCAACACTTCGTTTCAAAGAACACGTTACAAATAAATTGAGAACAGCATATGCTTCTCTGAAGCTCATTTTTCCTCAAAGACATTTTTTATCAAAAGGCCTCAAAAAAATGTTATGTGAGTCTTTGGTTCTTCTTCATTTCAATTACTGCGATGTTGTTTACAGTTCTTGTCTAAATCAAGTCGAAATTCGTCGTATATAGAAAGTACAGAACTCATGTGTTCGTCTAATTCGTGGTATCAGAAAATTCAGTCGTATTTCAATCACTGTTAAGCTAAAAGAAATGAAATGGCTATCTATGTACAGCAGGAGACGTCATCATATGGTCTGCCAGTTTCATAATGCATTCAAATCCAAAACTCCACCTTATCTACATGAAAATCTCACTTATAGAACTGACATTCACAATTTGAATATTCGTAAACAAACCATTATCACCATACAATCACACTGTGAAGAAATATACAAACGTTCTTTCTCCTACAATATGGCGGTCTGCATAAATGATTTGCATAAACTGGATGAATCATACCTACAACTATCGCCGTGGTTATTCAAATCCAAGTTCAGAAGCTACCTTCTTAGTATTCAGTGAAGTTTTGAACAAATCTATATCTCAAAAATTGCTCTGCTCTCTTCCTCTCGACCATATCTTCTTTTTCTTTCGTTTTTTCCTCCTTCTCTTCTCTATTTAATCCTGCTCATTCATTTAGTTATTTCAATGTGCTTGCCATCTGTAAAAAATGTAATATCCCTTTTGGCATTGGTGGAAGAACAGAAACGGTTTTCAACCGTTATCTGAACCAATTTGTTCAGCCATTTATTCATCAGAATATTATTCAATAACACCACCATTGATGTATATTCTTCTGTTTTTTTTGATGGGTAATAAATGTATTATTATTATTAAATAGGAATTCTATAAAAAAATAATAATGGAGTGGAATCGGAAAAATGAATCTGTCAATGGTGTACTCTTTTATTCTCCACAACGAAAGATTTGTCCAAATTTCAAAGGTGGCAGAGTCCTTAAAAAAAATATTGATGGGGCTTATCCTTCACTGGAGCAGTCCAGCCCATCGGAAAAAAGAATCGGTCAATGGAGTTTTTCTTTATTTTCCATAACAAACGATTTGTCTGAATTTCAATGTGGCAGAATCCTTAATGAAAATATTGCTGAAATTCACAAAGTATCCGGGGTCATTTTAGTAACTCACTTCTCAGTTGTTTCTAACTTCAAAAGAGCAACCTCACAGAATTACATTAATATGATGAGTATGAATTTCAGAAATTTGGTATGTTTTGAGAGTCGTCTCTTTTGTTGATTTCCCCATGCTCTTCTATCTCGATGGCTTTCCCAATTCGACGTGTTCTGAAATGGTTCACCTGCGCTATTTGCTTTGCTGCCTCGAAATCTATTTTGTGACCCGTCTGGTGGTGGTTTTGAGAGAAAGCGGAAGATATTTTTTGACTTCATGCTTTTTTTGTGTTCCTGCACTCTAGCTGACATTGTCCTATTCGTCTGGCCTATATATTGCAAGACGGTAAGCAAGACGAAATGGTCCTTTGAGGTTTGAAAACGGTTCGTATATTTCGTTTACTCATTAGTCTTCCGATTTTGTCGGTGACTTCTTCGGTGAAAGGTAGTGTCACTGACTTTTTGGGATCTGGAGGGTCTTCCATCCTAGTTTTTTCGGGTTTGTTTGCGCATGGATTGCCCTTCTGATTGAGTATGTCCCATAACCATTTTGTCGAAGTGCTTTGGACGTCTCTGCTAGCTCTGCTTCTCTGTTTGTTGTTTCCATTATACGAAAAGATCTCTTGCATAAATCCACTTCGACCATGCTATGCAGGATATCTGACCACGTTAATTATAATTGAAAAAAGACTATTCGAAAAACTGAAGTAAAAAGTTTGTGGAAAAACATGGAAGTGAATACAAACAACGAAGACTCGAAGGAGGAAACTGACATTAAAGCGTTCGAATATAAACGGATGGGTAGTCTTCCTTTTTATAGTGTAAAAGGTTACCATTACTTCGTGGAAAATTAACAAACCATGAATGACTACGCTGAATCCACAATACTGTTTCTAATTATCACCACCGAATTAATGAACTAATAGCTGATCGTTAGAGTCGGCGAGGAACGAAAAGCGTAAATAACTGCGGTCTAATTGTTGAGCTCGTTCATAGCGGTTAGTTGTACGTTTAACCTAATTGACGGGGTTCTTAAATCAACTCTATCATAGTATTCTGATCCGATCTTGTTAGCTTGGGACAGTTTGTGTGAGTTTTCTTTCCTGAACTCACTTTAATATTCAGAACAAATCTAAAGAGACGCGGGGGGAGATGATAAACAAGAGGGTGGAAATTGAATTTGATGTTATTTTTTTCAATCTCGCCTTCTTTATAGCAATGACTATCCGCAGCGAGTAGAGCGTAACAAGGGTATTAGGGTAAAAAATACGAAAGCGTAAAGCGAACAACGAGTTACAACTCGAAATTGGTACTACTTTCGAGTTATAACTCGAAATTGGCCTTATTCCGACCCACCATTCGAAATTAGTGGTAATTTCGATTTACAACTCGAAGTTAGTGTTCATTTCGAGTTATAACTCTTAATTTAGCTAATTTCGAGTTGTAAATCGAAATTTACACTGATTTTAAGTTGTAAGTCGAAATCAACACTGATTGCGAGTTGTCAATCGAAATTAACACTAATTTCGAGTTGTAAGTAGAAATTCACAATGATTTCGAGTTGTAAGTCGAAATCAACACTGAATTCGAGATGTAAATCGAAATGAAGACTAATTTCTAGTTTTGAATCGAAATTGAGCTAATTTCGAGTTATAACCCGAAATTAACAGTACCTAATTTCGAGTTGTAGGTCAAAATTTATACTGATTTCGGGTTGTAACCCGAAATTAACATTAATTTTCAGTTGTAAGACAAAATTTACACTGATTTCGAGTTGTAAGTCGGAATAAACAGTAATTTCAAACTTTAAGTCAAAATTTACACTGATTTCGAGTTGTACGTCGAAATCAACACTGATTTCGAATTGTAAATTGAAATTAACACTAATTTCGAGTTTTAGGTAGAAATTCACACTGATTTCGAGTTGTAAGTCAAAATTTACACTGATTTCGAGTTGTTAGTAGGAATCAACTCTAATTTCGAGTTTTAAGTCAAAATTTACACTGATTTCGAGTTGTTAGTCGAAATCAACACTGATTTCGAGTTGTCAATCGAAATTAACACTAATTTCGAGTTGTAAGTAGAAATTCACAATGATTTCGAGTTGTAAGTCGAAATCAACACTGAATTCGAGATGTAAATCGAAATGAAGACTAATTTCTAGTTGTAAATCGAAATTGAGCTAATTTCGAGTTATAACCCGGAATTAACAGTAATTTCGAGTTGTAGGTCAAAATTTATACTGATTTCGAGCTGTAACCCGAAATTAACACTAATTTTGAGTTGTTAGACAAAATTTACACTGATTTCGAGTTGTAAGTCGGAATCAACAGTAATTTCGAACTTTAAGTCAAAATTTACACTGATTTCGAGTTGTACGTCGAAATCAACACTGATTTCGAGTTGTAAATTGAAATTAACACTAATTTCGAGTTTTAAGTAGAAATTCACGCTGATTTCGAGTTGTAAGTCAAAATTTACACTGATTTCGAGTTGTAAGTAGGAATCAACTCTTATTTCGAGTTTCGAGTCAAAATTTACACTGATTTCGAGTTGTTAGTCGAAATCAACACTGATTTCGAGTTGTAAATCGAAACTAACACTAATTTCGAGTTGAAAGTCGAAATTGAGCTAATTTCGAGTTGTAACCCAAAATTGAGAGTAATTTCGAGTTGTAAGTCAAAATTTACACTGATTTCGAGTTGTAAGTCGGAATCAACAGTAATTTCGAACTCTAAGTCAAAATTTACACTGATTTCGAGTTGTACGTCGAAATCAACACTGATTTCGAGTTGTAAATTGAAATTAACACTAATTTCGAGTTTTAAGTAGAAATTCACACTGATTTCGAGTTGTAAGTCAAAATTTACACTGATTTCGAGTTGTACATAGGCATCAACTCTAATTTCGAGTTTTAAGTCAAAATTTACACTGATTTCAAGTTATTAGTCGAAATCAACACTGATTTCGAGTTGTAAATCGAAACTAACATTAATTTCGAGTTTTAAGTCGAAATTGAGCTAATTTCGAGTTGTAACCCAAAATTAAGAGTAATTCCGAGTTGTAAGTCAAAATTTAAACTGATTTCAAGTTGTAAGTCGAAATCAACACTGATTTCGAGTTGTTATTTGGAATTACCACTAATTTCGAAGTGTAAGTCAAAATTGAGCTAATTTCGAGTTGTAACTCGAAATTAACACTAATTTCGAGTTGTAAGTAAAAATTTATACTGGCCTGGCTCACTGCCATGTTTACAGATCGATATAGGCTCCTTCATACGCATGTATCCTGTGGTTCTTTCACGCATCTCGTCGCATTCACAGAGCACATGTAATAGGTTTCTTCTTCCTACTGGCAGAACCCGCATCAACTTTCCTCTGCGGAACCCATAATGCTCATATGCTTAACTTTAAATTTGATTAACATAGTAGCTATTTATGTAACCAATTAAAAATGTTTCATTTTGTATAACAAACGCGATTTAGGCGGAAGAAGCGTAAGGTTTTCAGAAAGTAAAATTGTCTATGATTGTCTATTTCGAATAATGAAATGACTGAGGATCTGCAAAACAATTTTTCACCACAATATTGTATCGGTAATTTGGATAATTTTGTGAAAAATGCTTATAATTCGGAAAAAAGTGTTGAAGGTGGAATAGTTGTAAATAACACCTCACCTATTATAGAAACGTGTATGGCCCAATCGTAATATTGTGCGGAAAAGAAGAACTTTGAAGGGACATAAATCAGAACGAAGGGGGAGCACCGCGTTTTGACATCGAATTGGTGTTCAGCGGCTCAAAATATGTAAGTTATAACCAAGATTGTTTCGAAAGTAGATGATGTACGTTAATTACATTTTCAAAATGCAATGATTCTTGAAGTGAAACTTGTAGAAAGGAAGGAATAAATCTTCTCCACACATGATATTAGAAAGGAACATAGTAAATGAAGATTCCACCCTGTGTTCACGATTATAATAATAATTGAGGTTTAGGTTCTGTTAAGATTGTGAGATTTGATTCACACAACTATATCGATTCTGGAATGCATTTCTGGGTTTCCTCTCACCTGGAAATAAAAAGAAAAAAGCTTCGAGTTCTTATATTTAACTTCAATATTAAAAAATGTAAAATTGTCAAATACCCAACGTATCTTTATGAATATGGAGATTTAATTAAAAAAATACACCAATTTGCCCTAAAACATATATTGTGAGAAATTGAAGCTTCTTTCTTCTCATTTCCAGGAAAAAGAAAACCCAAAAAATTCATTCCAGAACATTTCTACCACCTCAAAAAACTTTCGAACAATATTTTGGTTTCTATTGCTATGATATTTTTTCCATAGATGCAGTATGTATGATTTGAAGTCTACAGGTCTTACAAATCTAGCTATGTTAACGAAATTATCGAATAAGAGATTAATCAGGATTAGTCAGGTGGTTTAAATAGACAAACGTTATACCCGCCGACCAGCTCCTTAATTTTTAAAAAACTCTCTAAATGCTCGTCTGTTGGACGGCAAGTTATTGCCTAGATCTATCATCAGTCATTTTCAAATGCCTTTTACAAATAAACGTGAAGTTAGTATGTCACCTCTGTGAAACAGTTACAAACTCTCCCTTAGGAATTTTATATATTTCTAGACGTGTAAATATTTCATGTTCATTTTTTGATGGTACACCAATAAAATATTCTGAGAAAGAAGGTCCTTAACACAGTTAGATGTTATTTCAATCGGAATGTCAATTTGAGTTTAGTTCCCTAATAGAATAATCAAATCAAATTTCAACTTGGCTTCTGTTCACCGAACTACTCGAATCTTCGACATGAATTATAATGGAACATTTTCATGGGGTGATACTAGATTGGGAAATAGATATGAAAGAAGTGAAAAATATGTAAATATAAAAGGACGAATGTGAACTCAGTATAGAACATGTACAATAAGATATGAAATACACGGTAATACACCAAAATTATTGTAAAAATCATGGATATGAATGATTTTGATATGTTCTTCCGAATGCTGCTCTGAATTACTTCATTCGGGTCAATATATTGCCTCATAGCTTGGAGAGGAGATTTCAAATCCACTAGAAATGATTCGAAAAAAATCCTGGAAATGCTGATGAATAAACCTACCCGTAATGATACCGATAAACTATATGATGAATCTTTTGTTTTCGACATCAGACTGATCAGACAGTTATTCTATGAAAAAAATGCCTTGGCTGAATACAGGAATGTAAGAAGATTCAGCCAACCTTCTCATAACTACTTCACACGCAAAGGAAAATATACAGTTCCATTTGCGTAGAGGGCTGTTGGAGAAAAATCCTACATAATCATTGGTCTAACTGTATTCAACTCCCCTCTGAATCCCATAAACTGCTCTCTCGCTTTATTTCCAACCAGCCTAGGAAAAATATTTGGGAATTATGCGAATGAAGCGGGACGTGTCACTACGTCGAATTCCCACTACGTCGAATTCCCATTACGCCGAATTCCCACTACGTCGAAAAGCATCCCCACCACTTACGTCACCAAAACACGATCGTTATCGAAGCTGGATCCCATTCGACGTAATGGGAATTCGGCGTAATGGGAATTCGACGTAGTGATACGCACTCGCAAAATTTACCGGATATTCTGCAATTTCCTGTTAACCCAATCTGACTTAACCTAACTAACCTAACCTAAAAAAAGGAAGAATGTCGCTGTGCTGTTGAAAATTTACCGGATATTCTGCAATTTCCTGTTAACCCAATCTGACTTAACCTAACTAACCTAACCTAAAAGAAGGATGAATTTCGCTGTGCTGTTGATATTGAAAGTGCATGGTGTGGCACTACGCCGAATTCCCATTACGCCGAATTCCCATTACGTCGGATTCCCATTACGTCGAATGAGATCCAGCTTCGATAACGATCGTGTTTTGGTGACGTAAGTGGTGGGGATGCTTTTCGACGTAGTGGGAATTCGGCGTAATGGGAATTCGACATAGTGGGAATTCGACGTAATGGGAATTCGACGTAGTGACACGTCCCGCTTCATTCGCATAATTCCCAAATATTTTTCCTAGGCTGGTTGGAAATAAAGCGAGAGAGCAGTTTATGGGATTCAGAGGGGAGTTGAATACAGTTAGATCAATGATTATGTAGGATTTTTCTCCAACAGCCCTCTACGCAAATGGAACTGTATATTTTCCTTTGCGTGTGAAGTAGTTATGAGAAGGTTGGCTGAATCTTCTTACATTCCTGTATTCAGCCAAGGCATTTTTTTCATAGAATAACTGTCTGATCAGTCTGATGTCGAAAACAAAAGATTCATCATATAGTTTATCGGTATCATTACGGGTAGGTTTATTCATCAGCATTTCCAGGATTTTTTTCGAATCATTTCTAGTGGATTTGAAATCTCCTCTCCAAGCTATGAGGCAATATATTGAATGGCTTTGAACCAACTATAACATATTTTTCTTGTTTTTTCGTCCAGAATATCTTTCAGTGGCTGATATTTATAGATTATGCTCCTTAATTTTTCGACTGGAAAACGTATATGGCTGTCCCATAATTATTGAATAGGAAGCATCAGTATTTGGTAATTTGTCCCTTCAAGGCTTGGCCGTCTGGGTGTGTGTGTTTTTGACAAAGAAAATATAAAAATTACTGAGCTCAGAATCGCATGACGAGCATCCAGCGGTCAATGTCGTATCTCATCGGTTGTAATTGCACGAGTGCATAAAAATTACTGATAATTTTACAAGAAAGCGTTATATCTAAAAATTGCAAGTTCATTTTCATATTTTGGCGAAAGTGCCCGAGTCCGAAGGACGAGGGGCCTTTTTACAAAATATGAAAATAACCGAATGCAATTTGTATAAGATATAACGCTTGATTGCAAAATTATCTGGTCATTTTTATGCACGAGTGTAATTCATTGGAATATTTCACGAATAAAGAAATTCTCAAGGAAATGTTATTTTTTGTTCATTTATACTTTATAGATTGTATGGAGTACTCACCTAAACGCGAAATGTTTTACTATTTTTGAAGTCTATCTGACATTTATTTGTGTTGTTTACTGACGTCTAGCGATACGGTTTCAAATGTGTTGTTATGGTGACTTGATACAATGCAATTACCGCTGTAAGTTTTCGATATAATGCAATTACCGCTGTAAGTTTTCGATAATTGCATTGCTCTTATGGGACATTTTATATGTGAGTGAAATATTCACTGAAATGTGTGTCATGAAATATATATAATGGGATAATACGCACTGATTCCCAGAAACTGAAGTAGTTTCCAGAAACCTGAGAGGGGGGACAAGTTGGTTTCCGTGAATAACAGAGAATATGTATTATAATGTGGAGTTCATTTCTTGAAAGGAGATGCACTTTGATTTATAGGTTATGTCAATTTTTTCATGATGTTTTTCAAATGACTGAAGGTGTATCACCTTTGATGGGATCATAATTTCCCTCCTGCCATATTCAACGTTTCGAGTAATGATGATAAATCTCGCTAACCATCCCTTTGGCGAACGGAATTCGACTGTTTTCCACCTAATGCATTCTGTTTCTGCAACTTCTGACCGAAGGTCATTAATAAATGACAAACCGAGCACAGAAGTGCCTGTCCAGACGGATTCTACTCGACACGAGTATTTCCCAATGGTTCAGACGTCATGCAAAAACTAATTTGGAAGTTTAACACTTGAACAGTGAGAGCCGTCCGAGTTGAGAGCTTTTATTGATATAGAAGAAGCTTCAACAAGACGACTTTTGTATAAATATTGAAACAACACTCATCGGATACGGCGTCGGTCCAACAACGTTGGAATGAGTGGGTAAAGTCGAAATTGAAAAGCAGGATTACTCGGGTGGATAAACATCCCGAAAGAACAGTCGGACTGGGGAACGTTACGGGGTAAATGAATTTGGGGGTTGGCGAGGAAGGTCACGAACACTTGCTTTCGAGAAAATTTAATTAAACTTACATAAACAGAAAACAAACTCGCCACCAATATTCCTTTCATGTTAGTTCGGGATTTCGAAGGGATTTGAAGCAAGTGGAATATAACAAATTATATTGTTAACCCGAATTCATCTAAAGAAATTTACATCTTTGTTTGAAAGTTTGAAGTTTCAGAATAGAAATTCTGGTTTCGAAAGAATTTCTTTGGCTGGATTTATGCGATATGCAATTATTGGTTGCCAAGTACCATTCCTGGTGGGGGGGATATCTTGATCGGATACACCGACCAACCCGGTAGAACTGTGGATTTTTCTGGATTTATGTGTCAACTACGCTACCTTAAAAATCGACAACCAAGTTAATAAGCCCGCACAAGAGTATAATTGAACTAATTTCAAATTCTGTATCTTCTTACTCTTCACAAAGAATGGAACAGACTTAATACTAACGAAATCGAACAAGTTGTTTCAAAAACACGAATGTATAGGATATGAAATAAGAATGTAAAATAACAGGAATATTCACAGAAACGAACATAAACAAACTATGATTCTGGATCCGCCTGAAAATATTTATTGAGTGAATGAAACATTTTTATATGGAAGTTTTTTAACATCGCTTTCAAACGACTCAATGTTTTCAATTTGCTTTAACGACATTGGGAGCTTATTATATGAATTTATTGACAAGGTGTGTGGCCAATCGATGACTGGGAACGAGAACATCTTGTCTTGGGTTATGTCCTAAGAGGAAACGTGTATCACCTCTGTTTTGAAACTTTTCACGATGAGTCTTGACGTAAATGAGAGAGTCAAAAATATACATTTTCATTCACAATTCAAAACTCATAATAGGCGATGGTCTAAGTGGAAATACAAGATTTTGAGGTGAGTTGAAAAAAATATGTGATATTGATTGCAATGATATTACCTGGAATTTCTTAGAAAGGTAGGAACCAATGAAAAATCAATGAATTGAATCAAAAAGAGTAAAGGGAAAGATAAAATTTGAAAAATGAATAGTTTCCGTCATAGTTATTTTATTTACTATTTCTTCTATCTGATTCTCCTTTTTCAATTCAGTTTTTTTTTTTTAATTTCTATTACTTTTCGATCACCCAGTAAATCTCTCAACTTCTCGCATTTTCGGTTCTTGTTTTCTCATGGTTCCTTTTTTCTGCATTCATTGCATTGAAATCTCTGAATTATATCATTTTTCCCAGCTCACTTCCGATTTTTATATTCTCCACATATTTTATAACATTTCAATTCGATTTCCCTTATTGTACTGTCTAAAGCTTCATCAATTTTGTTCAACCACAAATTTCATAAGCTTTCAATAATTTCAAGGATCATAATTTTTTTTATTTTGACATTGCCCTCAGTGAAATAATGAAGAACATGGCTCTGAAACGGTCACACGAAATTTCAAAAAAATGGTCAAAATATAAGAAATGCATTGAGTTTTCACTCGGCTAAAATCTCAGTTTATGTTGCTTTGGAGGAGTAGTCCTAGGAGATATAGAGTTGACAATAAACTTCTAAGAAAGGGTTAGTTTTGGGTTTCCTTCTGGTACAATAGAAACGGTTGTGAACGTTTGATAATTTATTAGGGGCCAGAGATGGCTAGTTGGTTTAGTAAATCTGAGGTCAAGAAAGCTCCGAGCGGCTATGATATAAATTAAAAACCGAGCTTGGACAGACTTCTTCTCCTCCGAAAGTTGAGACCTCGTTAAGTCTTACCTCGCTCAAGTATCATCTTTTGAAGGGTTGAAAAACCCAAACTCTTTCCATTGTGGCCTTTAATTGTAACACCTTTTCGTCTTTCATTGATCAGATATAGACAAAAACGTTTCCTTATCTTTGTCTCGTTCAAACTCCAACCTCCGAACTTCATTTGTCGACTATCACTAACGAGGTCTCTTCTCAAAGTCGCTGTACATCACCAAAGGTAGGGTTCGTCGCCAACCCAACCCGCGTACCTCCAGAAAAAATATTGCCGCTTGGAGTTTGAGAATAAAACCAGCCTGAGATGTCAATAAGTTACTGCAAGAAAGAGCAGATTCTCAACTATATATTTACACATTCATAAAGCTTTATAGTCTATGAAATGAAGTCGCGAGGCTTGGCAGAAAAATGTTGATGAATCTTGGAAAATTTTGTTTGACTGGACAATGTGACAAAACAGTATTAATTCGGAAAATCCCCTTAAAAAAAATTGACCTTGAGGTTGTAGATGCCCTGATATAGTAAAACTTGAAATGTCGAGCTTTCGAAAATCTTTATTTTCGTTTCGAAGACATCTGAAAATAATGGTTGGTGTTAAAAGTAACACCAGAAACATGTTGAAAAATGACGTACCAATGTGGGATTGTGGAAAAATAGCAGAAGAAAATATCCTTGTACATCACAAACAGAAAAATCATTCCTGATCCGGAACATTTATAGGAGCTGGATACATGTTTCAAAGTATTCCCAGTGATATTTTTAAAACGTGTATCCAGAATTTAGTGTAAGGTTCAAACCCCTGGTTATTGGACTATCTTCAGTTTCCGTCAACGAGAACTGATATGCCGCCCACTCCTGCCGACCCACGTGAATAACTATTTACATTGAAAGTGGTTAATTCGGGTCTCGTTTCGGGGAAATACGATCCCGAGCTCGTGATACAAACCTGGAGCGACCGCCCTTGTTGTTCTTGCGGTACGTGAACGATACGTCCAATTACCGGAGGATGCCTTACATCGTGCGAGGATGACCACACCGAAACTGAATCTATAAACAAGATTTCCGACAAAAAGAAAGTACTGGGAGCTGGCTCGAATAACTTCATGGCCGCACACGGATCAGCTAGTTCATATTGAACTTTCCGATACAGTCGGTGAGCACAGATTACAAAAAAAGGTTCAGGAAAAGCATACTTATATATACCGGAAACTATCGACGAGTGGTGGACGATTTTCCATACAATACAACACATCTTCTGTGAGACCAACAATTTTTGCTTCAATCGCCTGAATATGACCTACTATTCATTTATTTCGTGAAAATAATCGGGATATTGATTGGTTGCTATGTTTATTGTAGCGAACTGTGGAAAATTCGACCTAGTACAAAAAATGAAATTACTATTCATCCACTGAAGAGAAATATCTGCTCACCGGCAATTATTGGTATCTGTAATTTCTCTTTCCTGAAAGTCATATAACATTCTAATTTGAAATATCAACAAATAGCTCATACGCACTATCTAGGAAATGCTACCATTGAATTGAACTTATTTTTTTACGTTGATATCAATGTTAGATTGTCGACGCCGGTAATAAGTCACAAAATTTTGATGTCATAAAAATTTGAATTCAATTCCGTTGATCACAACTTGAAGTCTTGTAGCAAAATATTAAGAATATTCACTAATTGACTAACAAATGGATTCAACGAAATCAATTTAGAATAACTCTAGTATAGAACTGCTTCCTACCTGTTATAAGTGTCAACTGACACAGTCCATGAGATTTCATCATGTTTTTTGATCACTCGGAATTTTGGAAGAAAAAAATGCGTTGTATAAGCACCTCAAGTAGACAGAAGCGTAAGTTGAAGGCGACACTTTGATCCTCAAAGGGGCAAATTTTCGTGTCCTTTCCTCTTGCTGATTGTTTCATCTGGCACTTTTGTGAGCGGCAAATTTAAATTGAATGAAACGAAATGAATATAGTTCTAGGCCCACCTACTTCAGCAAATTTTTCAGTTAATCGATTCGATTGGAAAATATATTTTCAGGGATTTCTCCCCAGTTGACATTTTAACTCTCCAAGTTTGGACAAAAAATACATTGATCATATTTTCCCCTACCCACCTTTCTATCACTTTTCTACATGAAAAAAATATTCGGGGTTATATCCCGAGTGCACCAAGATTATTCGGTTAAAATGTGTGCTGCACTTTCATGATTCTCGAAATTTTGCTTAGCAAATGACTTGAGTGTATGATAATTTGATAAAATCCCGAGACCGCAGGTCGAGGGATTTTATTTTAAATTATTATACACGAAAACATTTGCTTGAAAGCAAAATTTTGAAAATCATGGAAATGCACGCATTTTGGTCGATTGAACTTGGTGAAGGAGGGATATATGTTTAGATTATTTCCAGAAAACATGTAAACTCAGGAAACATCAAAATCGAACACAGGAACAATATAGTACCAGAGATAGTACCTGAAAAGTGATCCAAAAGCCCGGTTTATTTCGAACATTTTAATCGGTTGAAAGGTCTAGTGCATTTAATCGCTGTAAAACTCTGTAAAAGCAGTCTAGCCTTCAACTGTTTCATCGTTTATTCGCATTGAGGGAAATAATCGAGAATATAAACCAGTGCAACACAAGTAAGCATCATATTCATCTATCATGTGTTTGATGTAGTTCAATGCTCAACTTTATAGTTCCCGGTGGATTTGTTTTTTATTTCAAATGAAGATTACCCTCTTCTATGTATTTTACAGAATAACTCAATCAATATATTCCACAAGAATAAGGAAGTTCAAAAAACCAAATTCCACGGACGGAGTCACTCGATTTATTGATAATTACTTGTGAAGAGCGAAAATTGACACGGCATAACAAAAACAAAAAACTGATAGGACCAGGTGTAAGTTCGAATTTGACAAATGTAACACTGAGTTACGCTTCTGTGTAGTTAGGGTGTCCTGTGGTATAAGTCTTCTTTCAGTGTGCCACCGTAAATCACAACCATAGTGTGGGTTGGAAATTTGGTTCTGAGAGAGAATTCTATGGTTTGGGGGTTCTGATTCACACGATCCAAGTAGGAAAATCCTCTGAGTCTTGAAAACAACGATGACTTTTTCGCGCCTTTTCGAGGAAACAGGTCGTTCCCATTTAGTTTTTGAATGAAATACAGCTTATAACACATGAAATAACCGTTTTGTCAAAATGCATGCCAAACATATTCTTCACAGTTATCCAAATTTCAAAATCGCTTTGCATGATTATATCGACGTCAGTCTCAATTGACATCATCATAAGTGTCTGCGACTCAGAAGCTTCACTCTCATTCTAAATAAAATAACCATCAAATTAACTCCTTAGGATTCGTCTAAAAAAAATTCTTGAATTGTTCTAAAATTGTTCGTTCCGTTATCCAGCTCAAACGTCAATCCTCAAAAGTCGAAACTTGTGCGAGCAATGGATTAACGAGGCCTTACCTCTTAACGTGCGATTACCCTGCATGGTGGCCTGGCGGGGATTTGAACCACGGTCTTCCGCTTGGAGGCGGACATGCTAACTGCTACACTACCGACCCCACTGTTCTGTACTATCAATAAACTCAGTTTACATGCTCCGCTACACTCTGCGGGATGTCTCTCCAGTTTCCATTACAGTCGAACAAAAACAAAATGGGAAAGAGTATATAAACATGTATTCAACACAGGGTCATTCAATACATATGGAATTATCAGCTAAACCAAATTAAATGAAAGCCTCGCAGCAGAAAAAGACACTTCGACTAATGCCTTATCGCCTTTAAGAACGTCTGCTGCAGATGCAGACGAAACGTCAGGCTCAAAAACCTGCACTCGACAGATCAGAAACCCGAAAACACCAAACAATTCATTTTTCAAAGATCGAGAAAATCGAGAACATCAGATTGAAGTCTTCCTGGCCCTCACGACAGTTTTCCACGAGACACGATGCGGGATATATTTGATTAGATACTTCGAGAAAAGAATGGATCCAATTAACACTTGAAGTTTTGTGTTCTGCTTATTTCGCTGTATTCTCTCTTTGGACTAGTTCATTAGTTGTAATGTCAATGCTCATAATGGTAAAAGTTGCATCTCTCCAGAAATTTCATTGTAGCGGTTTTCACATCACTATAATGGGAATAACTGTACTTTTGAGTAAGATGTAAGCGCACAAATAGTGAATGAAATATTTGATACTGTTGACATATTGTTACGACCGTGGTTCGAAATGATTCGAACAATCCAAACGTAAACTATTCATTAACACTGTCATCAAGTCAAAAAATTTAAGAGAATAGTGTTGTTGATATCAAGCTAGTATGCATAGATCCATCGAAAAAGGAATCCTCCTTCACCATTTCTCGGTTACGTTGCACCTCCGCCAAATATCAAACACACCTCTCCTGAAACTAAAGACAAGAGTAAGAACAGTCAAATGAGGAACCCCTGACAACATCATATGAACCAAACAACAGGAGTTGATGATTCAAACCTGGAGTAACCGTTTTTTTGTTCTTGCGATGTTCTTACGATAATCCAATTTCCAGAAGATGTTTTACATTGTGCTAGGATGACCTGGCTGTAACTGTATCTCTGAACAAGATTTCGAACAAAAAGTTTGTACTGGCTCGTATTACTTCATGGTCAGAAAAAGCCGAACTAATTCCTAACTACAATAAACCCGATTTATCTGGATCTCTCCATAACGCTTTACGGGATGTCTCTTTTCATGAAAGTTTCCATCATGTTCGAATGTTAGTTGTGCCATAAAATCTAGAACAATAGGAATGTGACCATTAAGATGTGAAAGAATACAGAATCGAGAAAAATAAATGTGTTTCGTTGGTATGTCTTCAATATGACAAAGAAAAAGGGAATTTTCAAACCTATATTGCTGGGATGTGAATATGGATTTGTAGTGAATCTAGGAAGAGGGCTGAAACTGTTTTTCTCCAAGCCCAGTTGCACAATTCTCCGAAAAGAGATACATCATCAAGCACAATCAAGCACAGGACATGCCATGGGACGTCATAATGAAATTTATTTTCAAACAGGTAAAACACTCAATTGCAGGAAAAGCTTATTTATATGGTGATAAAAGACATACACAGAGATACTTTTGTGGAAGTAAATTCTGTTCACATACAACAGACATCTGAAACAGCAAAAAGATCACGTAGAGAGAGAACAAAAAAAGTTAATAAAAAATTAATTGTTAAATCGAATAGGTTGATGTAAATGGCGACAAAGTTTGCGTATTACAGAGCCTATTATTATGAGAAATTGGAGCCAGCCCTCGAGATTTTTGAGATGTACGGGAAAAAACATAGAAGTTAATTTTCATTTTCTACTCATACCTGGTTCAGTTGGATAGGTTTACATGAACGCACTTTTACGTTGCAACTTTGAGTGGGCCATAGGAATATGCTTGAGTGATTACTTTACATCAAATGCTTGTCAAAATGTTTTCCGAAAAAATTGTAATAAGGTGTATTATCACATTGAAGAAGAAATTGTTATAAATCCATATTGATACAATAAAAAAGGCACTGCACTGAAACTAATCTTGTGAACTTTCAAGATATATGATCTCTACTGATGAAGACTTATATGTTCTAGGAATAAACGAATTTTTTGTCAGTTATTTTATGTCATCATCGAATTTGAGCTAGAAGGACTGAAAAATTGAATAAAGAAACACAAGCCCTCGTATAAAAATCCAAAGTTGGGCTTGTCCAAAGTACAAAATACCGAATAGAATCCTATTCATTTCACATTTTCTACAGTCCATTGAAAGTTGCAATGTAACTTGGCCAATGGTGTTAGAAATAAACATAAAGTAATCATGAGAAATGAAAATGAGTAAAATTTGCTGGATCAAATCGGGATCGTATTAATGTGAAAAATTTATATATTCCATGAATATTCACATCTGAAATTGGTCAATGATAGCAAAACAAACATTGTTGCGATATCGATAGCTCCACATTGTTATAATCAAGGGAAATTCTAAACTGCCTGCAATGATAGATCAACCATGAAACGTGCTAGAGGCATTCTTCACAGGACAGGGGAATTCTCTTGAGAAAACAATTTGTCGCATTGGTGGATCGACCTCAGGACCTCTTGGTCATGAATCGACCTCGACATTGTTTTACTCAATAACTAAGCATATCCTATTCAGACCCAGATATTCGAATAATACTCGTGTTTTACAAGTAGAAACTTCGGTATTTTTGTGGAGAGAATGAAGTTTGATGAATGATTTTTTGGCTTTTTTCTTCTCCGAATCAAAAAATAGAAATTAAAAATTTTATGAAAGAAGTGAAAACAAAAAAATAATTTCAAACGCTCTCTGTTGATAGGTCATTCAAAGACGTTTGATTCGTTCAGAAAAAAGAAAAAAAACTCCATCAAAAACAGCTACTCCCTCAAAATATTTGAGTAGACTTTGAACAGCAAATAAGATAAGATTAAAAAAAGAAACTAATTAAAATAAATCAAGAATAAGAACAGAAAACATGTGTTTATATACATGACTAAAATAAAATAAGAAATAAGAATGAACCCATCAAGTTGCAGTTTTTTGATAATGAGTTTTGTATTCTGTGAATATCACACTTTCGTTTTGACAGAGATTATTAGGTATATGATATTTTCAGATTGTTATTGCAAGGTTAGAAGTTAGAATAATTTGAAACTAGGAACGTTGAGAACAGAAAATATTTCGGTCATGCGCATTATCAGTTTCCAAACAAAATAAAATAAAATAGTGAAAGGTAACATCCTTTTGTTGTTATTCTTATTTCTCATTCTATATTATTCCTTTTATGAACGTTGTCATAAAGATCTTCATGTTTAACTTTCTTGTTTTATTTCATTTTGTTCCTTATTTCATTTGCTGTTTCAACTCTCCGTAATATCACCAATTGTTTACTTTTGGAATTGAGCAACTGAAGAATGTATGAACGTAATTCCAACGTAAACAACATAAAAACTCAAGGAGAAACCGATATTATTGTGCTGCTGTGGTAATCCCAGTGCTCTTAATTTCATTAGAGAACCCTTCAGTAGAGGGCTCTCACTGTTATTTCGGAATTGTTATTCCATTCGAAGGCGACTAAACGAAAAAACCTATCATCCAATACCCCATCCAGGATTCTTAGCAAGGAGAACAATACTTTTCAATTAGTGTTGTTCCTTATCTCGTATTGTTATTATTCCCGTACCCTTTCACGAAGAAAATGGGCATTTGCAAAGTCCCCTTTGTCTCGTAATTGAAAAACCTCTCAATAAAAAGTCGCGAATGTTCCCGACTAATATTCTCCTCCACTCGGAAAGATGAGACTTCTAATGGAAAACAATCCAAATTGGCAAACGCACAAATCATTCACGCTCTACCGAACCTTTACTCGAAATGAAAGAACAAATAAAGGCCGACTTCATTACCAACAATAATGATTATGCAACCCTGCCGGCTGGAAACAAGTGACAATTATTTATTCCTTAGGGGAAAAGGGATTCGTTTCAGCACAACCGATTCATTGATTAATTATTTGTGACGCTCCATTTAACGGTATCCATGGAGCAGAGAAATATGATAGCATAACTTGTAGTTACGAGTCTGGGCACATATAGTTCGGCAAAACTTATTCCATGCCATACAAGTTCATTATTGTGTTTTTATCTACAACTACAACTGTTGAGTAATGATTATGATTTGACACTTTTTTTTAATGTCATAATGACTATATTAACGCACTAGTGCGGTAATGTGATAGGAAATAAATTTCAACCGAAATAAATTGAATGAATACGATAACAGTTCAACAAAAATTTATGTTTCTCCCAAGAATAAGATTAAAACTCACTTAATTCATATACAATGAAATGGTAATTACCACTCACAATTTACGCAAAAAATTATTTATTATATATAAGAAGTGCAATCTTTACAATATACAGGTTAATGTCAGAAGCCAACATTCCCAACGATTCATTTGAATAATTACATATATTATGAGTTTGAAAATTTTTCGATGTTGTGGGAATATTTCCTTTTTCTCCCAAAATTGTCATTGCCGTCCTCTTCTTATTGTCAGTAGAAGTTTCGATGTAATCTTCGGCAACTGAGTTAGATTTCCAGCCGCCGTGTCGTTTTATAGTCAACAATATGAAAGCCCAAGAGGGGATTTCGGGATTTACTAAAGCGCGGCAGATTAATATACAGGGGGATACCATGTACCCGGTTAAGTACTTCCACCATATATGAGCCCTATATATTTGGCCGCCCTTCAAGGATAAAGGATCAAATTAGTAAAAAAATGATCATCTGAAATTTTTGAGCCCGTCAGATTAAGGTAGGGGGACATGCTAAAACGTGTATATTCCACCAATCTGACGATTCGATCTAAATAATGAGGAGGGCTAGAAAAACCTTCGGGCCATACGCCATCGGCCTTGTAAGATCGCCCCTCTCAGGCGCATAAATAACTGTTTTCTTCGAACGTCAAATACGTATGGCGTTTTGTGAGTGAAACTAGGCGTCAAAGTTGAAGTTCTTCTCGCAATTTGAATTAGTATTACTTTGAATCAACGATGAGATTTGAACCTTTCGCGCAAAAGGTGAAACTCCCTATTTCCAGAGATTTGCAATTTTGCACTAACGACAAAAAAAAAATAGAATGTGACAGAAGCGGAAAGAAGTACTCTGTGAAAGAGAAATGAAAATGAACTGAGGTATGTATGGAACACCGGGATAGACACAAAGAAATAGTCAAGTATCAACAGGCACTTATACAAGGGGGGGGGTAAAGGGGGTAATTACCCCCCCATGATCAGTCAGTCACATAACATATTATAATATATATTGAAAATTAGAGGGAGATATCAAAAAATATAATAAATGAATGAAAACTCGTTCACAATTTTATTTCACCTTTACTCCCTGTAACTGGAGGTGGGGTTCTGATAGCAATTAAAAATAAATTCAAAATTCTCAATATTGTGAAGCACGCATCATCATTTGAAGCTGTAATTGTTCAACTTAGAATAAGTAAGGAAACTTACTCGTTCGGTGTAATTTATATTCCTTCTAATAGCCTGAATAATGTTTATGAATCTGCTTTTAATTTCTTACAAGATAATATTAAAGATTTTGATAAAACATACATTGTTGGAGATTTCAACATTCAAGGAATAACAGGTACAACTTTAAATTCAAATAGTTACAGTGAAATAATACAATACAATGATATAGTAAATCACCAGGGTCGTACATTAGATATAATTCTTAGTTCTGAAAACAACTCTGACTGCTGCAAGTTAAATAAAATGGATCTACCGTTCGTAAATGAGGATGCTTACCATCCTGCTCTCTGTATCACCATTTCCTCTCTGGGGGAAACGAAAGAATTTACTAACTTCAAAGAAGTTCTCAGGTATAATTATAAAAAAGCCGATTTTCTGGAGCTGAGTCGCACTATTAGGGATGCTGATTGGTATTCGGTATTGAATGAGCATGATGTGAACACAGCTTTAGGTAACTTCTATAAGATATGGGAAGGTGTTGTGAACAAGTGTGTTCCTAAATTTACTGTCAATAGAAACTGTAACTCATATCCAATCTGGTTCACCAAAGAAACAAAAAGTTTACTGAAAGAAAAAGAAAGATATCGGAAATTGAAATCGCTGTCGAGTTTTTATAATAACAAGTTTATGGAATTGAGGAGAAAAATGAAAAGTCAAATCAGAAAAGATGAAAAAAATGTATCACAAGAAAATTGAGGAGAATATAAATAATAATATAAATGAGTTTTGGAATTTTGTAACTACAAAAAAGAAAACTAATACAAAGCTGAACAGTTTTGTTTATAATAACAAACCTGTTGATGAAGAAGAAACAGCTAATGCTTTTGCAAATTTTTTCTCGTCAGTTTTTTGTTCACATCCAGCGACATACAACTTGAATTTCAATTATAATGATGATACAGTATTATGTAATGAAACATTCACTTTACAGTCAATAAACGAAACTGATTTCAATGAAGCCCTGAGAAAATTGAAACCTAAAAAATCAGAAGGTACAGATGGTATACCCCCATATATTCTAAAAGGGTGCGGTGAATGGTTGAAAGCCCCATTGATACACATTTTCAATTTAATTATCAAATCTAATTCATTTCCGCCTTTGTGGAAAACGTCGATAACAATACCTCTGCATAAATCTAGTAATAAAATGGATGTTGAAAACTATAGGGCTATTGCCATCATGTGTGCACCTGCAAAATTATTTGAACACATTATTTTCAGTAAACTCCGCAGTTTCACCTGCAAATATATAGTACCTCAACAGCATGGCTTCATGAGCCAAAGATCAATTAACACAAATTTATTACTATTCAGTAATGAATCATACAAAACTATAGAAAATAAATCGCAATTGGACACTGTGTTCACAGATTTCCACAAAGCATTTGATCAGGTTCATCACGATGTACTCTTGGAAAAAATAAGCAGATATGGTTTGTCAAGAATTTTCTTAGAATTGATAAAGAATTATTTACAAGATCGACAATTCATTGTCAGATATGATGGAAATGCGTCTGGGAAATTTTTGGCCAATTCGGGTGTTCCACAAGGTTCGAATTTAGGACCTCTTCTATTCATACTTTTCATAAACGATTTACCCTCTTATCTTCAATTTTCAGATTGCTTACTATTTGCTGACGATTTGAAGCTATTCAAACAAGTAAAAACAGTTCGAGATTGTATAGGGCTCCAAAAGGATATTGATTCTATTGTGGAATGGAGTCAGAAGAATAAATTATACTTCAATTTGAAAAAATGTTCGGTGCTATCAATAACTCGTCTGAAAGAACCAATTAGTTTTGCGTATCAAATGAATGGAGAGGTCCTAGAAAGAAAAACAGAAGTGAAAGATCTTGGAGTAACTTATAATTCACAATTCTCATTTTCTAGTCATATCCAAAAAAATGTAAAATCTGCTAACAGAATTCTGGGTTTTGTGATCAGGCGCGCATCATGCTTTTCGAATATACATACGATTAAGCTACTATATTATTCTTTAGTAAGGCCTAAACTAGAATTTGCTTCTATTATTTGGTCCGGGGAGTATCAAAAATATCTATACGAATTGGAAAAGGTCCAGAATAAATTACTAAGGCATTTATACTTGAAACAACATCATGTTTGGCCTGATTATAACACCATAAGAACATATCAGTTGAGATCGGAATTTAAAATACTATCTTTGGAACAACGAAGGAGCTTGAACTGCATGATATTTCTGCACAAAATAATAAATAATAAAATTAACTCTTCAGAAATTCTTAATGCGATTCCATTTAACGTTCCTCCTCGTCGTACACGTACTACAATCATGTTCAATATATCAAGAATAGGGAATACAGCAAGGTCACCACTGGCTTCCATTCTCAAATTAGCTAATTATTTCAGCACTATGATTGATTTAGACTGGACCTTACCCCCAGCGCTTTATCGTAAGAATGTTTTAGACTGCATATTGAATACAAGTATTTGAAACTGATATTTTACATCTCCACAACTTTGGACTCAGATCATCTCCTACACATCTGGGTATTTAGAAATAGGTAGTAGGTATAATATAGACAATATGTTATGTACACTATTGTAACTCACATTATTTATCCAAGTAATTAGGCTGAAATAGCCTGTTTGGGTAATAAATAAATAAATAAATAAATAAATAAAGATCGCAGAATCCAGTGATTAAATTCAAAATTATTATCAAAATTATAGAATATCTCTGATTATATAGTCTAGTATTCCAGGAGAAATTGATTATCAACAACAATTCTGAAAGAACGTTCGCGTGTTTCCACTTCGATAGATACCGCTTTGAAAAAGTGTGATTCTAACATTATGCCTCTCACTAAAAAATGCATGCTATTGACATCTCAGGATCGGTTAAATGATCTAGCACTATAACCCATTCATTGCTGGGACTTACTCATAGAAGCTGATGCATTGATAGATCGTTATCTTGATGAGAAAAACCGAAATTTAAATTTATTATTTAATTTTTCTGTTACATTATCTTGTGTTCAATAAGTATATACTTTTCATTCTACTCATATTGATATGTATTGATACATGAACGAATATCATTATAACGGTTTATTTTTACTTAAGTTGACAAGGCAAATGTTAGTTATCTCTAAAGTCTGAAGTTTATTTTTATCAAAAATTATTGTTTTCTCTACTTTCCAATTTTATTTTTGAAAAAAATGGAGATTAAACGTTAAAACGTTAAAAGTCTGAACGTTTTTCTTTCACAGTTTCCTAATAATTCAACTCATCTTGAAAGGTGAGTTTGTAAAAAGGCCAAAAACGAGCTATAATTGGAATTATATCACTGTCATTATATATTATATCAGTACCAATAACGGACAGAACGGGCTCATTATCTTCCTTGAAAACCGCAAAACTCTTCGATAACTAACACATTAAGTTCAAAAACGTTACCGTTTCATTCAGCCATTTTCTCAAGAATAGGAATCAGCGCTCTCGTCACTCAAGACGAATTCATTTTTATCATCCCTATAGAAATAGCTTTGAGTGAAATGGTGTACTTTCCGTCTCTGTATCTTATATACTATCCCATAATTGTATCTATTCACCACTAATTTTACTATTTTTACTATTAAAACTTTCACTATTGTATTGAGATGAATGAAACTGACGAATCATTTATTTATGATAAATAAATTAGTCGTTAATAAAGTAGAGTATACTACTCGCAATAATGACTATTATTATTGATTATATGTTTCTTGGAAAATGAATACATGAATGAATTATAATATGTGCTATTATTCAAGTTAAATGGTTGTTTCCCTGTCATGAAAAACATGCAAGTGATTCATCAAAATCAATGCGAAATTTCTGAACAGAGTTTGCTTCTTTACAAGATGCATCACAACTAATTGAAACAATTATTCAAATGAAATTTCAATCATTTTTCGATGCCATCTTGCTCGGCAGTGGGCGCAGCAAGCCTTCACATGAAAACCCAGAGACAAAAAAATATTTATCCGAATTAGCCAATGAAGCACATATCTCCATTCTCCTGAATGCGATTTGGCAAGCACATTGATTACTAACAAGGGACGTAAATAGTACATAACTGAGTTATATTGGGGAGCCACTTTCGAATTAACCATTCGAACTTTTTTTGGCCAAATGATTTTTATCAACTCAAAATTAGCCTCTGTACTGAATTAGCGTTCATTGATTCATTTTGAACCACCCTATTCACATCAAGAATACAAAACAAGGATGAGAATATATGAATTTGTATAGGTGTGTATGTGAAAATGCATGTATCCAATACAATGTATCCAATCAATCCTGGCAAATCACCCCACGACCAGCCCAACACGAACCGAAACAAGCGCCGGACAAAGGGGGGTTAAATAAAGCCAGTGTATTATAACATCATATATTCAGGTGATGTTCACATACATACAAAAAACACAAAGTGAATACTAATCCAAAACGACCCAAGTACCACATGTTTAAAATAATAAAAATAATTTCCAAACTCTTCAGTGAAGTATAGAAAAAACAAAATAAACTGATAATCACAGCCAGTTTCAAACCTCAAATGCCAAATGACGAGTCTAAGCACTACAAAATTGTTGTTGTTTAAAATTGTTAAAGAAACAAATATCCAATTTCTGCATGATCTATATAATATATATGTAACAAAAAGGATTAAAATTATTTTACTCATGTTAGAAGGTCTGCCGTCTTTGGTTATTTTTCAAAATGAAAATAAATAATAATAATCTCGTGATTACTAACTTCTTTAAAAAGGAGCTCTGTAGAAGTTCAAAATAGCACAATCGTTTAGTCTTTGCTGTGTCATCGTGGACCGTGAATACGTTTTTGATTGATATCAGATATCACATCTTTTTGTTTTTTATTACAATATATACGGTGTACGTACGCACCTTTGTTAATAGTGACTACGGCTTTGAGTAACTGCGGCGGTTTTGTCACTGACACTGTTGCCAGCGTGATAATAGAAATATTTATAACCCGACACCAATGAGACCGATACATAATTTGTTCCAAACGAAAAATTTTTGCTATGAGAACATGTAACAGTTTCAAAAACCAGAACTTCACTATGGGGGCTCCGCCTCCATAGCCAATTCTCTATGAGGGCTCGAGCCCCCATTGCCCCTATGGTTCCGGCGCCCCTGCCTGAAAAATCTCGAGCCCAAATTCTCGATATAACACACTTGATTTTGAAAACCTTCATCATAAAAGTAACCAGAGGTGAAAAACTCACTCTACAAAAGCAACAGTAGCGATGAAAGGAAATGAATTAAATAGAATATTCAGAATATTGAATTCAGTTTAACGGAACTTCCAAACGCCCTCAAATTTCAAATACTTCAAATAGAAGTGTCAAACATGTCTGTGAGGGTCTATCATTTCATAGGGTGTCATTTTCTACGAAATTTTTTAATACTAATGGTAAACGAAATTTGCGCTTGTTTGGAATTGCAGCTTTGGAAAATTGCGTTTGTCTTCCAGATCGAGAAGATTCAACCAAACAGGAGCATATCTATTCTGTTGACTTATTAATATTTATATTCAATTTTTTTTTCAATATTTATATTTTATATTTTCTATTTATTTTTGCACTTCCGGGACTAAAGTGACAACTTTAGTCCCGTATAACAGGGACTAAACTGTATCTTTTAGTCCCTAGGGAGATAAAGTTGCATTTCAAATCCCTAGGGACATAAAGTAAGAATCATACTTTACCGCAGCTACATCACTACTATTAACTAGGACAAAAATTAGGAAATATTCCATTATGAATCTTTATCGATTGAATTGACATTGTAAGTGATACTAACATTATTACAATTGATGAAACTAAATGGGCGATTATTTATATTTGATAAGTGAACATTAGAGGAAAATGAAGAAATGTCATGTTCTTGACGTGTCTGTTGTGATGTACTAGCCACTGGTGATGGAGGTCTCATTTCATAGTCAAGAATTTTCCCTGCTATAGATTCTTTGTTGGTAATGGAATTCTCAACATATCCTTCTGCCACAGCGGAACTTTTCCATCCACCGTGGCGCTTCAAAACATCTACCGTGGCTCCAGAATCTGCCAATAATAACGCAGAGCTCCGCCTGAAGCAATGGCCCGTGTACAAAGATGCATCCGGTAATTTTAAAAAAGTTGCTATATTTCGGGGAATTTGCCCAAAAGTATTCCTCCGATAGGCTGAACAGTACATTTGTTATTTTTGTAATAGATGAAAAATCTCGAATGATTCATTTCCGGTGGCCGTATGGCGTCAATTCTATGACGATTTACCTTTTAGAGTTTTGTACTGAAAAATACTTATGATTCTGAGAGAAAGTGATGAAGAAGGATATATAGAATGAGTATATTGTGCTGAGAAGGAGGAATTTCGGGCGGAATTGGATGAGAAACAAACATAGGCGTAAAACCCCGATTTCCTGTCTTTGGGGGCCGTATCTCCGAAACTAGTTGCGAGCCCCAAAAACTTTGTTAGAATTTTTTGTTCAGGAGGCCAAAATACGTAAGTTCCACCAAAAATTTTTCAATTTCACGATGGAGCCCGCTTAACGGATAATTACCGATAACTGAACCAGTTAATTGCCTCTACAGGCTCCCGCAACACCAAATACTAATGCAACCTGCAAAATTGTTCATTTAAAAATATTCATATTGAATGATTCTTACGATTACTAACCTTCATCATCAAATATTTATCATCTGAAGCTTCTAGCAAAAATCGATCAATCTGTTCCCTAGTAAGCACTTTAGACTTTTTTGGTCTGTAACCAAGATTTTTGTTCTTCAAAAAGGATATAAGTTTGGGAAATTCACTGATGTCTATGTTATGCTTGATATTAATCATTGCTCTCAGCATTGAGTAGTACGACCAAAGTGTAGACGCACAAAACTCATTTGATTTTTCGTTGAAATAAACCAACAAAGCGTTTTCATTGTAGTTTTCCACTTTTTTCTCCTTACACCAATTAACAAAGCCTTCATATTGCTGTTCATAAATTTTTCTTGATTTTTTGGGTATTAATTCTTCCGTTATCATGTCAGCTGCCTTATCTATATCAAAATATGTAGTTTCATTCATTTCTTGATTCATTTTCTTGATATTCTGTTAGTTAAGTTGCGATTCGTTTTAAATGTTAGCATTAATTGAAATGTCACTGAATTGAAAAATTTTGTTGACACTGTTGCTATAACGTTACCTACTGAGTAATCCAAGTACCGTGTTTATATAACTCATCAAAATTATTAATTGTATCAAAGTTAAAAGTTATGATACTGGGAAGTGCAAAAAATAGCGTATATGCCTCAGGACTAAAGACATATTTTATCCCTTACGTGATTATTGGCCCTCGGGCTCTACGAGCCCTCAGGCAATAAACATCACGTTCGGGATTAAAACATTCACTTTAGTCCCTTGGTATATAATATTGTGGTGGTTCTGAACCTGAGTGCGTCCCTGAACTGGGAAATAGTGACAGTTGGGGCGGATGATGACAGACAGTCAGTCGGTCAAGAAAAAGGTCGTACAGACGCCAAACCATTGATCGAATATTGAGAAGATATTAATTATAGTCGAGATATCTGTATAAATCAGTCGAAATAGTAATTAGATGTGTTCCGCCAGAGTATGAGTTTCATTGGGTAATAGTAATACAACCCTCAACGCACCCACCCCTGCAGAAGGTGAAAGAGAGTTTGCACCTATTCAATATACTATTTAGTTTCGTGTTTAATATTTATGATTATTTTATTGACTGGCAAATGTTCTCTTTTCGAGATTTTTAACCGTACCAGATTTGTATTTTTAAATTGATACTCATGGTTATCCATGCTCATTTTGGAATTTTAAATTTAAGGCTTGGTAAAAACATATGACTTGCCATAAATATACTCTGTATATAAAGTGGTCAAATAAATCACTCTACTCTACTCTATCAGTAAATGTATTAATTTTTTAATGCATCTTAGCAAAAACAATTAATTTGGCACAGTTGTAGTAGTGGTAAATACATAATAACAGATGTTTTTTGTCAGACTCTACCTCAAAATGGATTGGAGGAGCTCATTATTGCATGTTTTTGTGCTCCAAAGTGTATTTCATATTTCAATGAAATTTTCTGTGAAAGATAGTATGCATCATTTATTGTTGAGCTATATCTGTATTTTTCTCATAATCTTTCTAGTCAATTTCAAACGACTAATTATCAAATCCTATCAGATTACCGAAAATTTACTGCAGATACGTCATTCAGGTTCCATCGGGAGTACCACAGGGATCCCATATGGGCCCTCTACTGTTCAACTTGTTTGTATTGGATGTGAAGTTTGCTTTCAAATGTATAGAATTCCTTATGTTTGCGAACGATCTGACTCTTTATAGAGAAATTAGAAATTACTGGTCATCAAGATGTCACATTGGTACAAAAAGATCTCGATGCTTTTGCCGTGTTGTGAGAAATAATTCACTAGATATCAATATCGAAGTGTCAAATCATCACTTTCGCTAAAATCAGAAGTCCAATAATTTTTTAATCTAAACTGCGTAATATAGATCTCAAAAGAGAAAAATATATTTGCGATCAAGAAGTTGGATTTCCTCAAGTGCCATAAATAGTGGCAAAAAGCCTTAGGATGCTAGGTTTTGTGTTGAGAATCTACTCATTTTTTAACTGAAACAAAGAAAATTCTATATTGTGCTTTCGTAAGGTCTATATTCTTTAATATTGTTCGGGTATATGGGACCCATACTACAATATTAATATCGATTTGACTGAGGGTGTACAAAAGAGATTCTTGAGGAATTGTGCTTTTCACTCAGGTCTTCAACAAAATGAATATGATTACAGTCAAATCTTAGACAGTTCAAATTTAGAATCATTAGAATATTGGAGAAATACTATGAACTTGACTGTCTTTCTCAAGATAATAAATAATATAATCGACTGCCCAGAAATACTTCAACTATCAACTTTTCATATTAAACAAAAGGACACCAGAAATAATATATTTTCCGTATACATTTCTGTCATACCAATTATGCTTGGAACAGTTCAATTCCTCGTCTTCTGAAGTTGGAAAACTTATATCATAATAACCTGGATTTATTTAATGTTTCGCCTCAAGCGTTCGAAAATCAGTTTAAAAGGCTATATCGTTTCATTTATATACCTTTTACAAATGTAGATACTAGACATAAGCATTCAATAATACTTTGTATTTCCTTACTTGTTTAATACGTTTTTGTTAATTGGATCTGCCTTAATTGAATAAATGAATTACATTATTGGTATTCAATAATATCAAACATCATTTATGCTTCTACAAAAAAGGTGATGGGCCACATACATATCTACCAATTGACATCAAGATCTGAGAGCTATTTATAGGCCTATAAGGGTCTGGAAGATACCAATGGAGTGAAGGTGTTGAACGACATTCGAAGACAAGCATGCCGTGATCGATCGTTGAATGTCCAGATGTTTCCTTTGATGTTCCAAGAATTTGAACAGAAATATTAACAAGTTTAATCGAACGAAAGTATACAAATTGCAGACCCCTTCGTAACTTGTAATATGGTTTTCGAGTATGTCTATACTTCTTTTCTCTTCGGCATTTGCGGTTATATCACGATTCATCAGAATTTGTAGCTGGAGCTAATCTGAATATGATACAAATTATCATTAATGATATTATGTCGACTTTATTCATCACAAAAGTCTGACTTGATATTCAAAACAACAGCGTATTTCAGATAATGATGAATTGGTGGCGATTCAGCGAAAGCTGTTTTTTAACCCAACCGTAATCATATGATGTTGACATCGATTTGATTTTTTCGACCTTCAATGATTTGTTAACGGGTAAATTACAATTTTTATAGTTGGGAAATAGAATTTCATTCACGCTGTTGTGAAACATTTAGAGAAAGGAGAAACAAAAGAATCGAAATAAAAATGAGGCATCATCAAATAAAAATATTTTCTTTACGTTGATTGGGAATGAACCTCGTTGATTTTATACAATTTCGAATGTTTTCATATATAGTCAGCTCGGGCAAGTGTGAATTCGGGGCAAGTGAGAAAAATTGCATTTAATGAGCGCCTAAGAACCAATTTCAGCGCTATTTTCTGCTTCTAGGTGCAAAATGGTTCGGAATTATCGTCAAAAACCCGGAAGAGCCTCAAATTATTCTGAAATCGAAGACTCAAATGTTTTGATGGAGCAAGACACTGTTTAAGTTCTTTCCGAACCAATCACAGACAGAAGAGGAAATTTTAATTTCCAAGGCATTTTGGTTGATTTTCATTTTTGATTTTTCACCTTTCGGAAGTTTTTAACTTTTTCACCAAGAAAGATTTTTCAAAATAGAAAAAAAATTGTGGGTGTATATGTTTTTCACTCTTGTCCAAATTTCATGGTGTAAGTAAACACCTTACAGAGAAGTGCCGTATTCACACTTGCCCCAAAACTTGGCGAAGTGTGATCCGAGGTACTGATTTTCCAAAAAAAATTGTGATGAATTCTAGTTGTCACACCACAATGATGATATGTAACTTTCTAAGCAAACATCAGCATATGACGATTACTTCATTTATACATTTTTGAAACAGCTAGAAAGGACAAAAAATTTGCTTACATGTTTCACTCATTCACGCGTTCACACTTACCCGATCTCACCTTATCTATGAATTTAACTAACATATTGAAAGGACAATGAATATTGATAATAATAATTCGGAAATGTTTATATTCGGAAAATATTCACTTATAACCCGAAAAAATGAGAAAAAATCCTTGAACTGATTCAAGCTTCTGGGATATTCGACAAGATAATGTTATATACATCAAAATTATCTATTAATGAATTGGAATAATCGAAATTAGTGAAACAAAGGAATGTTATCCAGACCCGATTTGAACACGAACTGCTGAAATTGCCAAGACGCTCGCTGTCTCGATGCAAAGCTAATTATTGACATACCTAATATTCGTTCTTGAATTCTGACATACCGCTTATACGCAACGACAAGAATCAATCCGTCTTCCATTCCAGAATTTGAAGAATTCAGAGTCTCGAAACGAATATTTAATGAGTATTGCTTTATAAACCTTTCACCGTTTCTTCTTTGCGAGCCTTCATCTTTTGGAGTCAGGCTCTTTCGTGAGAATATAAAATATATGAAACAACATGCTTTCCTCAATGTATAAATATGTGATACTATACTGGGTGTCCGCGAAATTTAATAACAAGCGATTTCGCGGTTATTGGAAAATATAAGAATAATAAAAGAGTGGACTATGTCTAACATCGAATTGACTTTCACATAACACACTCAAAATACTTCCTTCTTGGTCGTACCCTTATAAAGTCACCCTCACCCATATTTTTTCAAGTGGAACCCCCCAATTATTTTCGCAGAAATAGAATCATTACATCATTGCATATTCCGCTACAAACTCTGGACATTCATAACTAGCTTGCGATTGTTTTTGAAAAAATCTTCATCATTGCAGTTTCAATTTGCATAAAACAAATGTTTTCAGGAATATTTTTCTACTTGTGATCCTTCAGAATGTAGCCCTCACCCTATTTCTCATGTCACGCCTCTGATCCTGGAAAGAATTAGACCTCTATTTTATTTCACAATGATCGAGAAATAATGGGAAGTCAAGTCGTCGCTACGGGGCTAAATGAAACATAAGTATTCGGTAGTATTTGCATGTTGTGATTACATTTATGCAAGAAAAAATATTCAGAAGCCGTCTTCTTAAGACCACTTTTTTATACAAACGGAAAGTGCGATGAAGAAGCAAGTTTAAAAAACAACAAGCTAGTTGGGAATGTTCAAAACATCTTTATCGCCATATGAACAAAGATGTATTGATTCTATTTCTGCAAAAAAATAGAGGTGGGGGTGACTTTCAAGGGGTTCAGCTAAAAACGGAGTATTTTGATTGTGTTGTGTGAAAGCCTTCTCGATGTTCGACATGATCACATTTTTTGTTTATGTTTCTGCACTTTCTATAACCAAGATATGTCTTGTTACGAAATATATATAGATCACGTTCACAAATGGTCACTGTAACATACTAAATCAATCAATCAATCAATCAGTTTATTCGTAATTCAATTCAATGCTACATAGGTACAAAATGTATATATATATATATATATATATATATATATATATTTTTTCCCTTTATTTTTTGGGGAGTTTTTTCGAATGGGGGTGGGACACTGACTGTTGTTATCCTGAAACGTTCAATGGTCCGTTGAATTCGGGTTTTCCTTGCAGAAATATTCATGATTCACATTCAAAAACATACAAAAAATCCAAGAATCAATTCAAAGGGACCGTCTGGTGAAGTTCACACTTTCAGTAGCACAAAAAATCAGGCGAAAATTATAAATAATTGTAAATCTACAATATGCGGTATAGATTATTATTTTCTTGTATTATCTACTTCAACAGGGATATTTCAGAAAATTAGTGTAGTGTCGATTGTTTACAAGAAATTTCAAATTTATCTTCTTGTTTCAGTAGCACGATACACCGTTTCGAAAATATAATTATTTATAATGATAGTGTTTAGTACCCACTTTCTACAGTTGCAAAATTGAAATTTACACTCTGTGATTCACATTCCCAGAGTGTAACTCGAGAGATTTGTTTGATTTCAAGTTATTATATGGACTTTTGGGTAACATCACTTTGCAAACAGAAATCAAATCTGAACTAGTATTGAAATAATCTGTTTGACGGCTTCATCAATCCAGAAACAGCCCTAATTCAAACTTACACAGACGTTTCACGTTGCAATTCATATTATGTGTAAAGAAGCTTTATCAGATGGGGTGGTAATTAACCCCTCTTCCTGTTTGTATAACTGCTCGCGAATCAGCATATCTTCCCCTAGTCTGTGGCACCTTCAGTTCAATTCATCAACTAACAAAACTATCCGTTTCCCCACTACGTTCCAAATCCCAAGAGCCTATAAGAAGTCTGAGAATATGCTGAGCTTACAGTACAAATTCAACAGCACATTCACGTAATGATCATTACAGTGATAGCGGGAAGCGAGCTTTACTAATTGGTCGACAGAGGTGTATATACTATGACGGTATCAAGGGAGTTCACCCTACGACATTTATTGGAGCAGGCACGGCATTTTTTAGTTTGGTTCAGTGTAGGGATAATGTCGGTAAAGTCGGTAACGACTTCAAAATGTCATCGTAAGGGTGAAAAATATCGTTCACTTTCCAAAAGCTGTTATAAAAGCAATTTGTAAGAGTGTTCGTGAAGATTATGCCGACAGTAGACAATTTGTCGAATGAATTCGAAATTGAATATCACAAGAAAAAATGAAAAACCCCACTGTTCACTAACTCCCTACAATAGACAAATTTTTCTATGACAATATATCTCCTTGCTTAACAACCAATCAGTCTATTTCAAATTTTGAAATTCAGCCAATAGAATCCGAATTACAGTGAAAATATAGCTTGTCGCTGTATTTTCACGGTGATAAACCTGCTTAGTTTTTGTTTTACTAGCTGTCAAGTGAAAATAATGATTTAAATTATAAACGTCAAATCTATGTGTTTTGATTAGTTATATTTCTTAATCAATATGAGCGATCGTTGGGGACAAATGGCGATTGGTATCATAGATGAAGTAGTGGAAAAGAGTATTCCCTTGAATACGGCCAGAAATAAAGAATCAATTACCAGGCAATTCAACAATTTTTGCTCAAACAGGGGTTATATTGTCGTCCTAAATATAATTCGTGGTATGATTAATAACCTATAATTTTTTGGAATATCAATTCATTGGCAATCCCAATGCAAGAAAATACAACCGTCCTGCGGCTCGTTATTCGCTGGCATTGCAATTCATAATATTCCAAAAAATTATCTTAATAATCTCCATTATTTTTCCCCCTAAATTTTTCTCCTCCTCATCAACTCAATATTCTTTTGGTTCACTCTTTATCGTATCTGGTTATTTTGGTGGCTTATTGTTCTTGAATTTCACTACATTATTAAAAAATATTCGAGATTGGTACCAAATGCAATAATTTTGGTGCACATCAAAAACTCTCAAGGTTCATATTTTTCATGACTTTTTCGGAATCAGAATTTTATATCATATCGAAAAACCAGTACCTTCAGTATTTCAGAAATCTCTTTGGCGCATCATAATATTCCTCTAAAACAGTTGTAGATTATTTTCAACAATCAATATTCAATATTGAAAGTTATTCAGGAATCACTAATATACACCTGATGTCACATTAGGTTGAATCTCGTGAAAGTTCCGTAAGCTTGGTGGAAGTGAAAGAAATTAGGGGTTGGTTCCAGTTGTTTCTAAATGGGGCACTAGTCGTAATGGTAATATAATAACCGATGAATGTTGGGTGGACTCAGGTGTCCAATAAGACCTTCCTCCCCCCATAGATTTTCATTTATTAGTCAATTACTTCCAGTAGCATGTTAGAGATGGGGATATTCTCATGTCCACAGGCGATTTTTCCCTCTGAAAATGGCAGAGACGAGTGTTTATTTCAATTTTATTGTGATAGAAATGATGCTGCGGTTCGAAGAAATATTTTGATGACAGCCTATTTCAAATGCGTTTGGATTTGATTTCAACTTCATAAATCTCATTTTTTTTCCTGAAATAATTATTCCCAATGTGTTATCCCCCAATAATCTGATGTTTGGACCCTTCCTGAACTTTTTTCATCTTGTTCTTTTTTTTTCGTCAGTTTTACCCTCTTCTCTTTGAACTCTTTTTTGGGTGGATCATGTTTTTCCTGTTTTCTGGGTATCGTTCCCTACTACAATCTGAAAAACTAGGAATTAATATTTGAATCTATACAGTGTAGAAGGGCAGATTTTCATTCTCCCCCGAAAAGTTGTTTCTTCTTTGAAAAACGTTCGTTGTTTGGATAGAACAAGTCTATTAGGCACCTTCTTTTTAACCTTTTGCCAAAAAAAAAAAAACTCCAGTGATGATAGCCAGCTAGTGAGACAACTCAGACCTAGACGCAAGGTCACTCAGTCTTGAAAATGGCTCCGAAATGGGAGCCGAAACGTAGACAAGAAAATCTTTCCAGACGCGGATCAAACGGAAGTCCAGCCAGCACATGTCTGACCGCGGAAGCCTAGCCGATCAAATATTAAATAAAAAAAAAAATATATATATATATATATATATATATATATATATATATATCCTGTAGGCAATATTGGTAATTGACATTTGTCAAATATTTCCAATTTGACATAACGTTTTGTCCTTCAGGAGATGTAGCCATCCGCGATCCATATCAAGCGAACTCATAGATATGCATTCTTCACCAGACAACATGACGAAAGTAGATTCCTTTAATTTTCGTTTCCTGCCATTGCTCTCTTTTGTCATAATTTTAGTGTCGTTCCATTCTACTGTGTGATCTCCATTGGCAGTAAGAATGTGTTCTGATAATTTAGAACCACCTATCTGTCTGTTCCTGATGTACATCTTGTGTTCATTCTTTCGCACTTCCAATGGTCGAGACGTTTCTCCGATATATTTCTGACTGCATGAACAAGGAATTTTATTAATAAAATTTAACTTTTTCGGAGGATTGATGAATATGCAAAAAAATTGAATATGATCTTGAATAAAACTGTCCAAAAATGAACTCCGAAGTGTTATCGTAATTACTCAGTCATTTGAAAATTCAATTATCTGAAGATCTACCTTTTCAAATGAAAATACATAGAACAAAAAAAATTCAGGGCTAGTTGGAGTGATACATCTGGTGTGAAGGTGGTTTTTGATGAATTGTGTTGATAGACCATCCCAGTGAGCTAATGATGGATTCGTATGAAAAGTAAGCTAGTATCTCCACGCTCAAATATACGATTCGAGAAGAAATTATTCAGGGGTGGTCAAAGTTTGGAAGATACACCCTGAATTTCATTCAGTTTACGTACGGGTTCAGTTACGTAGTACGGGTTTAGAGAAAATTTCTTATATGCTTTTTCGAAAATCTTGTTGATTTTTTACAAACAACAATAATCCAGTGAGCTATTATTTATTCGATGAAGATCAATTTTTTCATGAACAGTTCATCATTTGAAGCTCACCATTAAAAATCAAATGGTAGAAATTTCAAGAAAAATATACAGGGGTAGTTTAAGTGGAGGCGAGGCAGAATGTACATACAACTTATCGCCCCAAATGAAAATAGTACTTAATGATTCTTCCGCCGAATTACTCCCGTACACAATATAAAAATCCCAACATGATATTCCTTGAAAGTAGGGATTCCAGAGATATTTCTCCTCGAAAACAACCCCAATCGGAACACGCACAAATCATCTCGCTTCGCAGCCTCCTCCACGCGCTCATCTTTCACGAAAGAACAAACAAAGGCCGACTTCATCGCCGACAATAATAATTATGCAATCCTGCCGGCTGGAAACAAGTGACAATCTTTAATTTTCGAAGGGGAGCAGACTTTGTTTCGTCGCTGCGTGACTTCCCGAAGGTGTCAGACTTTCGGTTGAGTGGAGGAGGGGCGAGGGAGGCTTCGTCGCCCCCTCCCTCCCTCCCATATACAAACCGGCGGTCGATAATGCCGGGGTTCGCCGGAATACTTTCAAAGGTCGCTTTATTGCCTCATTAAAATGATTAATATTAATAATCGTTCTCGGTCGGCTTTTAAGAAATTTGATTTTAACGTTTTCGGCGCAACCCCGCAACTTTCGTAACTCCATGTGCCGCCTAATGACTTTATTTTCCGGGTTTTCGTTGATGTATTCATTGATTTTGGTTGCATAAGCGTCGTCATGCGAACGTTCTGGCGACCGACGATGTTTTGATTTGTGGTCGGCTGGAGGGTGGCACGCACGAGGGGAGTTGCAGGGGAGCTCTGTTGAATGTTGTAACGGTGGTGGGTTTCTAGGATATGATTCGCACAAATGAAGAAAACATTTTTCACTATACAGCCCTGAGGAAGGATTCAATAAAGGTCGAAACGTTGGCAAAAACCAAATTGTTCATTTACGAAACATTTTTTGATCAATTTCCCAAGGAAAACAGCATCTGAAAATATTACTTGGGGGCCGTAAAATACTCACCAAAATCCTTTTTTCCCCCCCCCCCCCCCCCTTTTTCCCCCCCCCCCCCCCCCCCCCCCCTCTTAATAAAAACCATAGGTCCCCCCCCCCTTGGAACACCAATCCTCAGGCATTCAATAATAACAACCTATTCATAAATACTTCAGAAATTCACATAATATCACAAAGGCATAAAGTTATATCACAACACTTCTTCACTCTTGACTAATTTGCTTTCGGTGAGATTTGTTGGTGCTGCATACACGTGTCTGATGAATCAGGGAAAGTCGTATTTCGTGTAAATTAATTTATTTAAAAATCACAGAGCACTTTCGGCTATTAAGCCATCTTCAGTGCTATACCTGCAAGTAAGTAATGGTCGAAAATTGGATTAAAGGTTAGAATTGAATTACTTACTCGTCTAGGTATTCACAGGAAGATCTTCACAATCACGAATAATCGTGAGACATTACACTGAATAAACATCAAAGTTAAAGTCAGTGCCCTTTTAAGTTGACAGTTGAAATTTTACTAATAAAACATTGTAAAAAGATTAAAATTTGGATTCCGAACGTGCTACATGATGAGCAAGAGGGGTGACAAGAAATGAAAATTGACATTGACTTAAGGTCCTAAATGATTTTGGAACATAAACTTTGTGACAAATGACGTATTAGTGACTACAGTACATCAAAACTTTCCAAGGTGAGCACAGAATTATTCAATTGAGATTATTAAAAATAGGTAAGGTACGTTCTCGGTCCATCTCCCAACAGAAACTCCACTATAAGAATGCTGATTGCTGATTGATTAATTTGCTTTCCACTGGCAACTCCACCAAACATTCTGTTGCCCGGCAGAACGAGATGTTTTATACATACACTCATCTAGCACTTCTTCTGACTCATCTAGGAGAAGGAAGAAGTGTGCAAACTAATGATACGTGATTCAATCGAACCAAAATGTACTAAATGTTCTTTAACACTTCATTAAAAAACTCTGATATCTTCGTATTGATCTATATTTCAGTTATATCACTTTCAATATAGTAGCAACAACATTATGAAACATCTCGAATAGCATATCATATTTTTGAACGCCAATCACGTCACTGAAAATTTAAGGGAATATATTTCTCTTTATGTGAAGGTTCATTTTGATCCGAATCATGTTTTTGGAAATATAAGAAATTGATTTTGCGAAGCAAGTATGTTTGATAAATGCGCAGAAATGAATACAATTCCAATACATCGTGAAGGTTGAGAGTTTATTTAGTGATATTTTGGAGAACCAAGAATATATTTCTTATTGCAGCGTTTACTCACTTGACGTAGTAGACCTCTGACCAAAAAGTATATTGTCTATGAGTCTATGCAGAGCAAAAATTCAGAAAGAATTGATGCCATATATTTTGTCTTGAAAACCTTATCCAGACCCTGTGTAAATTTAGTGAGAATGGAAGAATAAGTCGCATAAATTATGGTGAAAATGAGTTTTTGTTGCCTGAAAATTTGCTTGATCACTCAGTAAAAATCAATCGGACATTGGTTCAATAAAAGGTTGGTTCGAAACGCACTGTTCCCAGATGTTTCATTACCAGATCCTACTAATAGTTGACTCATATACTCTTGATACTCACTACACCATATAAGCCAATACAAGTCTTGCAGTTTTTTTTTCTTCCTGTACTATACAATATGATACTTTATTCCCGGGGACATTTACAAGCATTTTTATGAAGCATTTTCAAAATCAGGTTATAAAAGTAATGAAATACTATTTACTAAGATATTGAGATTACACTTTTGTTTGTTGCATATTGGAAGTTTATCATAGAATTTAATAGACATGATATGAAGTCCGGTAGATACAGATGTCATTAGTCATCTGTGATTGGGAACAATTAAATTATAATTTGGTCTCAAAGTGAAGCCAGAGGCAAGGCGGGTAGTGTCCCTTTCTTGAAACTTCAAAAAAAATTCACTTATGTAAGTAATACAATTCAAAATATATATGGACATCACAGTTGAAATCCCTAATTCAGGGACTAACAGGTTACATGAATTGCCATATTTTTTTAAACATATGCTCCTCAATATTTTTGTTTTTTGAAAATCAACAAATCCTTCAGTCTACTGCAGTGAACAATAATTGAGACTTAAGTGAACATAGGCATAATTATAGCTCATTAAAATGTTGAGAGGGACAAAGTTTCTGAGATTCCATAAAAAGAAACAATGTTTAGATAATTTTTCACGAATATAGTCAACATCGTCATTCCATTGTGAGGTTATGTTCAATCTAAGAGACTCAACAGTTTTTTTCTGCACAATTGACTAATTATCTGCTATCACTAATATACTGCAATCGACTTCTCTAGGGGAAAAAACAATGGTATCAGTTTTGCTGTTATTCAGTATCAGACCGTTTCTGGAGAAGTTGTTTTGCATAATAGCTCTTGACATGAAGAAGAACTCAATATGAAGGACGTGTCATCAGCAAACGGTACAGTTTGTCTGATTAACACTAGATAGGTCGTTCACAAATGGAAAAAGAGGGGAAGGACCTAGGACACTACCTTGGGGGACACCAGTAGTTATTTTACGATTTTCGAAATAACATATTCCTGTGTCAAGCCTAACGTTAACAGATTGTTATCTGCCAGCCGATGTTTCAATCCATTTGGGGCAGTGGCCACGAATACCCAAGTCATGAAGTTTATTGAAGACTAGATGATTGATTGTGTCAGATGCACGTGAAAAATCAAAAAGAATATCAAATTTGGATGAAACGTGATTAATCAGAGAGAGAGAGTAGAGTTTTGAGTCGATAAAACAGCCTTAAACCATATCGATCGCAAGTTTTCATGACCAAATAAGTTAATATCTACTTCTTTATAAAAAAGCGTCTCAAGTTCAACTATACCACATGCATTACTTTCGACAAATTACACCGAAACTTTTCTGATTAGGTAGTGTTGCGTGTCCTACACGGCGATTCAAAATGCCACTACCTTGACTTTTTCCCAATAATGTTGTAATGAAACAACCTGAACGAATACACGGTTACGTGCACAATATCGAACCCATTCCAGCCTAATAGGATGAAACCATTTACCCTTTGTTCGCTGTTTTTTCATGTCTGCTAATTCCCGTCGAACAACCCTGCCAGTTAACGTGCTAAATGAATGTATACCCACTAATATCAAACCTTAATAGCTTCAGCCCCCAATATATTCATTGATTTCAGTTGTGTAGCTCTGGTAATGCAAACAAATTATGGTCTTTCGGTTACAGTAGATTTGCTAATAGCCCTACCCTGCAAAATCCTTTGAGTCCTGAAAGGTAACTGAGGGCTCTGGGCTCGGGCAGTTCATTTCTCAAAGGTGGCATTAGGCTAATTAATATTGAGAGCGTAGTTTTTGGAGTAACTGTAAGGAGTTCGGCTGGAGCTTCTTGAAAGCAAGTAACTATTCAATGGTGATTTGCATTTCGAAATGGAGCAGGCACAGAAAGAGATTGTCGCCTGATTTCACACGATGTTGACGTGTATACGAAATGAGAGGTTTTCGTATTACTTTTGAGTTGATTGTTGTATTTTCAAATGAAAGCATTTCCCATCTAGGAAGTGCTGTTTTATGGAACATTTATTTTTTGTTGTTTCATTCGACGTTCTCCTTTTCCGTTTCAGTTTAATGTTAATTGATGATTATTTTTTCCTTATTGATTTCGTTGTCTTTCCAATTCCTGGCCAAATTTTATCAGTTTTCTGTGTGATATTTCTTCGACATCTCTTCACATATTTTACTTCTGTATTTCTGTATTTAATTTATTTGATTGGTGTAGGCAATATTCGTTGTTGAATGATATTGGTTCGAATTCTCATTGTTTTATAATTCAATGCCATTAAACTCTCCGGGAGGAATACATTTGAAGTTTAAAAGTATTAATTTGAATGAGTAGAAGTTAGACGTGAAACAATAATGAGAGAACTTGTGGAGAAAAAGAGTTCAAATAAAATGAAGTAGATGTCAACAAGAAAATTGGAATGAACCTTGATCGTAAAATTAAAATAAAAAATATCAAAGACTTGGAAAAAAGGTTATATAAATGGAATTAAAATGAAATATATTAATGATAAATTCAGGAAAAAATATTGAGATCACTTCTTATGAAATTATCAGAAGAAGAAATTGGTAATGATAATAATGAATAAATAAATAAATAATAATGAATATATAACTATAATATGAATAAGAGAGTTGAGGTTCAAATGAGCACAATCAATAAATATTCAAGTATTCAACTAATATAAAAGAGAATAAATTGAATTGTTCTGAAATTGTTCGTTTTCGTTAACCAGCTGACGAACGTCAACCCTCAGAAGTCGAAACTTGTGCGAGCAATGGAAGATCAGATATACGTGAATGGTCAGAAAATGAACGAAAGTAACAATTAGATGAAAACATTAAGTGTCTGGATATACTGAAAAACAGATGTTTTGAATCAAATGTTTTTGTCTCGTTTCATGGTGTTCTGAATGAATATATTACGGAAATAATATATATAAATATTGAAAAAAAATTCAGTCATATTTTACTCGTAAAAATGAAAATTTAACCCAAATTTAAGGCATTTTTCTACGTTCCACCCGTGTAAGTGTTGGATATTTTCGAAAAAATAAAAAATTGTTCAGGAATGAAATTTGAAAAGTTGTCATGATCTTGACTAGACCTTCCTCACCTTCAGAAATCACCAGTGAAGAGAGGAAAATTATTGAAAATATGATTACTCCCCCAAGAGCTGACAATATTTTCAATAAGTTACCACCGATAGTACGGGAAAAGCCAATCAGAACACTACCCGCTAAAATTAACGGACGAGAAACCATTAAAAAACTGTCAGAAGTCCTTCAAACAACAGTTGCTAGAACGCAGAAGGGGCAGTAACAGTAACATTCTTGAAAATGCCAACTGAGATGTTGGCGAAATGTATGTTGAGATTATTTGCACCTAGTTTAATCGATTAATGTGTGTCCTAAACTTTCATGAGTTTTGACATTCTGCTAAGCAAATGACTCGAGTGTATGATAATTTGATAAAATCTCGAGACCGCAGGTCGAGGGATTTTATCTTAAATTATTATTCACGAAAGCGTTTGCATGAAAGCAAAATTTCAGAAATCATTGAAATGTACGGATTTCGGTCGATTGAGCTAGGTGAAGGAGGATATATATGGATATTAATTCCAGAAAATATGTAAACTCAAGAAACATCAAAATTGAACATGGGAACAATATAGTACCCGAGATAGTACCTGAAAAGGGAGCAATACGCCCTATTTATTTTCACAGTTTAATCGCTTAAACGGTCTAGTGCTTTGAATCGCTGTAAAACTATGTAAAAGCAGTCTATCCTTCAACTTTTACATATTTTGTTCGAAAATAATCAAAGGTAATATCACGAGTCTTTTCCACAAAAATTTTTATTTTGCAAAAGTATGAAAACAAGCAAATTGATAAAATCAGGACGAGTAATTTTATCTGATTCGGTTTGTTTAAATGCTTCTGCCTCAAAATAAAAAAGTTTCAGTGTTCTCAAAATGAAAATTGATCTCATTAAATTTGAAGAACGAGTTGTATTTGTAGAGATTATTTATTGAACAAATCAAAGGAATAACAATTTAATTCATTAGTATTTCATTAACACACCAAAAAATAATTTGAATTCAACAAAAAATCAATCGTACGCCGTCTTCATCTGAGTTCAAGAAACTTCATTTGAATCTGTCTAAGGGCGGATTGTAACACGACAGGCTAACTGTGGTTCAAATGAACCGAGCTCAGTGGTCAAGCAACAAACGATTCTACTAGCTAATGCTCAGCAACTGACCTCGGTTACTTAAACCACAGGTTGTAACCTGTCGTTGTCGTGTTACAACCCGCCCTAAAAGCGGCTACAATTTTGACCACGACGTGAGTCGTTCACAATTTGCAATAATAATAACAATAATAAAAATTTATTAACCATTTTTGGTACAACCAGGTACATAAATAATTAGAAGCGCAGTATGGATTCACTGAAAAAAAGTCCACCAACGATGCCATAAAAGAACTCACGAGCAAATTATATAATTCTGTAGATAAAAAAAAACCCTGAATTTCTACCAAAGCGCCGTAGACCACAATATACTTTTATCAACCCTTGACGATCTAGGAGTGAAAGGTAAAGCACACGACCTTTTCAACTCATACTTATCTGACAGGAAACAGCAAACAAAAATACAAAACATACTCAGCAAGAAAGAAACTATATCATGTGGTGTACCCCAAGGAACGGTATTAGGACCTTTGCTCTTCAATATTTATTTGAATAATTTATTCTCCATACGAACACAAGGCAGCATCATAAGTTTTGCAGATGATACGGTCATATTTTATGAAAGTAACACCTGAGATGAACTAAAAAATAAAATAAAAAATGATTTTGGTAACATCAAAAAATGGTTCGATAATAGACTACTGTCAATGAATCTCAAAAAAACCTTCTACTTGCCGTTTTGTAGCTTATCCACAAGCCTCCCAATATCTGACAAAATATCACTAAAAGATAACCTCGACATCCTACCATCAAAAAGCGTTAAATACTTGGGTATTATGATAGACAGCCACCTCAGATGGGACGTACATATAAACTATTTAGTAAACAAATTACGTAGTATTCTATATAGAATCAAACAAGTCTCAAATATACTCAACTTCAAACAAAAAAAATTCTATATCATAGTTTAGTGGAATCGCATCTAGACTATGGCATTATAGGATGGGGTGGAGTATCCAAAACATACCTGAAATCACTAGAAGTCATACAAAAGCGATTTCTGAAACAAATAATGAGTAGAAACAACCGATATCCAAGCGAATCGCTATTTGAAGAGACACAAATTTATGATTTGAGAAAACTCTATTTTTTGAAATTAGGAAAAACACAATATTTGCATAAGAATGAACTCCTGACTCATTCTCACTATCATGAGACGCGACAAAAAAATAAATATATACCCCCGTTTATGAATAAATCAGTAGGTCAGAGATGCTACCAATATCTGGGACCGAAAGTATTCAATTGCTTACCGGATAATATTAAAAACGAACCCACAATCCAACGCTTCACTAAAAATCTAAAAGACTATATCAGAGAGTTACCAACCACGTACGTAAAATCAATAATAGGAAACTGAAAGAGTTAAAAATAATAAAGATCGTAAATTTTCTCAAACATAATAAATGCATGAAACTCAACTTAATAAATTTCCTCAAAAAGGTAATTTCTAATGAATGAACTTTATTATTATTATATTAATTATACCTTTTTATATTACTAACAATTGATATCAGGTTAGAGTATCCTTTTTATATATTTTAAATAATTTATGTACTATTTTTATATATTTTTAACTTTATATTTAGGTACTGTATATATTTCAACTGAGTTTATGTTTAGGTACTATTTTAGATATTTATATATTCTCATTCTACATACAGGTATATATGTGTATCCTGATATACATACTATACCTCGTAGATTAGGCTCTATTTATTCACACAATACCTTTATACAATTTGTAATTTTTATCTTTATCATGTGAATAAATTGTTTATTATTATTATTATATGGTAGGTCAGAAAATATAAAGGAATGAAAAATTAGAAAAAAAGAAGACAAAAGCACCATTAACAATATTTGAATAAATATTTCAACGTCAAATTTTACATATATAATTATACATGAAGTACACAACATTAAATAAATAATCAAAAAGTATCATTTATATACTCCTGCACAGTATAGTAGCACCTGTCAATTAATAATGATTTAACCCTATTAAAGAAGATGTTATCACTTTGAGAATTTACTATATGAGTCGGCAATTTATTGTAGAGAGACACAACATTGTAGACTGGGGAGTTTTTGAACTTGGCGGTTTTATGACTTGGCAACCGCAGATGGCCTCCGAATCTGGTATTATTTATATATGTGTTGATGCAATCGTTTCGAAGTACTCCAGGTTGTTTCTAGCGAATTTGACACATTTGAGAATATAAGTACATGGAACTGTTAGAAGTTTTTCACTAATAAAAACCGGTTTGCAACTCTCGCGAAAATCCATGTCGAATATAAGTCTCAAAATACGCTTTTGGCCCACAAAAACTCTATTCAAATCTGAACCGTTTCCCCACGCCATTATGTTGCAATATCTGCCAAGGTTATGTTCATGTTGACGTGTGTGAAATTTGAGTGTTTATTGAAATTTGTCGTTTATGTTATTATTATACTGACAAAGTGGAAAGTGAATGACTATTAATAATTATAGTGTAGCCGCTGAAAAGATAGAATGATCACGTGAACGGCACGCACTCTTTGAATGTTACTCTCCCCAATGATACAAGTCTGATTCACACCACTCAACAAAAACGTCGCCGTGTCGTTCTCCCATCAACTCTTGGGATGCTTTTTTATAAGTGTTCATTATTACACCTTTTTCCTCTACAGGTAAATGTCTTTTTTTTTTATCTTTTTCTTGGAGGTGAAAGAGTGTTTCTATCCATATTATTTAATTAACGTAACACACGTAAATACAAAGCACAAATAAGTACAGTACAGTGTAAACAGTTCTTCATTTATTTCAGTTTAGAAGGCGTGGCTATGCAGACATTCACTGTTCACGCGTCCTTGAATTCTATCTTTTAAACAGCCCGACTATAGGTAACTTTTCATTTATGTCAATTTATATTTTAACCTTGTATATAAGCCAATTTTCAATAGAATCGACGCGGTAAACCTTATAGTTTTAACAGTTCAACGGTAAAAAAAGTTTAATCAGGGACAAGTGAAAAAAAATCGCTGTAATTATGTTTTGGATGTCTAGTCTTCAACTTCTTCATTAGTTTTCTGCGTTGAAGGAAATAATCACTGTTAATCTTCATTTTGGTTGCCCACAGCCTTCAATTTTCTCATTGTTTCATCAGATCGAAGGGAATAATCCTATGAAATCACTTGACAAAAAACAAACGAAAACAATTATGTTCTTTCGTGTCCATCGTTTTTGTCAGCTAGCGTATGTATTTATCCATTCAGTTACGTTGCTCGCGCAATTCAAATGAACTGTTATAGTTATTGTTTTTCCTGGCGGTCCTAGGAAACCCTTCAAATCTCCAAGGTTTTATTCTCAGAGGTGGCATTAGGATAATTAATATTCATGGTCCATTTGATTTCAACGCTTTCCAGAAACCGACGAACAAATAGAGGGTTGTTTTACGACAAGTTTTCTTGAATGGGAGTTTTCGGCTTTCATGAATATAAATTTGTTGATTTCATTCCTTCAGTTTTCCAGCAGACAATAGCCTGGATGTAGAAAATGAAGGCGTATCAAGCAAAAAACGTCAGAGGAGAAAGGATAAATGGTTTTAGAATTATATTTTCTTGGCAATAAACCGCTTTTTTCACTTGATGCTTTCATTTCCACTTTCTTATATAAATCATACGGCAACAGTATCATCCTTCAACGCTAGTGTGTCACCTTGCTCTGTGTTAAAATAAAAAGTCTATCGGAGATTTGGTAGAGACTCAAATTTGAACTTATTTTAACAATAACAAGCAAGTCGACGATTACTAAGATAGGTCGGATAATAGTGTCAATCAGACGTCGGCAAAGTTGTTTTCAAACCTCTTCCTCTTCTAAAATTGAATTGACCTGGCCGATTTTTTATGAAAACTAGTTTGAAAAACCGTCCTCTACGTGTTATTTTTTTACCCTGCTTGAGGAAGCTACTGTATAGCGAAACACGTGTCGCGTTCAGGAAACTGTGATATATTTTGTTTTCTCACCTATATTTTTTCTGTACCTCCGGTACTGAGATGGGCATTTGGAGCCATTCTTGGAAACTATACTCAATGATCTAGATCTAGAGATATTCAAGAATTGATAGGCCAAGAGAATAGACTTGATATTTTCCCAAGTCTATAGAAATATATGATAAACGTTCAAGGAAACTTTTAAATGCGGGAAGAATAATATGTTCATCTATTTCAAAAGGAAAATTGAACGAAAATTTTGAACGCTAATGTGTCACCTTTCAGTGTTCAGATAAAAAATCATCTGAGATTCCAGACACCAAAAATATTTCAACAATAACAAACAAGAGACAAGGTGAAGACTAGAAAGAGGTTTTTCTGCAGCATTCGGCAATTTTAATATTTTCAGGATAATAATATTCATTTCACCAATAAAAGTACATAAAGTTTTTTCACCCACTCGAATGCCAGATTGGCAAAATAAATAGTGAAAACCACAAAGGCTGGTCCTGTACGTGGTTGTTAATTATTCATAAAGGTAATTGAAAGTAATAAAAAAACTAAGTGACAATATGAATAATCATTGATGCAATCAATATTTTGAGTGATTGTAAATAGATAGACATTAACTTCATTCACAGCAAGATATAGGTATAGAGGAACGAACATATTGCAAAATATACCATGCCAAATAATATGTGAAGACAATAATACGTGTGTTCACAATAATCATAATAATCTGGATATGGAAGGTTTAGGTTCTGTTGAGATTGTGAGCTTTGTACACACAACTATTTTGATATCGTCGGAGCAAGCGATATTCTGCACAATTAAAGTTGGCAGCACTCTCAATGGTAATCAAAATAGCCTTGAAAATGAACGGACTGAGAACTAGTCCACGTTCACTGTCGATTTGGCCTTTCGCATTGGATGATGTCCCCTCACGGATCTCATAATTGGCTGAAGAGTAATAAAATTGAATTGTAAGTATTCTCACGGTGATCAATAAAAAAGTAAGAAGGGTATCGCTGTCGCTCATCGATGCATAGTGCAGGAATGTATTGCGATTTGGGTGTTGAAATTTTAGATTGATTCTGTTTTATTTCATTCCTAGATCCCTAGTTGAAATTATTTCGGAATTTTTTTTATCAGCTGTTTGAAATGTGGCATTCTTGAATAAGTAATGCCATTGAAATGAAGAGAGCGACAACAACGCTAAAGTTGTTCAGTGTAATGATTCTATTAGCGATTGAGAACAATCCGAAAAAGAAATACTGGCGGTGAATAAGAATATTATGCATTTGAATACTGAAACACAAAATGTATGTTTCAATGTACATAAGAATATGCACCATGAGTGCAACACTTCAGTAATACAAGCAATATCAGATTTAACTGAAATTATTTAAGAGGAATATTTTGTTCATTTTTGCTTCCAACCATTTCCAATCCATTGCCCATTCCCCTGATTCACCACTTCCCAGTTCTTTTCCGATGGGAAAAGTGGTCTTATAAACCTTATCGTTATTGCGATTATAAGAAACAATTATTGACTCATAAAATGCATTGGTCCCCGCATTATACCCTTAAAGAGAAACTGTCAGAAAGTAGGTTGCACTATACCGTTCATTTCGACTATTTTCATCTGTAAGATAATGTCCTAAAAGATTTATTCGTCGCTTCGATGAGCATATGAGGAATTTTCTATGTGATTCCATTGTACGAGTGGATGCTTCTGTTTTAACTTTTCCCAACTGAGTGATATAAAGTAATCCCATATAATTGATTATGAAAAGTACGGCTTTATGACTTTCCCGTCAATTTTGAAAAGTGACACTTTATATGTCGAAATTAGTCAATAGTGAAAGAAAAATGCTAATTTCTCACAAGTTCGAAAAAGTTGAGGCACGAGTGAGTGAGAAATTGCATTTCTGCTCGTGTTACACACTTTACTTTTTCTACATGACACCTTTGCTGAAAATAATACTTTTCTATGAATTAAATGTCAGTGACTCATTTCTAGCTTTACGGTGCCCAAAAGAAGAAAGAATATATTGACCATAAAGTATAAGATTTTTTTGATTTCGATATTTCTTCAAAATATGCCGAAATTATATCTTCAGAAACACTTTTAGTTTTCAATTTTTTCTTTCATTCCATAAGCTGTTTGTATGCAGTTTCTTTTTTTTTGAAAGTAGTAAATTCAATGACAATGTATTAACTTTTTCTCTTAGTTCTGGCGGAGTATTTCCAATTTTAGAACTGTCTCTATATATTCCAGTTAAATCTTATTCAGAAAATTATGGGACATGAATATTTCATGAATGTTTCATGCTTGACGTTTGTTGACATCAGATGATTTGATAGATGTCATAGATATTACAACTTATGGACTGGCCCTAGAAAGGGGACTGTGGAATGAACAAGATAGAATACTTCAAGTATAGTCTCTAAGCGATTTCTCTCGTCAATGTAGCAGATAAGGAGAGGTTAAGAAGGATCGAGTAATTCAGGTATCGAATTATCATTTTGTACTTCACAATATTACTTCACAGTGCATATCCTTTCTCTCTCTGATGTATTCCGCATCGTGTTATGTGGAAAACCGTCATAAAGGCCAGTCCATTAGTTGTCTATGATAGATGTTGATCCGTTACCTAGCAATGGATAGTGTGTATGTGTATTATTCAAGATGTATATATTCCTGGTGAAATGTGAAATGACTTCTATGCCAGTACAATTTCAATGTTTTCGTCAAAAACGCTAGACCTACGGGTCACTTGATAATGACATCCAGGGAAATTCACATTCTTGAAATTTCTTTACAGATGGCGCCAAGCGGAAACTCTAGGCACATGACATTATGAAGTCTGAAGAAATTTCTATTAGCGAATTCTCTAAAACAACTCGTGCAGAGTCAGTGTGTTACATTTTTTTTTCAACACTCTACCTGATGAAGAAAAAATTTACACGAATTCTGTCGAAAATTACACAAGTTCCTACGTAAGAATTCGCTATATTTTTGATGTTTGTCTGTTTCTGTTAAGACGTAAATACAGACATGCATCTTGATACATATATCACAGATAGATGCATTTGCTTTATATTCTAGATATATGTTTCGAGGAATCAGTATCAAAATTCATAGAAATTCTTACTATTTGTTGCTGCTTCAGATAATTTGATGAGATTCTTCGAAATATCGGTATCGACGTGAGAGGTAGTGGAGTTGGACTTCATGGAAAAAATAGTACGTCAAAATAGGATTGCTATAGTGCAGGCTATTATGTCAAAAAGGCCGTATTTGAAAACCCTCTCTCGAAAAAACTTTCAATCAATGATTTTGAATTTTTGTTATTGCATCTTTTTACTAGGCATGTAACAACCATTGTCACTAATGCTGGAACATAGAATAAAAATGTTAAACTGGGAAATTCTGAAAAGCAATCAGCAAATAACACGAATATAACTTCTACCGAAGTAAAACTGAGCAAGATGAACTTTGTTTGCGTTATATTGACCAGTTGAATTTGAGTACATGTATTTTAAATGTTTTGTACTAACCATCGGAACTTGATATAGTTGAATAGATGATTGATTATTTCGTCCACAAATAATACATCAGTATTTGATATCCATTAAGAAACACTATAGAAAACAACACTTGAATTAAATACTAAACAAACGGAAAACAACTAATAATTGAAAGCAACGGGAAATGAAAGACAAATAACTAAGAAAACTACGGAAGAGAATTGATCTGGAAACGACAAATAGCTGCTTGGAAGGAACAGTAAAATTATAGAAAACTTGCAAAATCCGAATAAATTGGAATGCAAATGTCATAAGGTGACAGAATTCGATTTTTGCACCATCTACTGGAAATCGCTGTGAATTCCGTGGATATGACAGATCGTGCCTAGAGTTTTTGACGAAACAATATCGAATCGCAGATTGCACCAGGAATATATGCATCTTGGTATTATTATTGTGAGAAATAATCATGCTTGCGGATGTAAAACTATGCAGAAAAGCGCGTTTTGGAGTATGGTTGTAGAAAAAATGATTTTTGTTTTCTACTATTTCTTCACGCAACACCTTATGTTATGAATGTTACATAGTCGACATGAAAAACACCCCGTTCCATGGAAATTAGCCCATATCGTTCTGCTTTAATGTGTATTTAATGCAGGAATTATATGCATTTTCCACGGCTTCATAAGCGAGCGTACAAAATTCTAAATCGACCGACCGGAGCGTTTTTACAAAAATATTCCGGTGTTTTCTTACGCGTGCACTGTACCGACTCGTATCGATCTGAGTCGTACAGCCACCGTAATGCGAATGAACGGTCTCTCTTTCGGTTATCCGCAGTAGATTTGCTAATAGTCCCGCGAAATCCTTTGATCCCCGAAAGAAGGACAAAAGGGCTTTAGGTTCGTTTAATCCTCGAAAGTGACATTGAAATAATTGGTATCGATATGGTGGACCGCTTTGAGAGGGAGAGGAAAACTGTTTCGTTGTTCCAAATATGCAAAATTTTCTTCATTTCGAAACGTCGAAAATACTATCTTATATACATAGTATTGACGATGAAAACCCTGTTATGATGGCAAAGGATTTCTTATATTCCCCCCAATAGTAGTTTGTACAACAAGAGTGGTTATGGTGGCCATATCGCACGAGGACGAAGTTTGAGCACGATGCCATAGGCGAGTTCTCCAACAATCGAAGGCGATGTGGCAAATATCCATTCGAGTTATATAGTTAATTTTTTTTCTTCGACCAGGTAAATACATCAAAACTCTCTCTCAGGTATCATATTCATAATCAACTCTAGATATAGAGTATTTTTTCGAACTCGAAGGAAAAAAACTTGATCAAATTCTATGTTGAACGATACAAATCAAATTAGTAATGTCAAGTAAAAAAAATTCGGTATTGGTGAGACCCGAACTAACGACTATTAAGTGGATCGTCTCAAAGGACGTGCGCCTCAATCACTAGGCATTTGGACTGTTAAATTTTAGTCAATTATTGCTGTGAAGAGTAAATGTGAGTCCTTTAAAAAATATATCAATTGTGACAACTCAAACATGACTCGATAAACTAAGAAATAAGTAGATTTACTTATGCTCGAATGAAAAAACTTGGATTTCGTGTTTGTAGGTGGACAGATCAGAATTGTGAGGTTTCTTCAAGGTTGTCTCTGGAAACCAAGCGTTTTGTTCTCTGTGATTGGTGGAACTCCATACATGAGAACTATATTCCAAAGACAGGTCGTATCTGAGCCTTCTAGATCATTGGAAGTTGACGAGAATTGTAATCCAAATATAAATCCAAGTTTCTGGGAAGCACCTTGGTTATGGTCCATAACGCGTTGAAAATTGGCTGGAGCGTTTTTCAAACCAAATGGCATCCGCAGATATTCATAATGTCCATTTCCGGTATTGAAAGTTGTTTTTTCGATATCGTGTTCATCCATTTCAATCTGGTGGGTCGGTAATATTAGGAAGCGGGTATTTGTCGTCAATTGTCTTTTCGTTTAATTTCCTATAGTCAACTACAACCCTTCACTTTTGCTTACCGGATGCATCTACCTTTTTGGGTACAACCCAAATGGAAGAAGACAACGGTGAGTTTCTCGGTCTTATTGCATTTTGGTTTAGCATTTTCTGTGATTGCTCGATATGAAATCAAAACGATTCAGTTTACTGGTATCGCCTACTTATTCGTTTAGTAAACTAAAAAGAAATGAGCATATTTAAGGGTGGGAGTTGATAAAGATATTTACCACTGTATAGGATATCTAATTGTAAAAATCATCTGTATATCTCACTACATATTTTGTAAAATGCTACACGTGTTTCACTATACAAAAGATTATCCAGGCTTGTTGCGTTATTAGTGGTAGCGCCATAACACGTCTGGACAAGCTCTGCAGTGAAAAATTCTCTATTTTTGGAATTAAAAATCGAATAAAATAGATTTGACAGACAATAATTTGTGAATAAATTTACAGTACGGAAACTGATTTGATTTCCGAAACGTTGACAAAAATATGTATTTTGATGAATATCAGTTCTGCTATTTTTTTGATGAAAAAATCTCAGTCATACAAAAAGTTGCTGACTTATTAGACGTGTTCCATTCAAAACAACTTTTTTTTTAATTAACGCTTTCATGGTGGATCAGAAGTCTGACTACACTTGTATGGATTCCAATATACAGTTTTTGGGGTTTTCCTTCCCATGGAAATGAAAAAGTGGCAGCTTCCAATCTATTCTTACAGCAAATTGGTATATTTGCCCCAATAAGTAAATCCAATGTTATAAAAATGCAAAATTCAGTGGCGTAAATAACGCCTTGGCAACCTTGGCGGCGCCAAGGGGCGCAGTGCAAGAGGGGGCGCAACAAAAGGCATTCGATAACAAAAAAAAAGAATATCTGAAATGAATAAACCTGATAAATGTCATAAAGATAGAGATAGAGGTACACAATTGACAATTGAAGAAAAATCAGGAGGAATTTGTTACTCATTGAAGAAATTTAAGCAGTCTAAGTTCTAACTGATTATATTATAAGTTGCGTTCGATTTGACGCCTGAATGCCCGAAACAATCCGGGCGCGTTCTCAATAACCTGAAACACCGCGTTGCATTTATTTTCAAAGTCGGGGCGAGTTCTGTTCCATTGTTTTCAATAGCATTGAGAGCTGGTAGTGATTACTTATTTTGAATTAATTTTATAACTAATTTTCGCCGCACGAGCAGTCAGTCGCAGCGTGTTTATGGAGGTAAGAATTAAAATTTTCGAGAAATGACAAAATGACATACGACAAGAATTTGTAAATGTGAATATTTATGAAGTATGATGTATGACTGATACAACAACTATTTGAGTTCAGTAAATTGGCTAAACGTTCACATAAGCAGCAGCCAAATAGTTGTTGTATCTGTCATACTTCATAAGTATTCACATTTACAAATTCTTGTCATATGTCAGTTGTCGTGAATTTCAATCCATATTTTCAACAAAGGACGTTATATTTATAGCTTCTCTGAAGATGACAGTATTCACTGTCGAAATATTGGAAATACAGTGTAAAAAGATTACACTTTTTGCTTGCTGCTTCATCCAATATCTTCTCCCCTTGTATCCTGACTGGTCAGCAAAGACTACCAATCTATATCTCGAAAACGAAAAATTTTTGGTGGAATTTATGGCCTCCTGAAAAGTCAAATGAAATGTTTGAGGCTCCCAACTCGTTTCGGAGATACGGCCCGTCAAAGACAGGAAATCGGGGTTTTACGCCTATGTTTGTTTCTCAGTCAATTCCGCTCGAAATTCCTCCTTTCTATCAGCACAATATATACATTATATACCACCTTCTTCGTTACTTTATACGAATTATAAGCATTTCTCACTACAAACTCTATAAATGTAAATCGTCATAGAAATTATATATATATATATATATATATATATATATATATATATATATATATATATATATATATATATATATATATATATATATATATATATATATATATATATATATATATATATATATATAATATAATTTATAGGGTTGGGGGCGTATAGCCTATGCTTGCCAAGGGGCTTGGCTTACCTTAGTTACGCCACTGGCAAAATTGCCTGACTTTTTTGTCAGTTACGTATCAAACTTTTCATGAGTTAGGAGATTGATTTAAAAAAATATATAATAAATGCATTTACTTTCCCTTAACGACGGAAGCTTCTATATGCCTCCTTTTCAAAGGCATTATGGAAAATTTTCAATAAAATTGTAATTTTCGGTGAATAGTGATACTAGCGTAACTAATCCATCAATAACCGTACCAAGTGTTAATTTTGACACAACCTACTTCGAGTTTAACCTTTCCAGTTCAACTCTCCCTTATTAGAAAAGGCATCCGAAATCGATCTATACTCAATGAACAAATAGCAATCTCTTCATTTCGTTCAACAAATTCCAAGAAGCATATTTTTTTCCATACCGTTTTGTTATAAGTAAATGAATATTATATTTCATCCAATCATATGTGTACCATTTATTGATAAGGTGTTCAGCTAATTTTGAATTATCTCTTTCTCGTCTTCCCAAGTTGTTTTTAAGTTCAGCCGTTCGTATTCTTGATGGCCTTGATGTTTCACCGGTATAAACACTATCATACACATGGGATGCTATAGACACTTTTTTTTCTGACTTCGTTTCGCAATTACGTGGATAATTTCATTTTTGACATCAAGGAAGGTATTAGTTGAACTGGGGGATAGTAGGTCAGATTTGTATGACATCGATATAGGAGTGCCGCAAGGATCGGTTTTGGGCCCTCTAATATTTCTTCTATTCATCAACGATATGCCATCTCATATTAGATCGAGGTGTTTAGTTCTATTCGCCGACGATACTACTATGGCTCAGGAAGCAGATAATCCAACGGAACTGCAGGTCAAACTGAATACCATGGCATATCAGTTCACTACCTGGTGTCATAGAAACAGATTGATGGTGAATAGTGAAAAAACAGTTGTGATGCAATTTTCCGGAAGAAAAATGACCAACTGTTCAATCAGAGTGCATGTAAGGGAGAACATAATCGAACCCTCAGACACAACAAAATTCCTGGGAATATTTGTGGATCAAGGTTTAAATTGGAAAAAACAAATTGATCATGTATCCAAGAGACTATCCAGTGGATACTATGCCATTTTGCAATTGAAGAATGAACTTGACCAAAAAACTCTTATAAATGTTTACTATGCACTCATTCATTCTCATATCTCCTATAATATAATCCTCTGGGGAAATGCAGCAGAAATTGCAAGAGTTTTTGTAGCCCAAAAAAGGGTGATAAGACTCATTTTCAATCTGAATAGAACCGATTCTTGTAGAGCACTCTTTCAGAAATTTTCCATCTTAACAGTCCCATGTACATACATTTATATTAGCATATGCCGCATAAAACAAAACTTGGGAGTTCTACCAAAAAACTGTGACAACCATCGTTATCCAACCAGACATGGAAATTCTCTGAAAATAGAGAGGCATCAATCAAGTCTGTTCGAAAAAGCACCATCTTTGTCGGGAACGAGGTTATTCAACCACCTGCCCTCCGAAATTAAGGTACTTGAACCAATGAAATTGTTTAAAAAAAAATTGCGGTTATTCCTAGCGAGTAACTGTTTTTATTCAATTGATGAATATTTCGATTTTAAAAAATTTTAATATTCGTACTCATATATTTTAATTCTTTAAGATTGAGTGTTAGTTTTGTTTTGTTGTTTTTATAAGATGGCATATCCCCTATTACCCTACATCCAACCCATTTCATGTATAAGTATATAAACCAGTATTCATTTTGATTTATTCTTCAATATTCTTCAATTTAATATGTATTTGTGAACACGAATACGCTATCGACATCGCTTGACTTGTCCTACATCATGTAAATGATCTCAAAGGATGAATAAATATTCTATTCTATTCTATTAGAGGTTTGTTTCGACTCAATAGGGATCTAATCGTGTTTTCTGTTTTGAATATTGTTCTTACTTCGAATCTATTACCTAAACGTATGATTCTTGATTTTTATCTAGGGACTTCTTTGATTATTGTTGTTTGCTCTATACGAACCTCGTTCAAACTTCGGGATGATTTCATTATCAAATTTTCTGTATCGAATCTCTGGGTTTGATGATATGATTTGTACTTTGTCATACTTTTGATGACTTTTTTTATTCACACTGATTCGATGGTTCAAATTGAAATGTGAGAAACAAAAAAAATGGATTTCAGCACATTCCCCCCCCCCCCAAAACATTCAAACAATATTCCCAATATTATTTCCTAATTTTTTTAGATTGTGGTAGGTCAACAGCCCAACAAAACTACAGAAAAAAATTAGACCACCATATGATAAAGACTTTCGAACGGTAGTTATAATTCAAATGAGATGATATTGAAAATAATGTTCATTTAGGATGGAGAGAATACTGTAGAAACCCATTCAAAATGCTCAAAATACTTGCGTAATGCATCAACGTTTATGACTGCCTGCAAATAAATTATATTCAAAAACGGCAAAATTCAAGTCTGGAACAAAGCGAAATTAAAGAACTTTCCCGAAAAATAAAAAGGCGTTATTAAGGTTTCATTAATTTCTTCAAACATCTCTTCACTCTACGACTTTTCCTCACCGTACAACTTTCAGGCAGCATACAAACCATCAACTCCACTCGTCCCTTTCGACTCAACTGTACAAATTATATTTCCGAATGATTGACCGAACGTTTGAAATGAAGTTAAATAAGGAAACTTTTCAATTTTCGTTCCCTTTTCAAATAACAATCAGTTCCTACTCAAACATAGAGTCAATGCTTCGTTTTGAAGTAATTATGAACATGTCAGTGCCCAGAAATAATGTCATTTGGTAGTAAATGACTGTATAATGTCATTTTAATGGAAGTTACTCCAGATTTTCATGAATACATTCAATGATATCCGTTTCGTGTTTCATGATCGTTAGTTGATCGACTGATTGTATATATGTTCAAAATCATTGGGAAATTATCGATTCAGGGCCTTGTTAATGTTTTCTCTATGTTAATCGCGGTATGTCACATTATCAGTGAATTATCATTGTGAATATTGTGATGTCAATAAAAGCACGCAGTATTGGATCGATTTTCATGATGGGTAAACCACCATTTGCTAACATGAGTTTCAAAAGTTTTTGGTATTCTTCATGTTACTTCGCAAGATAAATTCTTAGAATATTATGAAACGAATCGTTTCCAACCTCGTCGACTCCTATGGTCACGACCAACAACAGTTTGTTCATTCGATGTCAAAAAATGGAAAATTAAGTCAAATCGTTTACTATAAGAATCCATTCTGCATTTTTTCATCTCATCGCTCTGTTTTTAATAGTATATAATGCAACAATCATGTAATAATAACCATTACATGAGAGTTGCTAGTCTCAATACAGTTCAATATTGTATTGGAAATAATGAGCTCATTATAATACAGAGTTTTCTTTAGAATACATTTTTTTAATCTGTTTCATATGGATATCATTATTTCATTCCAATGTGGAACGTTGTTTTTAATGACGTATACGTTATTATGTAATTATGTTTGATTTCAGAAGAATGTAAGTTATCTAGTCTAGTCTAGTCTAGTTTTCATAAATAATATGCGCTAACAATAAGCTTTTCTCAGGCATATTATTGTAGAAATTAACACATATTGTGTGCATTTTCACCTTGACTCGTCTAATCTATTATTGTAATAGGCTATATTCTCAATATTATTCAACGACCGTATCGTGATGGCTATAATTCACGAGGTGAAGTTCAAATCACCGAGAGAATAATAGCCATCATACGCCAGTAGAATAGTATACTTCATCCACGATTAATAGAAAAGTTTGTTGAAATTTTATTGTAAAATTTTGTTACATCACATAAATATTTTTAAAAACACTTTTATTTTATTCTCACGAATATTCCATACAATACTGTTAATAGGTGTGAGTCAAACTTGTTTGGATTTAGAAGCTATTTCGATATGACACGCAAATTCATAGTCGCTGATAGCTCAGAGTATATGCTCCTTGCCTTTTTTTACATGTAGGTACAGAACTGGATCAGAAATATTTGGTGGTTCACATGAAAAAAAAAATGAAAAGTATTTGACAGCAGTGAAAAATTACTCATTATTCACTAGTGAGTAGCCCTTTTTTATTGAGCCCTTTTTACAAACTTCAAAAAATCCCATTTTTGAAAAAATTGGATTGTTTTATCACCATGCTTACAATCAAGAAAATTAAATCTGCTCTCAAACTAATGAATAAAAAACAGCAAAACATTTCCTTATGTTATGGTGCTTATCGGGTTTTAACGTTTTTTCGATCATTCCAGAATTGACATAAAAAAATATGGTGCACACATTGCAAGAAGGTGTTGAGCTTGTAGGCTACCGCTATCTGAAAAATTAAGAATATATAAGAAAAATATAAAAATATATATAAGAAAAGGAATATATATATATATATATATATATATGTATGTGTATGAGAGCAAAAAAAAATATTGGCATTTGAAAAGGAATTTGCGTGTAAGTTTTGAGAACGGAAGCGGACTTAGTTTCCGAAACGTTAACGATAAGTATTTTCATATATATGTATATATTAGATCATGGAATTTTTTTGATAGACAAATTTGAGTTATACGAGAGGTTGCTCACCAATTGGACCTGTTCTATCCAGAAGAAACTGTTTTTCAATTGATGCAGCAACTTTTCGGGGTAGATTAAGAATCTGCCCTCCCACACTTGTATAGATTCTAATATTATTGTTAATTTTTTCAGATTTTGGTAGGTTATAAATCTTGAAATATTGTAACAAAACATTCGCTTCCTACCTCATAAAATCTTACTTTCAAGGTTAGCTTCTTCATTCTATACAACGATGAAAAATCCAAGACTGATCCCTTACGGCACTGTTTACCACAAGGATCTCATCTGGGTCCTTTGTTAAACTCACGAGATTAAATAGACTTCCTGGTACACAAAATTGAAGATAAACCAGAAAACGTACTGTCTAAATGTCGACATAATCTAGTGCCAATATACTTTCCACAAAGATGAAACTCGATGTATATATTTTGCAAATAAAAATGATTCAACAGCTCAACTTGATATCGATTAGCTCGTTCTTTGAATAAATGTAACACTCGACAGATCCAAGAGGATGGAGAGCTTTATTTCAATCAAGGATCTTGTACTTCATACTTACAATCAACATCGTTCGTAGTTGTGGATTTGAACCCAGCTCTCGAGTCAAACAATCTTTTGGTTTCATGTCAGCTCTATCATGATTTGTAAAGTCACTAATAGCGGAAGATGTATATGTATATATTAACCTCTTGAGTAGCGGTGGCCACATTTATATCGTGTCTGAAAAGCAAATAAACTTTCATCCATTCATCTATCCATCTTCATAACTCCATTTTATCGATTCGCAAAGCTGCTGACACGTCAGGGGACCAATAAGTGCTGGTTATGCGTACCCTGTTTCCAATCCAATCTTCGTCTCACATCTTATTATCGACACAAATCGACTCATGCGATACCCATTCTTCCACCGCCGACAGGCAGTGGCTTTCACGTACTAATGAACCGAAATATGAGCCTAATTCCAAGAGTGCGTGCGCTCAATCGGGAAATCGGCTTTCGTCTACGAAAGAACATCTCCCGCCGCGCCGAAAGCCAAGAAATATGCAATTGAAATCGATGAATATATTCATGAAAATACGTATAGAGCGGAATCCTTTGTTGACAGAATATAATAAAACCAAATCCAGGACTCATTTGACGAGTTTATGAATCCGGCTCCCCCAAGCCATCGTCGGGAAGGTCCTTTATCATGATCAAAGTAAAAAATACAGGGCGCAAGCAATCGCGTATGGATGTGCCCGAATTTCGTCGGGTTTTTATTTAATTGGAAGTATTCGAGCTTCTTGGTATTGTTGGGTGGTTGGGGTTTATTATGGGTATGCCGGGAATGATAACGGCATCTGCCTAAACAGGAATCGGGGTTCGAGAAAGATGTTTGTTCAGACGTGGCACGGTTGAAGAATATGAAACCAGAGATCATTCAGATGGATGAAAATATACAATCCAGTGAACAGAATATTTGTTCATTTGCTTTTGTGTTTTGTCGATCTGTGGGGCAACTATATGTTATCCCAGAGAGTACCTATGTATTATACATATGAATTATTATTATAATTGAATCGAAAATATGAAAAAGTCGTTTCACTTACACTATTTATAACTCAAGAACGACAGAACCGATTCGGCTGAATATTTCCCTCATATATAAAATGGCCCATAAGAGCAATGCAATTATCGAAAACTTACAGCGGTAATTGCATTGTATCAAGTCACCATAACAACACATTTGGAACCGTATCGCTAGACGTCAGTAAACAACACAAATGAATGTCAGATAGACTTCAAAAATAGAAACATTTCGCGTTTAGGTGAGAACTCCATACAATCTATAGAGGAAAGTATAAATGAACAAAAATAACATTTCCTTGAGAATTTCTTCATTCATGAAATATTCCATATGAATTACATTACAGATAATTTTGCATTCAAGCGTGATATCTTATACAAATTGCATTCTGTTATTTTCATATTTTGTAAAAGAGCCCTCGTCCTTCGGACTCAGGCACTTTCGCCAAGATATAAAAATAAACTCGCAATTTTTAGATATCACGCTTTCTTGCAAAATTATCGGTAATTTTCATGCACTCGTGCAATTATAACCGAAAATTGGTAGGGACGTAGCTCAGAACCAGGAGACGGATATAAGATACTTTTTATCCTATTATGCCGTGTTTTCGTTTTCGGGTTTATAACATTTTTGACTTCTTTCAAAAGCTCTTTCGAGTGCGCCCAGAAGGCATTGTTGTAATGCACCTGATAAAACTCAGTAGTGAAAACTGATTGTTTCACAAGAATAATTAACGCCTAACAAAGTGGGCACGGGTCAGTTAGTTCTGCTAAATGAAGGCGATCAATAAAGTATGTCAAATTATTTTTCTAATAACTCTGGATTATGACTTTTTAATCCATTCAAACTTGATATAGCTACTGAGCAACGTTCAGCTCTCTGATGATGCAAAATTCCTGGGTGTATACAAAGATAAAACTTCATCTTGGGAGCCTCACATTGACCATTCGTGCAAAAAAAATGAACCATGCTGTATTTGCTCTACACCAGACCAAGAGAGCACTCAACTTGGAAGTTAATAGGACCACATATTATTTTCTGGCACTTCCATTGGCGCAAAGTGTATGTTAATTCTCTATGAAACATTGATCAGTACCATTTTCGATATTGCCCCTGAGGAGGACGTAGATATGCTTTCTCAGATAATAAAATTTCAAAACAATTCAATTTCAAGTACATTGCCACTATATACTGGCACCTGTTCCCTGTAGTTCTCTTCAACAATAAACTAAGAGAGGCTTCAACAATTGAGGAATATTGAAGTTTGCAAAAATTCCTACTCAAGGAAGTGTTGCTTTAATGTTTTGTTCTCAATACATCCTCACTCCAATTTTTCACTCCACTATTTGGGCATTGTGTTTCAACATTATTAATCCTATAGAATCACAGTTTTTCGTTATAAATCATTTATAGTAGTTTGTACGAAAGCGTAGAGCGGACATGTTGCTCGAAATTAAGAAAAAAAAATTGCATCTTCGCTCTACGCTTTTGAAAACTTTGAAATTATGGCGTACAAGACAAATCATGCTGCTTCTTTTTAATTGTCTATGGACGCTTTCATGTTAAAATCATATTTTCGCGCACATATTATTTGATTATTCATTTCATTTAATCAATAATTTTCTGTTAATTTCAAGAATGCGAAAAACTGTCATGTGATTCACTCCCTCACATATTTGATATAATGTGTTTTTTGATTGGTTCATGTATTATTACTTCTCTTAGCTATGTGTCTCTTTTTCATATGAATGAATATTATTATTATATTTGTACACATTCACAGAATATACGTAATGACTAATTTAATATGTATATGATCTAAAAGACGAATTAAGAAATGGAATTGAATGTTTTTCAAATCTACCTTCATAATCGAAAACTTAATGTAATAATAAGACTCAAATCCATATAATTCGAAGCCTAGTCGGGTATACCTCAAGGATCGAATCTGAAACCGCTACCAGATAGATAGATCTTTATTTCACAGAGTAGGTATACGTAAACATGTAAAAAAAAATATACAGATCACTTTGTCTGAGAAATACGTCAAAAGAACTGATCATCATCACTCGGACATTTATCGAAATATTCATCAAATTTTCCTTATTCCTTTGGGAAAATGTCCCTTCAGGATGGTATTCCTAAACGGTTTTTTGTGAGCAGGCCATGATTACTATTTGGCAGTAACGTTGTCAAATTCTCACAATAATATCGATATTCTCACAATAATATCGATATTCTCGTCACTTCGGAAGTTTCAAATACCTTCAAAACGATGGCTCAAAACTATTCTCATGTATTTGTTTATGATTTTTGGACAATGTGATGGAATAACCAGCAGGACATGTACAAAGTTCATTGAAAGGTATCCGAATTCTCAGCCAATGAACCTCAAGAAATTTATGGCAATTCATGCTAATGAGGATGTACTGTATCGGCCACTTCCATTTGGTTTTTGAAACTTCTGAAGGGACATTTTCACGAACAAATGCTTACAAGGTATACGCATGATACGCATAGAAAGAAAGTAAATTCTTACAGCTATCTGAATTTTCAATAATATACACATGGTAATCCATTTGAAATAATAACTTTCAGTCACTTTTACAAGCAAACGGAAAAACTGTATTTTTTTAGCTGCCTGATGGAGATTAGCCACGAAGCCTCCAAGTATAACCTAACTCCAAATTTCAATACCATAAGATCTCAACTCAAAGTTATCAGCAATTTCAGAAGTCATGATTCCCGAAGAAAAAAACTGAAACTAATTCATTTTTCGAAAACGATTACAGACAGGTAAATACGGAAGCGCAGAAGGGCCAAACCTTTTCCATTTTTATTTTTTCTTGAATTCCGACTTTTATCTCGAAATTTCGACTTTTATCTCGGAATTCCGACTTTAAGTTTAAGGGGGCCGTGTCCCCGCATCCCCCCTTGGATGCGCCAGTGAAGAAACGTTGCATTTGGACTACACTGTCTAAGCGTTTAGTCCTGATATGTACAATATGTACATACAATCTATACAGTGCATTTCTTTAATGTCCCCCCTCCCTTTTATTTTTTGAACGGGTCAACTCAGAAAATTGAAACTTGAGATAATGAAATTGATGTATGAATGCTATATTTTGGAGTAAAATTCACACATGAAAAGTACAAGATGGCGACTGGGCGCCATCTGGAGAAAATAAATTAAATGTAAAGGGGGATCTTGTGATACATCATTTTGAAGCTCCTGACGAATACTTCACAACCCTAGAATATGAAGTCAATATCTTCACCTACTACAAAATGGCGGAACATTCAATAATTTAATAATTACCTGAAAAGAAACACATTAATATCGATATTTCTAGAAATATTGGTTTTTCTCTGACAAATGGCAATCCCAACAACCCGATAAGTTGTGATAGGTTATTTTTTGTTTATAACAAAAGACAAAAATTACAGTGAAACGAACATCATATTGTTCAGTTGAAATATTCTCATTCAGTTTCCGATTTCAAAAGTGGATACCAAGTAAACTATCTCCAAAATGGTCAGTTGAACAATATTCAACAGGGGAATTGTATTTGAATGTGCTGGCAACTACTGTTGATCCGCTAATCACCGAAATCGTCGAAGTGAATCCTAATGAATTCGATATGGATACACATACCACATAACTCCAAACGAGTAAGAAACTATTTGGGAAATACTTTCCATAGTCGTTGTATTGGCCATTGATGTATCATGGAATGGCCAGACTACTTGCCAGATTTGACACCTTTAGACTTTTTTCATGGGGCTATTTGGAGCAGAAGGTGTACGAAACTGAACCTGCTTCAATATTGAATGTATACGGCGGGGAATTATTAAGTATTTGTAAAAACACCGACGTTGCTGAGTTAGAAAATTTTCGACGTGAAGTATCGGATAGGCTGTTCTTATCTCAAGACGTTTAAGGCAGCATCTTCTGAACTGAGCTCAGCTCATTTCCTCAACTTATGAAGTCAAACGTCAATGTGTGCAGGCCATCATCAAATGTTCCGCCATTTTGTAGTTGGTAGAGATATCGAATTCATATTCTAGGGTTGTAAAGTATTCATCAGGAGCTTCAAAGTGATGTATCACAAGACCCCCCTTTCCATTTAATTTTTTTTCTCCAGATGGCGCCCAGTCGCCATCTTGAACTTTTCATGTGTGAATTTTACTCCAAAATATAGCATTCATACATCAATTTCATTATCTCAAGTTTCAATTTTCTGAGTTGACCCGTTCAAAATATAAAAGGGAGGGGGGACATTAAAGAAATGCACTGTATAGATTGTATTTACATATTGTACATATCAGGACTAAACGCTTAGACAGTGTAGTCCAAATGCAACGTTTCTTCACTGGCGCATCCACGGGGGGTTGTGGGGACACGGCCCGAGATAAAAGTCGAAATTTCGAGATAAAAGTCGAAATTTCGAGATGAAAGTCGAAATTCCGTGATGAAAGTCGGAATTTAAGAAAAAATAAAAATGGAAAAGGTTTGGCCCTTCTGCGTTTTCCGTAGGTAAAAGGAAATATCAAGAAAAGTTGGCAAATTATTGTTGTGGATTCCAAAGATATTATTATATGAAGGGTGTTCTATTTGTTGAATTAAACTTGGTACTGCTTTCTGATAGAAGTGGCATCACCGCATTGTCGAAAATGTTTTAGATAGGTAGAGAATGTGCTCTCCATTAAATTTCGAAAGTGATCCGTTCTCTGGTTCACTAGGAACGTCTAATGTTCCATCCACCGTGAATCACCCTGTATATAGCTAGTTTTGAACGCATTAGTAAAAACGATGAGATTGGAAGCTATGGTGTAAAAGTTGAAACTGTAGGGATCAATTCCGTTTGCATCAAGACAAGGAGAAATTTTAACCTAGGACCTCTTGGAGAAGAACAAAATCGTACTGAGTAGTAAAAAACTGCACAGTATAAAAAGCAATAAATTTGAACAAGAGAGCTGGAATCAAGGCGTTGATCGAAAGACAAAATTAAAAAATTAAATTAATTAGAAAAATACTCCCTGAAATCAAAGTCACCTCTTGAGGTACAACTCGTAATTATAGCAACCCTTATCTTATATCGATTATTTGATTTCGTATTCACTTGGACGGAAACAATAATACAGATGCGCAATAAAAAAGTCATTAAAATTTTTCGGTACTTGAGCATACATGGGGTGAGGACCTCTGTAGAAACGCAAGAACGAAAATTGGCTCACTTTGCCAATATTTCAACACATCAAAAGGAGGGGAGCACAATCATGGAATAACCAGAGAAATCGCCAAATGCGGTTCTGCCCGAGGTCGCGTGCTAACTAGGGGGACACTCTGTACGCATAATTAAATTTTCGTGTAACCCATCCCCTAACACGCAACAACCCTCTTTGAAATTTACAATTGGTTATAATCTTTAGCATACATATATTTTCAATTAGGATCTCAACGAGCTGTGAAATGGTTTCAACCTCTACAACGAAGCGAAGAATGGTTGCAGCTTCGAGAAAGGGAAGAGAAGATGTATGAAAATTATTAATAGCGCAATCAGCAGCGTGAATTTCAAGCATGATGATTCAGAAATGTAATATTCAGTGATAGATATATGACAGGTAGCAGTTCCACGTTTAACATTGGGACACAGTTGATATTTTATTAATGTATATTATGCGTGATCAAACAATAGTTTAGAGAAACTCATCAAGTACTTTTATATATATATATATATATATATATATATATATATATTTATATTATATATATATATATATATATATATATATATATATATATATATATATATATATATATATATATATATATATATATATATATATATGTAGAAATTGATGTTTTCACGGATCTTCGATATACAAGATGAACTTTTCTGGGTTTTTATCCGTTAGGTATTTTCTGATTTGTTCGACGTTTCGAATTCCATTTTGAATTCATTTTCAAGAACTGTGAGACGAATATCTGTCCATCGTAAGGGGAGTGATTGACCAGGACGGTATGGACAGATATTCGTCTCACAGTTCTTGAAAATGAATTCAAAATGGAATTCGAAACGTCGAACAAATCAGAAAATACCTAACGGATAAAAACCCAGAAAAATTAATCTTGTATATATATATATATATATATATATATATATATATATGGATCGTTAATAAGTCTGATACGAATATCTTCAGGTCATATCGGAAAGAATACGGGTGCAACAATCATTTATTTGTACAAAATTTTTCTAGAAGCGAACAAATTAGTAACATTGAAACGACCGAAAGTATATTCCAATCCGAGATTAGTAAATGCACTCACGAAGATGCAAATGCAATTTTTTACCAGGGCCGCAATAAGGATAAAATATTATTGCATTGTAGTTCAGTTTGTGATTGTTTGACAAATACCATTACAAATTCCAGCAAGCCAAGAGGCTACCACGCTCAGGGACCTGTTTCAAAAAAATTAACAGTGTACATAAGACTAGTTACAAGTTCAACGGCAACAAGTGACGAGGACTATAGTGATTTCTGTTTCAAGTAATAAGTACACAAGTGGGTTGTTTCATTGAAATCACAAGTCTTAAAGTGACAAGTTCCATTATAACTAGTGACAAATACACTTGTACTTTGTTTCAAAAAGTTATTAAGCGATAAGGAAATATACAATTGACCACTATAAAAAAAACTAGTGCTAATATTTTTTGTTTCGGAAAGAAATTTTGTACAGTTGTAGAAGTTTTGATATATACCAGTGAAAAAAGTCGTACATGTAAAAGGGCTATGAATGTAAGGCGAACTAAGGACCATTTCTCATAAGAAAAATATGTGTGAATTCAAAATAATGATGTACCTTCTACCTTAACGATTATGGTGATAAAAAACGAAAAACTGGGCTAATGAAAAGTATAATGCAAGAAACATGCGTAGTGCAAAAATTGCAGCTGCTAAAGAAGCAAATAATCATAAAATTCGTTCAAACTAGTTGAATGTCCAAACGGTTCTCGTTCGTTTTGATTTTAGTTCATTTCTGCCTTTAACCAAGGAAAATGGATCATAAGTCACCACTGCTCAACAAAAAGCAAATATGTTCGCTGGAAATTCTAGTCTGGACTCATCGGGAAAAGATCCTCCGAATATCATACCAGTCGACAGTCATATGCCTGCTATAATTTTTCACCAAACAAATATAAGAAATATTTTAATGGACCTGAAGACGAATAAGGCTTGCAAATCTCATGGAACTCCAGCAATTGTTCAGAAAGCATGTGCCCCCGAATTGACACCAGTACTTTGCAAATTATTCAACCTTTCATATAACTGAGAGGTTTTTTTTAAGTCCTGGAGGACAGCAAGAGTTCAGCCAGTTCCTAAAAAAATTAAGAACACTTTACCTTGTAATTACAGACCAATGCATTACTTTCTGCCATTTCCGAAGTAATGGAAAAAGCAATCAATATGAAGCTCATCAATTATCTAGAGAAATCAGGAATAATTAATGATCGACAATACGGATTTCGCCATCAACGGTCAACCAGTGACTTTTTGGCTTATGTTTTCCATATTTGGCAGCATTCAATCGAAAAATTCGGATAAACGATAGCTGTTGCATTCGATATTTAAAAAGCATTTGATCGAGTTTGGCATCGGGGTCTCCTTTCCAAACTGACGTCTCATGGTTTTCCTCCTCAGTTGTGTGCTTTGTTGGAGAGTTTCTTGTCTGATAGGTCTCTGTATGTGGTTGTTGATGGAGTATCAACTGATATTCTTCCAATAAAAGCAGGTGTTCCACAAGGTTCAGTTCTGGCGCCCACTTTGTTTCTGCTTCATACCAATGATTTGCTCGAGAAAACACCTTGTTCAGTTCTGCGGACGACAGTACTATTCATAATAGTTTCTCCTCCAGAGTTCCCATATCAGCACAAGAAACAAAAATTCTAAGAAACATTCACGTCAATAAAATTCACGATGACTTGGTAAAAATAATAGAAAGGGTTAACATGAACTTGGTGGAATTTAATGCTGGGAAAACCCAGGCATGTCTTTCCTCAAGAAAGCCGATCTATCATCATCTAGTATTCAGATGTCAGGAGTAACTATTCCTACTAAGTCAAGTATCTCGATGCAAGGAATTACGATCAGTGATAATCTCTCATGGGAAAACCATGTGAGATCGATCGCTGAAGGTGCTTCCCAGAAACTTGGATTTCTATTTCGTGCGAAGAAATACCTCACTCTCGCCAGCTTCTAATGATCTACAAGGCTCAGATACGACATGTCTTGGATTATGGTTCTCATGTGTGGAGTTCGGCACCAAAACATTCATTGCGGCTCCTCTATTCTATTCAGAGAAAGGCAATTCGTCTTGTTGGTGATTCTTCGCTCACAGACCATCTGACTTCATTGGAACATCGTAGAAGGGTCGGAGACTTGTATCTCTTCTATAGATATTTTCACGGTCGGTGCTCTTCTGAGTTCTTATCGTTCCACCCTTGGCAATATCTACACGGATGACTCGACGAGTAAAGAATTCCCACCCATTTGTTGTGAATTTGGAGACCTGTCGAACCTCTCTTGCTCAGGGATCTTTTTTCGATAGAATAGCTCAGCTTTGGAACTCCTTTGCCGAGAGAGGTTTCTCCTCAGGCTTACAAACTTCAAACACTCAAAGTTAAATTGTATCTCCTGTCCCTTGATTCACGCGGCGTTATTTGAACATTACAGGGCTTACCTTTTGTGTGAATTTGCATAAATAAAAAAAATGTCGTTGATATTTTCCTTCTATCAGTAAATTCAAATCATCCACACCATGTCTATGATACTTTTTCCACAACCGCCGCAGAACAAGTGAATACCTTTTCTGTCGGCTACAGTAAAAGTGATAATTTATTGTATTCAAATGGAGGTACTGTATTAATTGAATATTACCTGGATTTCCATTATTTGCCTTTGGATTCGTAGCAAATATCCACACTCGTCACATATCTCTGTTTCGCTAATAAGAAAATATACTCTATTTCATTATAGGGTATTTCATATCGAGAAATTTCAATTGGATTCATTTTCGAAGTGATCCACTCGTAGCACTCAATTATTATCTTCATTTTTCAAACTCATTGAGAAGTGTTATTTTCGTTGAATTCGACATGCAAAATCTTTCTCGAATACATTCCATCTACATCTGTAATATTTTGCAAAACGTTCAACAGACGTTTTGTACGCACATCTCCAACTCCATGGTATCGAGCGCAATTGCCTAACCAATGAAATGCTATTTCAAATTGTTTTTGTGGTGTTGGAAGCCTGTCCACGACTTGTTTCATGTTGTTATCTCTGTCTACCAATTCCCAACATCCCTCAATTTTCTCTGGAGATAGTCTGAACCTCTCATTTAATTGGTAATCGCAAAGACTTCGATATTTGATTTTGTTTCGAACATTGGTACCCTTCGGATGATTGTTTTAGGTTGATCATGCTTCGTATATTGACTTGTAAAATTACAGTGAGTCTTCTGCCTTGGTATTCGTGGAAACAGAAACGATGTTATCAGTCGAAAAAACACTTGTAGGATTAAACAAGTCCACATATTAGTCCCAACCTACTACCAGTGTTACTTGTAGAAACCCAATTCTGTCGAAATGGCATTTTAAAACTGCCACAGTAGCATTTTGCCAATGGTATTTCCTTTTAAAAACAGGCGACTCATCGTTTCAGTGCGCTGATTCTTGGATTGGAATATATGGCAGACATATGTCTGTTTACTGTGTGATGTATGCAAGGTCGCTCCACCGCACCGCTTTCAATCAAATGAAAATATCATCTTCCACCCAGAGTTTATGATGTCAATATTGTGAGCAACATTCGTAATCGTCTGGCGCGAGTTTTTCTTGAACCTTCTGTTTGAGATAACCTAAAAGAAAAATGACAGAGAATTCAAATAGACTGTTTTCAAATAGGCCCCAACGAAACACTTTTTTCCCAATCAGAAGAGCTTTTCTTAACTTTTTGTAACTCGAACATATGCAGTCACAGTCACATTTTAAAATTGCAATCAGGGCTCATCATTGACGTACATGAATACAGGGTTATGGTTTATTGATGCATGTCCGAGTGTTTCTGACCCGAGCCATTCGAAATTATGGTAGGTATATGAAATATCGTGGCCCTCATTCAGGAATCCAGAATTCGAAATAGGATAAACAATCCTTAACAGAAAAGATGGAAGAAGTGCATCGTATTTCATTGCAATTCATTGTCTAACGAAAAAGAAGCTAATTCGAGCGCACCCAAAAGGCAAAGCTGTGATGAACCTGATAAAACTAAGAAGTACACAATATAATTGCATCACAAAAATAATTAAAACCCAACGAAGTGGGCACTGGTCAGCTAATTATTCTATAACTTAAAAATTACACTGTTGAAACTGACATAACTTAAAAATTACACTTAAAACTGACATAATGAACTACCCAACTATGTTTCCGTTGGAAATGAGTGCTGTTGAAGAAATCTGCTTCTTTAAAATTTTTTTAAGTTGAAATTATTAGTCGCCATATTTTCAAAAGGAACCGGAATTTGAAGAGCAATATATGTCGTTCCATTATAAGAAACAAAATATTGTAGTTCACGCTATTGGTCAAGACCCTGTATATAGGTAGATAATTTCAAAAGTCTGAGCTTAACGATGAATGAAACATATATACGAAACATTTTGCAACACCTTGAAGTTCTAATGGAAATTTGATGTTACACTCACTGTAAATTGTTCTATTTATGATTTGACTATTATGTTATATATTATCACGTTATTCACATTGTTAAAGATTGCGCTCACACTGAATTAGATAAGAAAGACTTATCTTTATTTGTTGATGTTTGACCCTTTGTGTTTCTGTTACAGAAAACAATCCCAAAGATGTGATCGGCCGTAGCATCTGTTCAATATGGACGTTCCATGGACATCCTTCATCATTCATCTTTCTTTCTTTCTGTTCATCTTGGAATCTACGTCAACATTCAAGCAGCCAGGTATGTTCAACAAGAAATAATGCATGAGACGCATGATATCTTCTAGTGAATGAATGTGATTTCCTAATTCATATAATAGAATAGAATTTAAACATAACTCGAAACTTTCACAATTGAATTGAACATGCTTATCACATTGGTCAAACAGGAAACGAAGGGTCTAACCCAGTGGACTGCAAAAATGATCTCAAATTCAAAAATTTTAACAAAAAGATTGAAAACTAAGTTGCTAAAAATCCATCAACTGAATAAAATGCCTTATTTACAAGAAATATAAAGAGATCAACTTTCAATAAATTAATTGTCAATTTATACGAATATACTGAGAACTTTACTATAGCAGATCACCCTTTGATATTCATGAGAGTTCCGACCTATTTGGAGAAAAGGATTGTTTCGGTGTTGGATGTCACTATTCCTCAACTTATTGCTGTTTTTGTGAAACCGTCAACCAATAAACGATGTATAATTAGGAAAGTGTGAGGATTTCTAAGTCAATAAGTAGTTGCTTGTAATAAGGGGTTCGACAGGCACAAACCATACATTTTATCATTATTTTTTGCATAATACACGCTTGGTCAATATAAAAAGATGAGCCCCAAAATATTAGTGCATATGATAAACTAGATTGTACCACCCCGTAATATGCCAATTTTCAGATTGTTAAGGTAACCGTGGATATCAGTTGTCTCATTAGAAAACAAGTAGAACTCAATTTACCCACCATGAATTCGATGTGAGAATTCCAGCATTTTTTATCAATTCTGAGCCCAAGTAATTTGAAAGAATCTGTTTTTTAAATTGACTTATGATTTATTTCAATAAGTAGGCTTCAAGCCTCTGAAACGGTTTTTTGGCAGAATTGTCATATAAAATGTTTCATCTACACCCGTACTCTGATAATACACTTATACGCCCACAACCCGTTTTATAATGAAATCCATTACGATACAGATTTTTCATTACGATACAGATTTTCAACCAATAGAAACCCATTATTTTTCAATCAAGCATGATGTGCATGCTCTGCATTTGACATTTGTCAAGTCAAAATCGGTATAGGTATTGAACTTCTGAAGAATATAGCCAAACTTCGATAATCATAACAAAATGTCTGATATCAGCGATATGGGAGAATCACCTTCGACACCTTCACCGACAGAAATACAGTTAGAATGATTAAATATTTCATTTGACAAATGCATGATTCATTTTTTATATTTTCATCTGATCTTACGGGCTCTCCGTAGTCGAGCCGTCTGTGGCGCTGGCAATGAATATTCTAGCTGGACGAGACATTGGTTCGAATCCGGTCTCGAGTGATCTTTTTTTTCTATGATTTTTGATCTTCTTTTCATATCTCATCGTTTTATTTCTCGAAGTAATACTATTAATTACAATTCTGTGGAATTTTTCAAAGAAATTCGTTAAATAGGTATTATTGTGTGCAATATAAATATAAATATAATATTTATAGTTCTTCACTACTTATCGGGTGTAAATAAAATAGCGTATGCAACTCTCATGTAATGGTTATTAATACACTCGCATAAACCATACGAAACTCACCTTCGGCTCGTTTCGTATCCCGGTTTATGCTCATATATTAATAACCATCATTACACGATCGTTGCATAATATACTATTATCTACCCCCGTAGATAACTCGTTTTATAATGGAATCCATTACGATACAGATTTTCAACCAATAGAAACCCATTATTTTGCAATCAAGCATGATGTGCAAGCTTTGCATTTTGACGTTTGTCAAGTCAAAATCAGTAGGTATTGAATTTTTGAAGAATTAATGGTGGAATCATGCAGCAATCGTAGCTCGGGAGTCGGTAATCGGAACTCGGAAATCGTAAGTCTTAATTCGTAACAAAATATGCACCATTCATGCCGAAATCTTAAGAACTGTCTAATCGTAATACAAGCTTTCCTAATTGGTCGATTTGACGCAGTCACTCTGACGTCTGGCGAGGTCATACCTTTAAACAACCAATTACGACACACGACATTTGACAATACAATTCGAACTGGATAAGGCATGCGCATTCCAAAAATTCGTGAGCCGTAACTCGTAAGAGTTGAAACTTGGTCAACTTTCCTTACGAATTCCGACTTACGATAGCTACATGAACGATCTTATCGAAAGTCATTGACTGAACTTCTTCCGACTTATTTCTTACGACTTGCGAATTCCGACTTCCGAGCTACGATTGCTGTATGAATCCACCATTAGTCAATTTTCGATAATCGTATGAAAATGTCTTATAGCAGTGATATAGAAGAATTACCAGCGAGTCCTCCACAGATCTCTTAGACAAGAAAAAAAATACAATCGAAAGGATTATCTTTTTCATTTGACAAATGCAACACACATGTTTTAATTTTCGACCAAATCAAATGAGCTCTCATGGCAGAGTGGTCAGTGGCACCGGCAGTGTTCAGAAACGTCCGGGTTAAATTCCTGACCTCGGCTAAGATTTTTTTTCACTTTCTTTTCATTTCTCATTGTTGTATTTTCCGTTGTTAAACCATTAATCATAATTTTGTAGAATTTTTCAAAGAAATACGATTGATTACCTACTATTATTGTGTTCAATATACATACCTAATAATATAATATTTTCAGTTCTCCATTATTTATTGGGTGTAGATAAAATTGCGTATGCAACTCTCATGTAATGGTTATTAATACACTCGCATAAACCATACGAAACTCACCTTCGTTTCGTATCCCGGTTTATGCTCATGTATTAATAACCATCATTGCACGATCTTTGCATAATATACTATTGTCAATATTTATTTTCAGACCATTGTTTACAACAATACTGAGGTGCTATGATTGAAGTGCATCACTGGTGCTTTCGTGTAAGCCAAATGTTGTGTCATCTGCACAGTTGACTATTATGTCAGCTGATTAGCTGGAGAGTAATTACAATTTTAGTTTCAAAAAGTCATACCTAAAGTGATTCCATAGCTACAGGCCTTTGAACGCATTTACGGAATGCGGTAAAAATTATTTCGAAAGATTACATCAAAATTATTATTTTGATTTGGGTAATAATTGCCACAATCTTCATGTGCTGTATTTGCACAATATTGGATATCGCACAATATATTGTATGTCGGATAGGAATGTTAGTATACTGCCCAGTATCTTAGTTCGAGCTTTTTTCGCTATAAACAATTTCATATCATTAATTTGTTCATCTAGGATTAATATAACTGAATAAAATAACAAATAACTTCGTTGTAACTAGAAATAAAATTACAATTGTTTGGTGTTTTTTATGGTACTGTCAAATTTGCCGATGAATAGAAAATGAATTGCATGCTTAGTTTTCTTCACAACTTTTTTCAATTTCTGTATTCTGAATTTCTGAATATTTCAGGAACATGCTTCTTTCCTGAACGATGGGAAGGTACGTGGTTTCAGTCCGGAGTTCGTCAACCTATTCTCATAGAAGGACCAAGACTAAGCAACAAAGGAAGATGCTTGAATTCTGATGGGGACAAATTCCTACTGGTTGATGAGTGAGTTCAATTTTAATTGCTTCCTAATGGGAGTTTTGCACGATATTTGAAACGAATGCAAAGCATGAGTTGTCACTATCCTTCATATTCATTCAATTTCTAAGAAATGAACTAAGTTCTGGGAATTTGACATGCATACTTAGCAACGTTGTTATTGCACCAAGACAAAAATGAGGGTGAAATAAAAAATCCGTTTTTTCAATGGATTTATAAAAATTATCGAATTCATCGATAACCAGCTGCTCTTATTCTAGGAATGACAACCCTGAAAATTACAAACTCGTGCGAGCTCAGAATTATCGGGGTCTTACTTTGTGACGTGCGATTTCTAGCCGAATATACTCTTTGAAGTTATTGGCGACATTGGAAACCTACCTCTTTTTTCATTCCCAAAATTTCATATCAAAAAAGAATAGTTGATTTTTTTACTCCATTCATTTAGTATATCTACGTAGTACATACATTTACAAAATTGTCATTCGCGGTAAATCCAAATAGGGTACATGTATCTATAGAGCGTTTGGTTCCTAATCAGTAACATGCTGGTAATGGATCATTACAATCTCGACGTAGTGGTACATTTCTGTGCTTAAAACAACATAATTTTATAAAATACAATATGGTATAACAATAATTAGTTGAGTATAAGAGTACAACAACAACAATACAGTATAATTTTACTTAAATCACTATAACATTGATATCCAGCAATAATATCACTATCCACTATATTCAAAATTCAATTTTACTATTTTCATGTATGTGCTGGATCAGGGTAATTTTAAATCAGGAATAACTATCTTCGTTTTTCACTCGATTTGCCAGATTTTCTGAGCTTTTCTAGGTGGGCTTATTGAGGGCTAGGTTTGTTCTTACGTTCGAAAGGTAGAAGTTCTTCTGATTTTTAATCTCATACAAGACGGTTTCACAAAGTTGATTATAGTAATACTTTTTTGTTCATTCTTTTGGGATTTAGTAAATGTACTTGCATTGTTCTATTCGTAATGAATCATCCAAGGGCAGTTTTCCTGTTTTATTACATATTTTCTCTGTAAGCGTAATCCAAATAAAGATTTTACCACCTTATTTTGAAGAATTTGTATTATCTTGTGTTGATCTACACATAACCCAGGTTGTTATGAGATAGCGAAAAATCGACAGAGAGTGCTTTGTAAGTAATAAGTCTACTATGTGCATTCAGATAACTGTTGCATCTATACAAAGCAACAAATATAGGAACTGCCATTCTTGAGATATTGTTAGAATGTTCTTGTCATTTCAATTCATTATCATCTATGACCAGCCTTAGGTATTTGCTACATTCGACTTTTTGTATTACGTGGGAACCAATTTTCATGGACAAATCCTGGGTTTCTATTTTTTTTTGTTTTCACATAACCCAAATAGAATTCATCTTGAGCTTATTGGTAAGGAGCCACTCAGTATACAATTTCAAATCATCATACACTAAGTATTCCAATTACGTTAGGTTTTTTCCATCATAGACAAGGACGGTATCGTTTGATAATATATAGTAGCGAGCTTCTGAATTGGCTTCCTCAAGATTAAGAGTATGTAAAGAATAAAAAAAGGTCCTAGGACTAACCCTTGTGTACTGTTGTCGGTCTCTTATATATTTTTCTAGAAGATCTGACTATTTACCTCTTATTCCCAGTGAGTTGAGCTTATTTATCAACATTTCGTGATCAACTACATCAAATGCCTTCTGTAGATCAACAAACAACAGTGTAACGTATTTTTTATTATCAAGGTCAGTTATAACATGATTTTAGTAATCTAATGTGTCGCTCTCGTTTTCCGAAGGCAACTGTTAAAAATGGTCCAAAAAATATCTCACTGCCGCCCGGTCTAATACTGAAATCTATTTAGTTCAACGTATTCATTTTGAAAGCAACTGATCCTATTTTCTTCATGGTTCTAATAATGCACTTACTATAGTTATGGGACGATAGTTTTCTATTTTACTTTTTGGCCCTGCGTTATGAATAGGGGTGATTTTACCAATTTTCAATACACTGGGAAATATTCCAGTTGTGAAAGTTTTGTTGACTAGTTTGACTGGGAGTGGTATAATGAGGTCTTGAACTAGAAGCAAGTTTTTCAGTTATATTGTCGTGGCTGAGAGCAGCATTGATATTCATTTCATTTCGAGCTTCCTTCACTTCCTTAGAGTTTGAATCATGTAGATAGATCGAATTTCTAATAGTTATTTCTTCATAGATATGTATGGGTGCTATATTTGCTCGATATGCGTTGATGCTCTCAACTATCAGTTGATATACATTTGAAAAATGTTGATTGAAGGCATTTACAATTCACAAATTATCTGTCATGAGTGTGTCCTCTATCTCAATTGCCTCTATTTCTGAATAGTTTTTTCTCTTTAACTAGGGAGTTTATGAATTGCCATTGCTTTTTTGGATCATTACCTGCTTCGATTCATCTAGTACAGAAAAAATTTCTAATTGTTTTCTTTTTCCAACATCACCTTGATCCTTTACGTTTTTGAACTTTCTTATATTTCGTAATTTTGATATTCAATTCATTTGGAATGAATTTTCACTTGTTTTATGATATCTATTAATTTTTCGAATGAATCTATCTCTATATAGGTATCTTTCTATTGTTTTCTGAAAGAATATAATTATATATCCAATAAGTTGTGATCTGACAAAGCGCTACGCTCACGGTTTTCAATACTCTTGTTGACTATAACATGGTGTTCCGGTTTGATGGCCGTGGTCCCTTTTTTTCCTACTTTCCCTACGACTTGGTGGCATTATCAAGTCTGTGGGGTAACGGACGCATATCTCTTCTCCTGTGAGACGGACGCATATCTCGTTCTCCTGTGAGAACGGATCTTTCCTCCGTTCCCTCCGCTTTGATATCCCACCGGCGTAGGGGAAGGCAGGGAAAAAACCCGCGGACCACGCACCCAAAACCCACCCCCATGATCAATGATTGATTGTGATGAATTTCAGGTTACGTAATCAATGTCAATCTTGTTTATTCAAAATTATGGCACAATTTCTGTAGTCTCTTGACTTGTTTTCCTCCAGTAAGTCAATGTGGAGGTCACCGGCTGTGAGAGTTTTTTACGAACAACATTCTGAAAAATAGGGTACATTTACATATTTATATCCTTCGTAGATGGAAAAACATAAAAGTTGACAATTACTTTTTGGGTTATATAAACAATGCGTCAATTTTCATTGAAGATGAAATTTTCTGAGAGATCAGAAATTGAGGAAGTTTCCGTATTGTCCACACTTTTTGGCGCGCCCTGTCTACATTTTCCTGCCGTTCCAGCATTCTCAAAATCATTGATAACACCGGATCCATACGTAGCAAATCCTTTCAAAGCGGAAATCATTAAAGGGTTGCAAGCTTCAAAAGCCAAGGAGGTATTGCGTATGTATGTTGTATGCCTTCGTTGAAAAATATCCTCTCTGATCTTTTGTGAATCGAGAAAGAACCATCCACGGTGTTAAATGAGGCGGCACTTCGCAAAGAATTCCAAGAGTTCTTTTCACGTCCATGAAACCGGCATTTCACTAAGCTCAGCTCATAAACTGATGGAAATAAATATATTACGTTTCTACAACGTTCACTTTTGCCATGAGCCGAATGGAAATAACTCCATGAGTGCGAGTCTTGCAGACAGAGCCGGCGCGAGAGATTTTCCTGTCCCTTCATTTTATGCTATAACGTGAATATGTAATATCTGCTTTGTAATGAGCGTATGTTGGTCAGTGATCATCTCTCCCATATTTGATCGACATCGACTCCATGGCACGTTTAAAGAGGTGAAGAATAGTCAGAGATCAACAACTCGATATCAAAATTCCAAATAAACTGAATTCTTTACGGTATTCGCTGTTACTATTTTGGTCAAAAATTATCTTCCCGGTTATCAATTTTTTTGTTTATGTCATCGATGGGAAAATAGAGAAACTGTACCTATAGCTCTAAAATTCTTTGAAGCTTCAAGAACTCCTTTTCAAACTCTTATCATTTATCGGATTTAGCTTGCCTTCTCAGTTGTGTAAACCCTCTTCTATCTCATTTCCGACAAATTTATATACGTTTCTGTCACCCAATGGATAAACGTTAATATTCAACTATATATATTTTTTGAGTTTCATGTCGAGGATTTGTTAGGTTCGATTTTTTTGTCAAGGTAGACTTCCGTGTTCCGTTTCCAAATATTGTTACTATTTAGCCGTTTCGTTGTACTTGTTAATTCAGTCTGGTTAACTCATCAGGGAAAAGAAACACGTTTATTGTTTATCGCTCTCACTTTTAGAGCTCCGATTACTCCTATAACGGTAATCAATTTGTGAGCACCGTAAATATGGACTTGGTGGAATGTGAATAAAAATACTCAAGTATATTTTTTTCTAACGTTACTGTTTCCACGGGGTCTAACATTATAATATCTTTGGGTCCCCACGATATTCCAAGTCCATCACAATAATTTCTTTCTCTACATCCGTACTATAATAATATACTATATGCCCATAATACAATTCATAATGAGATCCATCATGAAACGAATTGAAAATAAGTATCGTAATGAAAAATCTGTATCATTATGAGCTAGTATAACTAGTTTTCTTCGGGCTTGAAGGCCGTCGTTCTTTGGAATTTCTTCCTGACGTTTCGCTAGCGCGAGTGGCTAGCTTCAGGAAGAAATTCCAAAGAACGACGGCCTTCAAGCCCGAAGAAAAGTAGTTATACTAATAACCTCGGCCGCGAAAGCCTTAACCATTTTGTCATTATGAGCTCATTATGATACAGATTTTCAATCAATTGAAAATCCAATTCAGTGGCAGAAAGCTACATTGAAAATTTGTTTCAGAATAAAATCAGCATTTCAATACAATATTGAACTCTATTGAGACTAGCAATAATGAAATATTTATCAATATTGCTTCTACTTCCAAATCACTGGGACCCACAATACAAATATGAATATAATATTTATAGTTATCCATCATTTATCGAATGTAGAAAAAAATAACGTATGCAACTCCCATGTAATACTTATTAAATCACTCGCATAAATCATATGAAATGAGCTGGTTAATGCTCGTGTATTAATAACCATCATGATGATGACACATGTCTTTGATGGGATTGTGTATGAGATATTGGCATTTGAGTTCTGGGTTATGATCGGGCTTAGTCTTTCTTGAACTGGTGAAACCAATAATGGATCATTCCACAGATATTCATATCAAACAATCATATAATTATTCCTTCTGTACTTATATATCAAGACAAATTCAATGTTTCCAACTGTTCGCGTTGTTTTTAGGATATGGAGTGATTCAAAGATATTAAATATTTGGATTTTGATTTTTCAGAGCGCATTCTCGGAATGATATAAAGATAATCTAGTCATAAAACATCTAACAAATCTTGATCATGATTCCTCACTTACGAAGTCCTGTGAAGAATCTACTTACTCGAACAATGAGACTGTGATTTGAATAAACAAATAAAAAGTTCAAATCTCCTCCAAAACGCCACAAAACCTATCAAATGATCAAAATGGGCAATTACTTCCTAATATTTTCTCAGACAGTCAATTATTAACCACAAAAGATATACTTTCATTCACAACAGTCGCAATTGATAAGTTCGTGTGCCTTTCGGGCTGATAAATGCTCCGTCGACGTTACGGATAGTCATGGAATAATACTTTTTCAAAAGATACAAATCGAACCAATAATACAAAAGAACGTTGTCTTTGGCCATATCAAGTGACGGTGAATACCCTTTCACTTCTCTGAATCGCTAATAGCAATTCTCCTGAATGAAACCACTGGACGCCCCTGAACTCCAAATAGAATAACGGGTCTTGAGCAGACAGCTGTGATAGATAATATGGCGTATTTGTCATGAAATATCTGCGTTATCGATCGCTGGATTTTTTTTGTGAAAGAATAAGAGATTAATGACTCTTTCGGAGTAGCTGTACAACTTGGGCAAATGGGCAAGAAAATGAAGCGGAAAAGCCATCGAATAGGAGAACTGGTTGGTGAATCTTGGTGCATTATTCATAATTTTCAGTAGGAAAAACACTTTCAGGAGTTTAGTTGCTGTATAGTTACTGAAACTCCATATTTTACATTTCATATCATCATAAATCTTTGAAAATAGCAAAGCAACGTGCTTTCATAAATGAAAGAAAACTCGCCCATGCCCGAAGTCGAACAAACAGAATTGCATTGCTAGTAAATTGGTGAAACATCATTGTTTGTAAAAACTCAAGGATTGGACTGATTGATGGCTGCATCATGAAATATATCGGTGAATGTTATTGACCCCAATAAAAATAATTTCATATCATCATATCTGATAATGTTTACTACATCTCCTAATTCATTTTTTTGTTTCAGTAAGAGGGCTTGTTACAGATGCGTTGTTATTCATGAGAAGCACATAAATGTTCTTCAGTACAAAGAAAGTAAGTACAAGTGTATCCCTCTTTCCTTCGAACTCTTTCTATAATTTTCTTCTCACCTTCAAGTTTGAGAACTTGCTTCTAGAGTCTGCATCCACCTCAAATCAATTTGCTCATTGTCATGGGATATTGCGTTCATTTAACTCTAGACTTTTGACCTAGAAAGTAACATATATATGGATTGTCTGAATCGATGAAACTGTATTGAATATATCGATATTACAGTCTCAGTTCATAATTACACCAGTGAAACCATTGCGGTGGTGCTCATATATCGGGTAAAGTCTGTAATACAAAACCAGTTCGACTATTTAGGAAAATAATTTATACTATCTAGGAATCCAATTAAGTTATGTAATACATTCTACTTAACCTCTTGTATTTGCTCTATGCGACCAACTCCATTGATGGAACTAATTTGCCTCTTAAAAACTACATCGAATGATGGAAATGGAACTTCAAATGTCAAGATTTAGACTTCCTCAAGAAATCAATTAGCTCACCACCAAACGTATATTACTTGCACTTGACGTGCGTTTCGCTAACAAGGTCGCCATCTTCAGGAGAAGCAAATTGATACTAAATCTGATGACAGGTGGAATTTATCTCACAATATTTGGTAGTATATATTATTGTATTTAGGTACCAGAAGAACACCGTAGGAATACCGGCAAAAGCGGGGTATAGAGATAATTTCTGTCCTCTCTTCTGCAAATGTATTCAATTTACCGAGTCATAAACAAGTAGGAAGGTAGAAAAATTCGCTCAATATTCAGTTATACAATCTCCTCGAGCCCTCTGTGAAGTCACTAATTTCAACACGTTCAAACATACCATAAAAAGTTTCCTTCTCAAATCATAGTTTCTATGATCTTGATGAATGCACTAGGACGGCTGGTCTCTTGATTTGTTAGGCAGGCCGGAATTTCAATGATAACTCACTTGTATTCCAGTATTTTATATGTATTGTACCCTAATATGCTTTTTCCTACTACCACATAGGAATTACCAGTCTGGTAACACATATCGGACTCACTACTCCCATGGAAAGTGATCTTTATTCTTACTTGTGCGGAAAGTTACTTTCCGCACAGCTGTCAATAAGCCGTCAAACCCGAGAATCCTGTAAGATTCACACATAAAGATAAAGATAAAGAAAAATATCTTGACGTCGAAAATTGAATCTAATTGAGCTAATTCAGATTTGAATTATCGTTATCAGAGATATGTACTTATATCTCGTATAAGTCGATTTACATTAATCTGATTATGATATTTTCCTACGACCACATAGAAAAGTGACACATATCGCACTCTCATTTCAATATAGAATCCATTGCAAATTCCTGTGCACTTTTTATAGAAACAATACTCAAACATAGACTGATTCAAAATAAATCAATATTATTCAGGCAATTCAATATACTAATTGTGTATTCACAGTTCACACAACAATAATTTCTATCCATCAATTATATTGTTACGATTTATCCCTTGGAAAATCTCAATTCTGTAACAATATTATAAATTATAAGTATTTATTAAAAAAATCATTACATTGAAGCAACGATTCTGGTCGACGCCGTTAAATCTATATTCATCAATAGTCAATTGCAAGTACTCCTCTAGGGACTGCCAACTGTCAGGTTGCTGTTGAGGTAAATTCATATTGTAGCGTATAATACATATACACGATCTGATTTTCACATATAGACGGCGGGCATGTGACGTCACAAGACGATTGTCAATCAGCCTGCTGGACAAACAAACCGTACTTCCATAAGCAACAATGGTAATTTAATGAGATTATGATCGTAATTATGAAGAAATTACGGATTTACCCTAATTTTGGGTATATCCTTTGTGTACCAGACATATATAAATGTCTATACATTGCAATCTATATTCACTATTCTTCCTGCTTGCAAGGAAATTGTATGTGAAATGGCTGATAAAAGTTATTATTTCAACACCTTGTCTATGGATATCCAGAAGAGATATTTAGAGAAACTGAAGGAAGTGATGGATGTGATCCTTATTTATTGAAATTTGGGGATTGTAGTAATGCTGTGCAAAAACTTTCCTAAAGTTTCATGACATGTTGTATGACATTATTAACAATTTTGTATATGAGAGTGCATGCACAGAAGACTTCAAAGGCTATAAAAGTTTGGATTCATACATTATGATTAGAAGGATTGTAGTGAAGCTTGTGAAAAGAATAGAAATGTACTTTAATAAATAATAATTTTGAAAGAACAGATTTAGGATATGTTATATAAGGCTCTACAAAATTATAAACCACAACCATTTTTTCATATGGCAATCCTGTATAAAAAAGGCATTTAGATGAGTTATGCTTTAAACTTTCCAATGTGAATGATTAAGTCTGCAAAGTTTCCCGTTGATGATGGATTTCACGATAACAATTCTGCAACTCTAAATCAATATCGAGACATAGGTGTTCACCAGAGTTTTGTGCTTGTTCCACTTCTTCAACTGGTTAATTTATATCATTCAGAGTTTGATTTTGCTCATCAATAATATTCAAGTTTTGAACAGCTGGATCATTCACACAAAGAATCATTATCAATTTTATCCATATCAACTGAAATATTTGCGATCTCGTTTTTATCACGCTGCTCCCTACGATACAATCTCTGAATACTTTGAACTGCATTGATATTTGTTTTGTAGCCAAGTAATTAATTCGGTACCCAGTCCATATTGTCAACATCTTTGAGTCACATTGGCTTGCCTGGAATGAAAAAAAATAAAAATTATGTTGCCTATGTTTCCTAGATTCTTTGAAAATATCTCCTACAAAATGTTTTGAACACACCGTTGCCCATTTCAACTTATAAGAAGTTAAATCTGCGCTTCTAGTTGCCTGAATCCACAATTCACATCTCTATCCAGCAAGAGGAATAATCTTTTTTTCTATTGTCGAAAATAGAAGGGAATCGATGGAATGAAACATCAAGACCTCCGCTATTACTTCCACATTTCACAATCGCACAAAATTGAGCCTTTTTTGAGAAAAAAGATTTTAAAATATGACATAAACACACACTTAGCATAGGTAAATCAGGTTTGTTTGTCCAGCAGGCTGGATTGACAACGGTCATTAACTGTCGTCTGTCAGATATGCCCGCGGTGTATCGTTTGATAAAATAGGTGGTCGTAGGGAGAGAAGTGTACATTACACTACATAGTGCGAAAGTGAAAAATGTCACTTTCCGAACTAGTAATGTGATATACTATTCTTGTATTTTCATTTCATTGACACAAAATCCAGCTACCAGGACCAGGCGCCGCCATTGGCGCCGTTACAAAAAATATTAAGGGGGGGCACATTTTGAAATCGACGTATTGCATTAAATTGAAATGAAAATCCTTTCAGACAATACTCACGAGTATGGTTTGAATAAAAATCGGTAATACTTTGGTCGCTATGAGCACCTTCTTTTGAATTATTTTTGTGGAAGTTACGTCAATCGGTCTCCTCTACAAAAAATCCGAAGAAATTTTCGGCGCTCTCATGTATTTTTGGAGATACAGGTCCATTTTTTTTAAAAACTTCATAATTTTTCACAATTTTCTGTTGTTGGAACATATAAAATTCGTCCTTCTTCTGATCAAACACCACTCATTCTCTTATTCACTCGTTTTCAACATTTTCAAGCAGAAAAAAACATTGTTTTTCCAAAAAATGAATTTATTTTCGAAGCATAACCAATTTGTTATCATGTCATACTGCAATGACAGTCGAAAGTGATGTGTTTGCAGTGTTGCCGCTCTCATTGCTATTATTGAGAACTAAATGTATTCATGTTGACTTTTGGAAAGAGTTGGATTTTTGAAAAAATTATGGTTTTACAACAAAATGGACCTGTAACTCCGAAAATATACGAGACCGGCGAAAATTTCATTGGGATTTTTTGTAGAGGAGACCGGATTACGTAAGTTCCACAAAAAGAATTTCAAAAAAAAGGTGCTCATAGCGACCAAAGTATCACCAAAAATCAAAAGTAAGTCGATAATCCTTACGCGTATGGACTGAAAAATCTAAAATCCAGGGAGGGGCGCCCGCCCCCCTTGCCCTTTAGAAACGGCTCCCTTGGGCGCAGCTAGATTATTTGAAAAGCTGATTAGGCTCTGAAACATATAGACTGTTAAAAATGAAAAGCAAGATTAGTCAGTTAACTCAATATACACGATCTGATAATTACATATTGTTTATATAGTGTATGTACATTACTTGCACGAAAGTGATTTTCCACATTCGTGGGATTGTCGCCTCGTGCTACAATATTTCCCACTCGTATGTAAAATGTCACTTTCCGTTCTAGTAATGTAATATACTATATTTTCCAACTGTAATATGTAAATGATACTTTTATTTTGTGATATTGGACATTTGTGACTTGCTGTAATTGTACTCTAATATGTAAATGGTCAAATAAAGTACCCTACTAATTTCCCCACTTTCAGCCTATTGCCACAATAGAGAAACTCTTCCGACTCTGTGCGCTCTCATCACCGGCGATGCTCTTCTCTACTCCATGTTCAGGGAGAACGCCGTTCCCATCTCCTGTCCTTTCCGAGGGCCTTTCACCTTCACCTACAACCGCGGCCACGGAGAATGCCGATCACCGGTGTCCAGCATCGACGCCTGCACCGAAGACAGCAAGCTTCTTCTGAGTTACCAGGCGTGTCCGGATGTACATGGATCGGAAAGCGCAAGTGAGTCAAGAATGCTAATGGATCAAACTAGGGCTTTGCGAGACCAAGACCATAACTGATCAATCTTGGTCCTAATTTTGAAAAATATATGTATTCTAGGTCTTAGTATTGGCCCAGTATACCAAAGCCATACAGTAGAGACACTTAAATGTCAATCCTTTGTTCTAGAGGGTCAGATTTCTGTGACCTTCTTTCTGTGCTCGGGGTGTGTAATGTCATTTTGTGGCGGTAAATTTGAATGTACGGGATACCAAGTATCAAATCAGTATGTTATTTCACATCATAAAATTAATATTTTTGTCTAGGATAATGTTTGGAATAAATGTGAATAATCCGAAATTCTCAAGTACCTACAATAGCTATTCCACTTTTCTGTTGCTTTTTTCCTCCAGTCCATGTTTGTTTCTAGAGGTATATTCGATGACTAGGAAATAAAACGCTCCCAAGAGAATGTTTTTTTCGCAGCAGCTTCAAATATGTACAATACATTTACAATGTAATAAAGACTATAATTGACTTGAAATGGTAATTGTTTGTTCTTCGATTTATCAGTTTTGCTTTTTTCGAAATTCCTATTTGCAAATTTCAATGTGTAGAAAATTCTAGAACATTTCTTTCTCAAAGTGAAATTCACACAAGCGATAGTTGTTGTTGTGGAGAGCTTAGGGAGATTTCACAAGTAGGTAACCCACCACAATCTGGAAGAAATGCACAATCTGGAAGAAATGGGAATTTAAATTTAAATCTATATACAAGTGTAGAAGGGTAGTTTTCTAATATAACCCGAAACGTTGCTTCAATTAAAAGCAGTTACACAGTCCCTTCTACATGGAGCACGCCTATATCAGCAACAAAACGTGTTATAATCACTAATCGAAATGTAAACCATAATAATAACGATGTCTGTCTGTCAACTCACGCTGAATCTACCCATGTCATGTTAACTGGTGAACTCTTTTATCATCCACAGTTGAAGAGCTGCAGTGCTTAGCTTCATGGAAGGAAGGCAGCTCGAGGTACCTGGTGGGCAAGCTTCATCATGGGCACGCTACATCCAATGAAGACCGCTACAGGTGTTTCGTATACGAGAAAGCGTCCACTGCATTGGAAGATATGGTGGGAGCGGATTTCAGGGTGGCGCAGAGTGGGGATGCTACGTGTAACGGTCTTTTCAGTGCCACGGAAGGGAGTAAAACCCTGACCCTGAAAAAAGGTATGTGCGATTTTTTTTTATTTGAAAAATAATCATATATATGTAACTATCTGTTAACATTTTCAAGACATGTTTTCGAGTTCTAAATAAGATTTGTTCCCACACTCAAATTATTTTCAAACCAATTTGTACGCTCAAATAGATCTAAGATTTTTTGGTCCTCTAGTTATCTCCTATGAAATACGATTTTTCAATGTTGCAACAAAATCACAAACATTTTTTATCGGCACTATAATCGATTTGGTTTTCCGACTGAAGCGTAATGCCCTACAATTTTTAGTGATATTCTATCCGATTTGTTTAGCTCTTGCCTGGAATTCTGAATTCCAGAAAAAAAAATCTGTTTTTTTTTCAGAAACAACTCGTATTAACAGATTTTTGATCAGAAGGAAAGCGCAGTTATGCGATTTCAAACCTGAAGTTTGAAAAAAAATATTGATTCGTAAATATGCCTTGAATATCTTCGCAAATAATTTTGAAATGTCTTTTAGAGGAAATCTCATAAATCACCAACATATTCCCAATGAAACAGTTTCGTATGAACTCTCTCAATGTTGTAGAGTTATTCAATTTCATGTTCTATCACTATATTTGACAATATTTTGGCGACAAATAGCTATTGGATCGATAATATACATCAGTACTCACTTGGACCATTTGCTGAATTTTCTCGACGACTCGCTTCAATATGATAATAATGGATATGATAATCCGATTGTTTGAAATATGAATAGTTAACGAAAGTATTCCTTATCGTAGAGACGATAAAAGGGAACATAAGGCTGAATTTATTCTAATATTGCGTTTCAAAATGGAATACTGTATGATAAGAATATCGATTTTTTTTTTAATTCGACTACTTAGACCAGGTGGCAGGGACAGATTTTTGGACCATTTTTTTACAGTCTGCCTTTGGAATAGGAAATACTCGAATCTGAAACAAATCATGTTCTACAAAAAAAATTACGCGCTGCGTGGTGCTTCATGGCTAACACAGAATTTTTTTTTGATGTATACTTCTAAAGAGTATGCCTCATAAATTTTCGTTATTCTCACGATGAGACTAATTTCAGTTGTAATTGGCGTACTGGGAAAAGTTGGTTTTCATTAAATTTTTTTGAAATACATTCGAGGAATTTGTAAATCACCGCGTATCATTTAAGATAGTATATCTTCATGTAGTATATCTTCATGTTTTTTTTACTTTGATCGATGTTCTCATGTGTAACAGATGTGAAGCAGTCTGTAAAAAGGCTTCCATCCAAATTCTTGTTGAACTTAACGAACAAATTATTGGTTTCACATGAACTACCAATAGTCCAGTCTATGACCATTTTCCCGTGTATTTATCCCATACAACACCGATTCGCATGAAAATTTGGATTCAGGATCTACATACACTCTTTTTCAAAATCTACCCTGTGCCGAGGGTTGCTTTCTCCCTGGGGGGTGAAAAATTTTTTATTGGAAATAAGTGCGGAAATCAATAGATTGACTAATTCTAAGCACTTTTCGTTCAATGAAGTTTTTTCTGAAAAGCAATACTTTTCGACTTACTCGTGAGTGAAATTGTCGGTTTTCAGGCAAAAAAAAAACACGTTTTCAGATCCTTTTTCGCGAATAACTGGAAACTAATGCATCTAATCAAAAAACCTGCGGAGAGCCAAATTATAGCTTTTGAAAAAGAAGGCGATTGTTTATTTGTGATGTATGCAAACCCAAACTGAATAATTGCTTGTTGAAAGTTGATTGGGATTTTCAAACGCCAAAATGGAAAGATTCTACGTACAATAACCAAAAACCAATGCATTTTTCGGGAAAAACTAATTCGACCTGTTTTGAAGTCCTTCAAAAATCCTCCATTTCTGTTATTTATGTTGAGTTTCTAGCAACAAAACTGACCGAGGTATGAAGGAAATAATGTTGAATCCTATTTTTTCCTTGAAAAAAAATTGTGAATAACTCATCCTCTCTTCCCCCCCCCCCTTTGGAAAAAATCGTTGCCTAGTGGAACTATATGTATATATACATATATAATATACATATAGTTCCGCTTGGCCTAAAATATAGTTACTATGTGTATTCTTCAATATACTAATGTACATACTCTAATATCTACAAAAATTGTTTTTGGTTTTTTCCAATAACCTGCTTAGTCTTCAAGCGATCAAATCTGCCATAGAAGTATTTCGAAGCTTTTTTCAAGAGCTATAACCTCATTCACATTATATTCAGTTTCAGATTATATTTTCGAAAAGGTTCATGCTGAAAGGGCTCAAAAAAGGTACTTTGCGCGAACCCTCACAATATTTAACTGGCCATATCTTACTCCATTTTCATCCTGCAGGAAAAAATGAAACACCGAAATTTTCAGAGGAGAATAGCCTTCAATTTTGTACTCCAGGAAATTTTGCATGTGATCAATACTTTTCGAGTTATTTCGAAGAAATTGTGATTTTTCGGTGAATTACGTATATGATTTTTTCTCTTCAATCTCAATTCTTTCCAAAACTACGTACTTTCAATTGATGAAAAACTCAGAACTCATTGAAAGAACATGAATGAAATGAATTATGGAGTAACAACGATTTTTTTCATAGAGGGGAGAAGAGAGGATGAGTTATTCACAATTGTTTTTTAACGAAAAAATAGGATTCAACATTATTTCCTTCATATCTCGGTCAGTTTTGATGCTAGAAACTTTTATAAATAACAAAAATTGAGGATTTCTGAAGGACTTCAGAAAAGCTTCAATTAATTTCTCCAGAAAAATGCATTGGTTTTTGATCATTGTACGTAGAAACTTTCCATTTTGTCGTTTGAAAATACCAATCAACTTTCAACAAGCAATTATTCAGTTTGTTGTGGGTTTGCATACATCGCAAATAAACGATCGTCTTCGTTTTTTCAAAAGCTATAATTTTGCTCTCCGCAGGTTTTTAGATTAGATGCATTATTTCCCAGTTATTCGCGAAAAAGGATCTGAAAACGTGTTTTTTTTACTGAAAACCAACAATTTCACTCACGAATAGGTCGAAAAGTATTGCTTTTCAGAAAAAACTTCATTGAACAAAAAGTGCTTAGAATTAGTCAATCTATTGATTTCCGCACTTATTTTCAATAAAAAAAATTTCACCCCCAAAAAGGGGTGGCATCCACCCCCAGGGAGAAAGCAACCCTCGGCACGGGGTATATTTTGGAATAGAAGGTAAGTAGAACCTATATCCAAATTTTCAAACGAATCGGTGCTGTATGGGATAAATACACAGTTTACACTTTTTTCACCGTCATAGACTGGAGTACAAGCAGCGCGTGATTTTTTTTGCGGATTACGATTTGTTTTATCTTCAACTACTCTCCTTTCCAAAGGCATACTAATAAAATTTGGTCCAAAACATCTGTCACTGACGCCCGGTTTGATTACTTTCAATCCCACTGGAAACTGACATGAATACCTACTATAATGTAGTTCACATGTACAACAAAATTCAAATCAATGTCTGATGTTCAATTTTACCAGTTCATTGCTTCAATGAGCCCTTTCCTTCCAGTTTGACTGTCTTATCTAATCAATATGGAAGAACAAAGTATTTTCTGAGTATGTTCATCCAAGGGGATATTTTTATACATATTAAATCTCTGGAGTAGTACAAAAATTGATCTCCGTGACGTTTTGAAAGAGTTCTACTTTGAATGCGCCATATCTTTCTCAGGAGGCCATGAGAGCTATTCTGCATTCTTTCAACTATTCACATGTGGTTTATTCCTTTTCATTTCGAACTTTTTTTCGTCAATAATTCCTTCATTTCTTCCAGTTTGTCAAAACCAGTTTGACATCTTTCCTTATTAATATGATGAAACAAAGTATATTAAACATATATCATAAAAAATATTAAAAAAGGAGCTATAGAAATTGCCTTCGTAATTCGTGAAAATACAGCAAATGTTTCATGTATAGGAGATCTAAAGTGTTTACAAAAAATTGATCTACGTGGCGATTTGAAAGAGTTCTATGTCAACCGCGCAACAAAGTCATGTGGTGACCTCCTATCTTTCAGTACAAAACCATGAGAACTATTCTGCATTCAATTAACTATTCACATGTAGTTCGTAGCTCTATCAGAAATCAGCTCAGATAACTGGATATTTCATGGAAAAATAGAACAACACTTTCAATATGTAAACGCAGCAATTTCCTCATGACTTGATCAATCATTCCAATTTTATTGTTACGTTTCCTGTTTCGTGGCATTTTGAGTATCAAGTATTCCCAATTCGAAGGAAAATACTTTTATATTTCGGAGAAGAATACAAAAAACACGGTATGACACCTATCAATCATCATATTTTCATTTAACTTAATGTATCTTTATTTATCCCAATAAACACGAATGTTTATAACAGGGACATACTGAAATAAATAATGCAATACAACATGAAAAGAAAATAGATCAGTTCAAATAGTTATAAAGATTATTCAATACTAGCAAAAGAAATGTTTTTCGAAGCTTCAGAGTAGTAGAAAATAAAAAAACACACAAATATCAAATATCACTTTTTTTTGTCAAGAAAAAATTTTAAGGTATCTTTTGAATTCAACAGCATCTTTAACTTTTTTCAAATTTCTTTGCAAATTCTGTTTTGACTTTGATCAAAATGAGCTCATTAGTTTGTCTAGTAGCATAGTTATGAATATCAGAATTAACTGTAAATTTCATAATAGAGTCTTTGATATTTTTTAAGGCGAAATGAACAAATAAGCATGTTTTTATCCTGAATATTTGATCCAAATTCAATAACTTCCTTGGCTTGTATAAATGCACATAATAAAATACATTTTACCATTTTATAATATTAAATATTGTATTACTACAGACCATTCATCCGATATGAAATGGTAAAACCATCAGGCGCATATACAAGGGGGGGGAAAGGGGGTAATTACCCCCCCCCATGATCAGTCAGCCACATAACATATTACAATATATATAAAAAGATATAGGGACATGTTATTTCACCTTTACTTCCTGAGACTCTGTAAGATCGCAGAATCCAGTAATTAAATTTAAAATTATCATCAAAATTATAGAATATCTCAGAAGATTATATAGTCTTTGGTATTTCGGGAGAAATTGATGAACCTAAATTAAAAATTTAGTATTTAATTTTTCTGTTGGCTTATCTTATGTTCAATAAGTATATACTTTTCATTCTACTCATATTGATATGTAGTATGATAAATACATGAACGAATATCATTATAACGGTTTATATTCACTTCCTTTGACAAGGCAAATGTTAGTTATCTCTGAAGTCTGAAGTTTATTTTCATCGAAAATTATTGTTTTCTCTACTTTCCAATTTTATTTCTGAAAAAAGTGAAGATTAAACAAATCTGACGTATTTATTCCACAGTTTCCCAATAATTCAAGTCATCGTGAAAGCTGAGTTTGTAAAAAGGCCAATATGCATTTGTGATTTGATAAAATGGTGAAAACGCCTAATTTTCTCAGTGATAACCCCTCCTATAAACTTGAGCTGTATACGCCCCTGAAAACCATCCTATTGAATGATAAAATCAAAAGGACCTTAAGATATAAATCACCCACCAAGCATCCATAGGTTATTTGTTGTTTGGTATATAATAATCATAACCCTGATAACGCTGATAATATGGAAATATCCCTTCAAATACGCCCATTTTTATTACTTCAACTCTCCAACATTGAAATGGATTTCCAGCTACCAAATACTGGAACACTAATCAGTTATTCAAATGTCTGATTTGAAGACACAGCTCTTCTCTGATTCCTCAAAAAGACAACTCCGTAACAATTCAACATTCCCTCTGTTCCCAGTTAATCAACTTCCCCTAATATCCCGAATATCAAACTCCCTCGGTCCCCAAAGACGTTCAATAGCAACTCTCACAAAAGCACAAATCTCAATATTTTCCAGCTCCCCCCTTCAACAAGTGCCGCTTTCCATTCTGGATATCCAACTTCAACCACTGGCACACTCTGGATTACTCCGCGACGTACAGCTTTCATCACAGGAACTCCACCCTCAGAATAACTAATTCTTCTGGAATGGACATGAAAGTTGTTTGTATTCAGCTGAAACAATCGTCGCGAGACGAGAACGTCGTTGTCCTCGTGACGCACTTCACAATGGGATGGTGAGTTATTAACGGCAGTGCTTTAGGAATAGTTTGAGGAAAATATGGTGGAAGTCCGCCGTGATGTATGAGACCGTGTTGGGAGATGGAATTGGAGTATTGCAAGGACTCTCTTGCGATTATTTCTCTTAATGCGGATAATCGATGAAAAAGTCGAAGGCTAGACCTACAAAACACAGAAATAAATTTAGAAATGTAGCCGCCTTCCCGCCCAACTAGCAATTTTATATTTTATAATAGTTGCGAAAACAAATTATTAAACTGTATTCCTCTGAGAATTGTTTTCAATGAGTTTATAAAACAGCTATAAGTAGTGAATTGGCACCGTTTTATATAACATTATAGTCTTTATTAATATTTTGTTCTGTTACAAAATAGCTTTATAAACATTTCGACCGATACTATAAAAGTTTTCTAACACTCTTGAAAAGTAGTTTTGTAAAGACTTCTCTTACTGCACTTCTGCAACATATTCGAGCGATACTTATAATTAATTAAGAGACAATTTCATAAGAGTTTTTTAGTAGTTTTAAGTAAACGTTATAAAATATAATGCAGCCTAAAAAGATACCGATAAAATAAAAAAGTGATGAAACTGTTTTCTTAAAGGCACAAGAAGTAATTTTGTATTGGACACTAGGAAAATATAATAGATATGTCACCAACTAAAAACCAACAAATATAAAGGTTGCAGCCATTTTAATAATTTCCGTTTTGGACTCATAAAACTGTTGAAGACATTGTTTGTGCTTCAAAGATTGATATTTTTACTTCAAATGAAATTTTACTGACGATATATATAGCGTATTATCAGTAAAATGTAGCGCGACACTCATTTATTGATGTTTTTGGAAAAAAATATTGATTATACAAATATTTACACTGTCGAAATATCATCTTTCTACTCTCAAACTCAACTCAGTTTGTTCTAAATAATATTATCTTTTAATATCCATGTGAATTTCAGCTGCAAATATCACTATAGTAGCGGTACTTCATATCTTCAACTCATCTAATATCGGGATTCCGGATTGCTATCATTTTAAAATGACGTCATTCTATAAAATAATTTGGTATCAATAGCAATCATTTTAACGCATTTTAGCTACTATAAAACTCCTATAAAACTGTTAAGAAATACTGAGTTCTGGAAGTGATGGTATTGCGGCAGAGTCGGACTACTTTCAAAGCTATAGATTCCTACAAAAGAGATTATATGAAGATATTGCATGGGATTTCTCACATAGTTTGAATATAAGTATCATCTATCAGGATATTTTGGCTAGGAATCTTCTTCCATTGGTTATGAAGGCTAAATTTCGAAGGAGCTTTTAGCTAGTAGTTTGAGGGTATATATTATATTAACCTTTTCCTGTTTTTAACAGGAAATAAATGTAAACACTATGTATTGCGAGGGAGATTTTGATTTTCAGTCTTCGTCTAAACGAACCACTTTTCTTAATTTTTTTCCAATGACCAATATTACACGACATCATGCGTTAGGTAAGTTATTGGGACACACTTATCAAATAAAACTCACAAGTTATACTTCATTGACCTCTAAAATCAATGACAGCTGGTTCTTCTTGAAAGCTGCATTTCATTCTTGGCGACAGCAAATATACATTCGCGGAAGCAATTTGATTGTATAACAGTCATTTTGTTGTGTTAGAATTGTAGTAAATATACCATACTATAAAATAGTTGGAAAATTAAAATTAATGTGACAATATGGTAATAAAAACAAAAATGTGTTTGAAAGCAATAAAATGATTTCATCAAAGCTACAGGAAGCAGTTATAAAATAAGCTTCAAATAGTTTTATAAAGATCATAACAAACTAGCAAAAAAGTGCTATAAAACTGCTTCAAAACGATTTACTTTTATAGCAAAATATGTTTTATAAGTGAGTTGTTAAAACGTTTCTGTGATGATTTCGTGACAATTTTATAACGGTTTTTCAATTTTATTTTATAAACGTTTCTATGACAAATTTATGAAACATTATTATTGCCTACAACTGTGTTGTGTTCACAGGTCGTCTGATATAATCTATCAGCATTTTGAAAGTAATTATAAAATAACAACAAAATGAAACTGTTGCAGCACCATGAAATTATAAAACAATTTTGCTGGTTGGGCGCGTAGAATTTGAAAGCTGAGGCACAGAATAATCAAACTCCTGTGCAGAAGCGAATCGCTAACCTAACACAATCTTCCCAGAATATTCGACCTTGATCGAACTCTAGCACTTTCATCGACACTGAGAAATCTGACAATATATACCAACAATAGGAAAATCTGACAATATATACCAACAATAGGAAAGTACACTGAGAAAATTCAACTGACATGCGTCAAATCAATTAGCTGTCTTCATCTGACTTACTGTAGCAGAAGCAATAGAAAATTTCAATAAGCTCTCATTGGTGCACTTTAGGAAAGTGTGGCTTTTACCGAATATGTCATTGGATGCGCTTCTGTATCGTAGTTCAATTATTCTGTGGCTGAGGGTGAACTGTCAAAGGTCCACTTGGGAGTGGATATACTGAATCGCAAACCTCCATGATGGTACTTGAACACTTCAGGGTCTATGTTGAAATAACTTCCAATATTTTTCCAGAATTAACTCAATTACCGATCATTTACATATTATTCAAAGAACAGTTTTTATATTATCTCATTTGAAGGTTATGTTATTGTTGGGTTTTCATCAATGAAGCATAATTCTCTTAATGCGGATAACTGATAAAAAAGTTGAGCCTAGACTCACAGAACACAGAAATAAAATTAGCAATTTGGAAGCTTAGAGGGTCAACGATCAAAGGTCCAGTTTGGAGTGAAGATACTGAATCACAAACTTCTATGATGTTGTCGATAGACTTTGACGTCTATCGTCTATCTGACATTCAATGCGATTTTTATAATATATATATATATATATATATATATATATATATATATATATATATATATATACCTAGTTATTGGGCTCCACCTTGAGAAAAATAAATTCTGGTGGAATTTACGTATTCTGGCCTCCCGAACAGAAAATTCAAATGTGTTTTCGGGCGCTCTCAACTAGTTTCGGAGATATGGCCCCCAAAAACAGGAAAAACGGCGTTGACGCATATATTTCTTTTTCAGCAAATTCCACTCGAAATTCCTCCTTTCTATCAGCACAATATACACATTCTAAACCACCTACGTATGAACGTAGTCCCGTTCTTGAAAAAAGCACTCGGACAGAAGTCTCCCACACAACACAAGGACATCCAGTGGATATCCAATGGATATCCATTAAGGATATTTTGGACATCCAATGGACATCCAGTTTTCATCCAAACAATATCTTATGGACGTCCAATGGACATTCTTAGGTCACCAACCTGTACGTCCATAAGATATCCTTCATAGACATCCATAAAATATCTTTCATGGACATCCATAATACATCCTTCATGGACATTCACAAGATATCCTTTATGGAAATCCATAAGTCATCTGTCATGAGCATCCATCATAAAAATGCACTATTCTTCGTTTCTCTATGCACACAACGCTTCAAGCCATAACATAATTATTTTAAACATTCAAAGCGACCCAAAACTCCAAGACTGGACATGACGAGTTGAGCTGTGTATTCAATATGCAGCGATTTTGCTTTTCGCGTCACGTCTTCTGTTGACGCTGGTTTCAAATATTATTTGGAAGGATATGGTGGAAATATTTCAACTTTCTTGCGTTGCTGCTAGTAGGAATGTCCAAGTGAATGGCAGTTGGTAGGGTGCCATTATTTATACAAAAAGTGTACGAAATGGATGTCCATAAGATATCCTTCATAGATATCCGAAAGAATATCCCTTTTGTATGTCCATTGGATATTTCTTTTTGGGTATACTTTGGATATCCAAAAATTGGATATCCTATGGATATCCAAAATTGGGCCAAGGATATTCCGACATGAACTGGACATGATTTGGACTTCCATAGGATATCGTGTGGTGTATGGGCTTATGAATTTGTTGCCCCGATACTCTTTAATAACATACCCAGGGAACTGAAAGAGCATCAACATCCATGTCTTCAAAAAAAGGCTGAAATATTATATCATCGCAAACCCACGTAATCATTTCACAAATTTGCTTGAAAATGAATAAGTTTCCCCACCCTCCCGCAATAGTAACATTTAGCTTTAAGATATTTTACTAATCGACAAACCTTTATATATTCATTGTCCCACCTATTCTCCTATTATATATTAAATATTGTGTTATATTATTACAGTTAATTTTTGTCTTTTACCTTTCAACAATTTAATTTTAATTATTTTATTATTGTATTATTTTCCTGTCAAGGTGTTCCTTGAACTTGAAACAAGTGTTCAATCACTTATCAAGTTTAATTTATTCACAAAATATTGTATTGTATTTTATATTGAATTGTATTATTGTATTTTTGGTGAATAAACTACTACTACCTCTTTTTTATCACTATTCAACCGAATGATGAGCATTTTTCATTTTTCAGACTCTAAAAAATAATTCCTCATAGGAATTCGAGGTTGGCAAAACAGTAGAAGGCGCATCGCGATTCTTACTATAAGTTTGAAAAGTGATGAAGAAGGTGGTATTAGTTGTGTATATTGTGGTAATGAAAAAGGCGGAATTTTGAGATTAATTGGCTTAAAAACAAACATATGCGTCACCCCCGTTTTTCCTGCCTTTGGGGGGCCATATCTCCGCAACTAGTTGAGAGCGCCAAAAATTTCATTGAATTTTTGGTTCAGGAGGCCAAATCATCTAGGTTTCTCCAAAAATTTTCTTTTTCAAGGTGGAGCCGATATCTATAGATTAATCGTATTTACTTCAGAGTGAGGTGAGGACCAAATGTTTCCACAAAAAATGCGCGGGAAAGTCTTCGTTTTTTTCAAGAATAATGAAGTGATTTTTGATAATTGAAACTGAAATCTAAAAATCTGGTTTTATAAAGACACGCGATTGACTCTCATCTTGGGGGTTGATCATGAATTTTACAAAAAAATATTCTAGTAGTGATGTGAGAAGACAAATTCAAAAACTCTTTTTTCAATTCTGTAAGTGTAGCAATCACTTTAGCTTTCGAATTGAAATGTAAATATGTAAATTTTTTCGTGCTAGTTCGGTGGACCGGGATATACCCTCTTAAGATGACCAGAATGAATCTGAGTTTTGCTTCACTCTTCAGGTGCTTCAATTATTGGTGGTGTTTACCATAGAGAAAACATCATCAACTAGATTTGATCAAAAAATCGCAATACACCAAATGAAGAAGATGTTGAACAACCAGCAAACCGTATAGCCAGGCTATCACGATCGACCCATTGGCTATGTACACAACCAACGTCCATATTATACTCCAGGAACATCCATAAGATCTTCCTAATCCAGTCTGTGATTGAAAGCAATCGTTGTTGATAGTCAAGCCACACAGATATGAGACGAGGAAATGAGATTTGACTTTCAGCTCATTACCTTCTAAAAAAATATAAAGTACTTCCTACTATCGACAAATTGGACTGAAACTTTCAATTCTGTATAGCAGTTTGCCATTATACTGTGTGATCCATCTAAAATGGAAACAGCCTTGCAGAATATATATTTTCAACCGATTGAAATTATTATTTTTCATTTCTTGAACACCATATTTTATGAATGAGTATTTGTTTTCAAAAGTATACCGAAATACATTCGACAATAAAAGAGTTACAAGGGAATTAAATTTGAAAAATTTGACATTTGTTTGTTCCACCAATTCTATTTTCAAACTTTCATCAAAATTCTGACAACTTCCTTAGATTCAGTAGGTTATGGTCCATTACTGTTGAGAAATTTATCGTAATCTGATCATTATTAAAAGAGTTATAAGTGAATGTTTTTAATGAAAAATCCATACCCTCGACAGATTCCGATAAAATCCTGAAAGTGATAACATTTTTTTAAAATTATATTCCCTCACAACATCTTGACGGCGATTGCATTTCGACCTAATTTTGAAAAAGCCATTCCAATAATACGTTAATCCAGCGGTGTGATCAGATGTAAAAAAAAATCGCAACAATTTTTTCCATTTTTGACAACCAAAACGAAGACTCATTCATGAAATTTGATGTTCAAGTGGACATCACAAATGTCTAGCTGATAAAAAACATTTTGATGGATCGAAAACTTCATTTGTTATTAGGGTGTATCCATTTCAAATATGCCACACTTCAAAAATGTATTACTTTGAAAAAAGAAATTAGAAAGGACGGGAGATTAGCGCATGTACGTTACATTTATTCTCAGGATATGTTTTGTGGTCGTCAGAAAGGGACATCCTCACGTTCTCAAAGGATATCTTACGAATATCCCTCTAATATCCAATGGAGTACATGGAGTAATTAAGCGTTGCTGGAGGAATGAATTACTCGCCGAAATTCCACCACTAATGGCAAATATAGTTAAAAGTCATTGCCAGTAAATTCGTTTCCAATAAACACTACACAATATCTCACAAAGATAGAGCATATCAAAATGTAGAAGGCGGAGTCCACCCCCGACCTCTGAACCTCAACCGGACCGATCTCACTGGAATAACCATGGCAGCAAAAAAAATAAGGATGGGTATAACTGGTGAAACTGAGTAACACCGTTACTGAACTGAACCAAAGGAAATGCTACTTCAAGAGGAGATTGCGTCGCGTACTCTCTGCCGTTTTCAATTTCTTGCTACCTGATTCTTTCGTCGGTATGACAATATGTCGGCAACTACGATACTTATCAAGGACTACTTCCATCGTGAATTCAAAAGGCGCTGGGATGAAACTATAAACTGCTATCTCTCTCGAGAGCTATTGAGCTACGATGAAGAAACAGACAAAAAATTCTTGGCAATTTCCAGGAAGAACCTTCGACTAACAATTGGTGGACTAAGATGTGTGGGGTACCCTCACCCTACGTGGAGGAAGCAGAATGGGTCCAAAGAGGCCTAAGTTCAGTGGGCCACACTCACCCTCCAGCTCTTCCAGATCCATATACTTGTGCTAGCAGGGAGAAAACAACATTTTCTGGCCGATTTGGATTAATTTTGGATATTGAAAGGACATATACCAAATACTTTCACCGATAGGTTTTATACGGATATCCATTTCAAAGCCAGAAATCATCAGATCTGAAATGGACTTCAAGTGGGTGTCCAGAGGAAATATTCAATATTATTTACTCATTGAAAAATACTACAGTTGGATACGATGGAATCCCAACAAAATAATTGAAATATTATGCAGATGAGTTGTGTAGACCATTGTCATATATCATGAATTTATGTTTCAAACATGGTTCATTTCCTCAAAAAGTCAAAGTGACAGTGATCATACCAATGCACAAAAAAGGCAGTACAACTGAAATCTCAAATTATAGACCTATAGCTTTGATCTCAACAGTTGCAAACATTTTTGAAAAAGCCTTATTCAAAAGAATTTTGGATTACGTAGAAAAATTTGATATCATTTAAAGGATTCAAAGTGCCTATCTGAAAGAAGGTCATACTTGAAGGTCTCAATGAAAACCAGAAAATAATGGGAATATTCATAGATTTATCGAGGCTTTCGATAATGTAGACCATGAAATTTTACTGACAAAATTAAAAATAATGGGATTCAGAGGCAATATTTTCAGTGTCTTAAAATCAATAACTACTAGGGAGACGTCAATGTGTTGCAGCCACTGCAGGAGTTCGAGAGTACAAATCTTGTATACCAAATGATTTGCCACAAGCAGTATCTCAAATGGTGAATATGTTTGCTGATGATGATTCATTAATAATACGGAAACAATCCAATGACAATTTGTTAAAAACAATTCCTGGAACTCTTGAAATATAGTGCAAATAATTTCAAATTGAATATTCCAAAATCAAGTGGTATCAAGTTCAGTTTTACAAAGAAACCGTCACTGAAAATTACCCATAAGAATAAAACAATTGAAACATGTCAACATACACAATTTCTTGGTATTGAAATTGATGCACAGCTGAGTTGGAAAGAACACATTAACAGCTTGACAAAGAAACTTCGGTCATTTACATTTGCATTGCGAACAATTAAATTATTCGTTAACCAAAATGCAGCCATCAAAGCATATTATGCTTATATATATTCCAGAATGAAGTATGGAATTATAATTTGGGAAAATTCTGTCGAATTGAATTTTCAAAATACATAAATCCTGCATAAGAAGTATATTTCACCTCAAAAGAAGAGAGTTGCAAGGAAGTCTTCAAGGAACAGGATATACTCACTCTGCCGTATATATACATATATGAGTGTGGATATTTTGCAATGAAAAATTATGAAGAATTCATGAAGAAACACCAGATATACAAAACTTAATTTACAACAACACGATATGCCCAAGTTCAGAAGAATGTTGTCAATCAAGTGTTGAGAAGTTCAATCAGTATTTATCAAAGAACGCATTTTATTGTGTTTTAGATTTTTATAATTGATTTTTATTTCACTTATACTTATTCTGGTTCCACAATGTAAAGAATTATGGAATAAAGTGATTATTAATTAATTATTATTATTATTCGTGATGATGACTAGGTCACGCCTTTTATTTTACTTTTCACTACTTCCGCTGATTGATGTTACTTGACTTTGTGACTTTGCTTTTCGTAATGATTCATTCTGACACTCTAAGCACTTTTTTCCCGAACCCGCCACTGTTTGAGGGGTAGAGGAAGAAAGTGGGATTATGCAAATGACGGATTCGGTGATCGATAATTGTCGAACCGGAGTAAATATTTGGAGTTAATTTTGTAAACCAGCCGAATTTGTCGTTTGAATAATCTTCGCCGCAAGGGGAGGTTTTTAGGTGATCGATCAAACTCCCGCAACTTCACTGACTAGATTATGACGGAAAGTTTCGATCAAAGTGTATGTACAAATTATTCAGCAAGTTGCGAGATTAGTTATTGTTTGCAAGAACTCTAGAGAAACTACTAATGATATATTTTGAAATATTGATATGCGTTTGGAGTTTGTGTCGAATGCATTCTTGAAATTTGTCGGCTATCGAAACCGAATGTTTCAAAGTCGATATCTCGATTTTTATTCATTCTTCAATTCATGCAATGTTACTGAACAATTAACAGGATTTCAAATTCTCAAATCATTCACTTAATGTAATGTATGTGTTTATCTCATATCTTTATTCTACAACTAAGTTTCTAGAAACCCTGCGGATTCAATTTGACTTGTAAAAATTTGGAGTTAACTTGGCGAAAACTATTTGTTTGATTTCTGAGATGAATCAAGAACCTTTCTGAATTTTTCTGTACATAGACAATACACTACAATCTGTAGAAGTTTCTCGCATAAATACTGAAAACTCTGTAGAAATATTTGCTAAAATAAACAACATTTGATTTAGGATTTTTTCACCCCATTTTTACGAAAATATTGTTCTGAACCTGATATCAATTATTTTTTCTCTCAGTCAAAATGGATACATATGCATGTCATTTTTCCGAAGAGACTCTCATATAATGGAAGTTCAGATGGGCTCACCGACGAATCGCAAAGAAGACGCTTGCAGTGAACAGTATTTCGACAAGAGCGCTTTACCATACATCACACTTGTCAGTAAGTATTTTGTGCATATATCTGCCTATTTCAGCTCTATCGAGTCTATCGTATACATCTAAATTTTCAATCATTCAAATTCAATGAAGTGAAAATTGATACAGAAAATGTACAGATGGGTAGGGAAAAAACATTTTCTGTTTTTTCTTGTGATTCCCAAAATTCTGTTATGGCCTTCCTGTTATCTGAAGAAGTGTAATTCAAAGCGAAAATACCTTGTTGGATTCGAAAACCTTGCGATTCTTCTCTAGATATGTGCATTTTCAATACTTGAACCAAGAAGTGTGAAATCGAAAAAAACAAGCATTTTGAGTGCAGTAACTTTCTTGTCAATTTTGAAGAATAGTTTCAGTAGGGTTTGCCTTGGTACTCCTTTGGACAAAATTTTGACTGTGACTACTTTCTGCGAGCCAAGATTTTCATACTTTCTCCGTAATATAGATGGAGAAAAATGTTTTTGTTCACACATATACTCTTTGTATTGCCCTATTGTCCTGTTGTGGAAGGGATTGCATATTTGCTTACACAAATTTCATATTGATAGTATGTGTGGCCTACCTTATTCTCTCCAGAGACAGAAGCTTGAGATCGATCATATTTGATAAATATAATAAATTGATGATTTGGCTTCCGTTGTCTCCGAGTGTATCATATTTTCCCACTGTCGGTTTGATCGGTCACGGCAGAAACTTTTTTGGCTGTCTCGATGTGATAGGCAAATGTTGGTTGCCTGGATATCGATCCTGGTAGGTTACGTCCCTTGATCAATTATACAAACCGACCAAGTATCACTGTGGAAATTCCTGAGATTACTCTTCATTTGAAATAGCAAATGCGCTACTGAAAAATCAGTAAGACGCTCGAAAGTGCGAGTGAGGTTCGTGAATTTAGTTCGTCCTTATATTCACTCATCATTATGACGACTATTTCGAAGTTCTTCACTATTTCAAAACAGTGGACACATTGGAGCCAATACAAGTTTGTAGCTACTGTTCAAAATTCATTTTGAATTGGGCGAATTTTTCTTCTCGGTTTTTTCAGTTGTCACTTTACCAGTACATGGAAAGATAAATAATAATTCATACCAGAATCCATCAATGAGTGTAGGAGGGCAAGCTTCTGATCCACCCCGAGAAGTTTCTTCGATTTAAAAACGGTTGGTTTAGAATGAACTTCGTCCCATTATTCAGCAACTTCTCGTATAACTCAAATTTGACTCTCAAAAATAATACATAAACAAATATTCATGAAGTATAATACTCATCGATGTCAACGTTTCGGAAACCAAAGCTGCTTCCATCTTGAATACTATTCACAAATATTTTTCTTCTATCATCTGTAAAAATATGTCGAAGATCTGAGGTTTGTCATAACATTTTGTCTTTCGAAAGGCATAGAGACACAACCTTCTCCACTCAGCATGGTGAGAGCAGACTCCTCCAATTTTTCTTTCCCGTCATTGCTCTTCCTTGCCATCATTTCATATTACTGTGTGATCTCCATCGGCAGTGGGAATGTGTTCTGATAAATGAGAAGCAACGATCTGTCTGTTCGTGATGTACAATCTTGTGCTCAGTCTTTCACACTTCCAGAGGTCTTGATGTTTCACCGATATATTTTTGCCACCAGTACCACCAGTATCAATTCTCTTTCCCGCTGTTGCTAAGCTGCCATAGATCCGATTGGTCTCTGTCTAGCAAGTGATTCAGCAATAATAATAATAAAAATAATAATCTTTATTCACCTTTGTTTGCCACATAAATATGAATAAGGTATGTCAGTTCACGTGGTGAGTTGAAATCAATAAATAAGAGATGAATATGTACAGTGCGATACGATACAACGGATTACAAAAATGACAATAATATAACAATTGATAATATGAATAAAATGTGAAGAGAGATTCCATAAATCAGTTACTGGAGACATGTTCCATGAATTCGTCTATTGAATAGAAGACGCTATTGCCTAAGTATCGCTTTAAGCATGTTTGGAAACTTTTCAGTGTTTCGTGATTTTTAAAGTATGGTGGTAATTCATTATAGATCGAGGAACCAGCATATACTGGTGATTTCTTATAGTTTGCGTGATTGTACTGAGGTTGACGTATATTCTGGGCATTTCGAGTGTTATGGTCATGTATTTCATCTTTTTTTAATAAAATATTTTCTTTTCCGAAAATGAACGATAAAAGTTCGTACACATATATTGACGATAGGGTTAAAATCTTGTTATTTTCAAATATGTTACAACTGTCTCTGAAGCCCATATTAAAGATGAGTCTGAGTATGAGTTTTTGCATTGTAAATATTCGGGAGCATTCTGTTGTCTGACCCCAGACGGTGATGTTTTGACTCAGAATTGAGTGGACTTGAACATAGTAGATTTCTATCAATGATTTTGTTGACATGTTTTCAAGAGAATGCAGCATAAAGTGTGTTTTGTTTAATTTTTTACAAATATGCTCTACGTGTTCCTTAAAATTTGAATTACAGTCGATGAATGTTCCAAGAAATCGTGTAGGCCCAACTGAGTTTATAGATATATTTTTATCTTTTACTTTTATGTCGATAGTCCTTTGTTCTATTCTGTTACCGCCATATGAGAATTGGAGATTTTTTTTTGTAGATTTAGGACCAACCCATTTCTATCGCTACTGTCACACTTTTTTTTCAATTGCAGCTACCACTCCGGAAACTAGGTCGTGCCCGTACGTGGGCAAGTTCGAGGTCCAGAACCTGATCCAGAGCAAGCTGGATCCGCACGCCAACAAGTTGGCGCAGGTGCCGGACGCACGATACTACGACTCAAACTTCCACCTACGCAGCCCTTCGGAGTCGGACGCGAGCCGCCTGAGGAGGGTGAAGCGCGTCGACGAAAACGTTGGCTGTGACAACGACGGCTTCACCAATCTCGTCATCGGTTGCGTCAGCTATGACACCATGGAGTTCAGGACGGACTGCTCTCTGCCAGATTTGATAACGAGTGAGTGTTTTTTTTAAGTTATTATAGGGCCTGGTCACAGAATACTTTATTACTCTATACAAAAGCGAAACGGTAACCTAACACAACTGTCCCAAAAATATTTGACCTTGATCGAACTTTGGCACCTTCATCGACACTGAGGAATCTGACAATATATACCAACAATTGGGAAGTTAATAATTTTATGCGACGTCTGGCGGAAATATACCGCACTGTTATATATAATTTTACAAACAAATGGCTTCCATTTTTTGTGTTTGAATTTATTGAGTTCTTTGGTGTTTGTTTAGGAAATCTCATCTGAAGTTGTAGTTTTTTTTATTAATAATATCAAACAATCATGAATGCAGATCGCTTAGTGAGTCGTATAAAATGTTTGGTGTCAAGTTGCCGCAACTCTAGGAACCGAAATCCAAAGTTATCTTTCCACACGTTTCCAAAGAGAGATACATCTTTGGTGGAAAACATTACGGACAGTGGATTGAAAGAGAAAAAAGACAGGTACAAGGCTTGGAAAATCGAACTGAAACTGCATAAATCACCATCTAGAGCGGCTTCAGTGTGTTCCTTGCATTTCAAAAGGGATGATTTTTTGTTACCTGGTGAGTCTGTTTGTCTATTTTTAGGCGAAGTTATGGTGCATTTCATCATCCATGTAATAAAAGCCTCTTTGGTTCACTAACACTACACTAAAACTAAAAAATGTCCTGGAACAAATATTATTAGATTTTGAAACACAATGCATGTATGTTCACCTCCAATGAATAGTATTGTGCGGCTATTCAAAGCATCATGAACATAGTTATATTAACCTTCACGAGAAAAACTTCGTACAATGAAAATATAGCAATAAAACCACCAAAATCTTTTCCAGCGAGGGCAACTGATGACTGTTTAGCTCGTTATTTCATAAATGTAAACAAGGTAACTATTTCAAAATGGTGGATATAGTTTGACCACCACTAGCGCCCTCATCGGTCCATATTCTTCCCTAAAGGAACATACACTGAGAAATTTCAAGTGACATGCGTCAAATTGATTAGCTGTCTCCATCTGACCCACTGGAGCAAAAGTAATAGAATATTTTAGTACGCTTTTATTGGTCATTTCTGGAAAGCGTGGCGAGTATGTCATTGAATTCGCTTCTGTATAGTGTAGTGTAGTTTAATTATTATGTGGCTTGGTGGTGATTGTGTTGTGGTTGGCACAGTACACGATCTGGTTTGGTAGATGTAGATGTTGTAGATGTAGCTTTTATATTGTAGGGGATCGCTTAAGCATTCAAACTCTTAGTACTACGAACTATGAGTTCTATAGTACATTACCCTAATTTATTTGAGGCCCTGGAGTAAGGCTTCTGATGAAGCATATCAGATCCCTGGAGGCTTGTTCCTTCATATCGGAGGGAAGCAATGTTATCGCTTCCAGGAATTAAAGCCTTTGACAGAACATAGCTTGGCACTCGGCAAGCAATTTTTCTGCAGTTTCAGCGGTAATGCCCCGGTAATGGTATTTTCCATTCTTCCTGAACTGGAACCTCAATGGACAGTGTCCCGCAAGCAGACCCAGCTGGTCATATTTTTTGGCGTGGGGCTACTAAACCTTTTCGCTTGTCTTCGTCTTGGGACTCTGTTCTAGTGTCGTAATGATTGATCAATGAATGATTTTGGGAAGCTCAATACACTTATTTGTAACGAATGAATCGAGGAATTTTGTTGAGAAGTGTATAATTGTAAATTCTTATTGCAAAGCGCTTTCGACTTTTGTCATCATCAGTGCTCACTCGTCAGGCAACAGGAAGTATCAAAATATGAGAATATAGTACATTTATGAGATTTTATTTGTATAAAACTAATTAGCCTAATAACCAACGTACTACATGTTGGAGAGTGAGGACATGTAGCTAGGTTAATGTGATGTGAATGCTTCCTTCAAAAGGACTCTACCGAACTCAATCTTTTCGCATAACTGCTTCCGAATCGTCTTTTTGGATTCGTTAATTGAATTTAAAAACCCAAATTACCTTTTTTTATCAAAATGGTCGTAGGGTTGTTATTAACAGAAGATTGTGAAATCAACACAAAATCAAATAACAGTACAAGGAATGATTTCTTTAGGTGAAATGAGCAAAATGTAACAGTTTGAATTCCCAAATATTTTTTAGAAAATAGAATCCCTTTCAAGTGATGAGGTCGGAAAATGATCGAAATTTACCATTTCTGAAATAATTAAAAATATCTTTTAGAAGTGAAGATATATATGATAACACCATAAGTGGTGCATTTTTTCAAAATGTCGCAACATAATAAGTATTCATTTTTACCTAAGAATATATTTATATAATTTTAAGATCGATCATCTGTCATTCTATATTCAACCGCTATGGCAATTTGCAAAAATATGTTATTGGACTTTGTTTTCATTTCAATATTTTTTCGATAATATCAAATTAACGACCAATCGGATAAAAAAGTTATTTAGGTTTTTTATAGTCAATGATGCGGAGAATCAAATCCAATGAGTTTCTAACTGGCACTTCTTTTTTGTCGGTGAAGTTGTAATTTCATGTGTTTTTTAGGAGAGGGCCGCTCGCTTTTAAGAGAAATATTACATTCCATTAGGATTCGGGGAAATTAGCTTTTTCCATGCGTGCGTGACAAGTTCCCGTGGGAAGCGCAGCCGAACTCGGGAAGTCGTGCAAGCACGGAAAACGTGTATGATGAACGATATTTTTCCTTATACCTACCTACCTGAAAGTCGTAGATTGCAAATAAAAGTTTTTGAAGGTAAACGAACGAAAATAGTATATACATTACAAGGGCGGAAAGTGACATTTTTCACACGAGTAGGAAATATTGTATCAAGAGGCGTAAGCCGAGTGCGAAAAGTACTAACTTTCCGCACGGGTGAGAGTAGAGGTCACTTTCCGGGAAGTAGAGAGTGCGATATGTGTCGCTTTCCTATGTGATCGTAGGAAAATGTATTTTTATTCACCCCGTTGCTAAGGAAATAGACAATTCGCGATATCTAGAGAACACTCATTAACATAGTATTATTTTTTCTATTCCCACTATTATGAATCGTTCATTACGTATTTGACAGCTGTTAGGTAATGGTTCATTTAGATTATACGTCTATTCTGAATTAATGGCAGCCGCTTCCGGAATTTTTCTTGTAAAATGATGGGATATGTAACATTTGACCTGATGAATTTGATCTCATGACTACATTCAATTGTCCCGAAGGGTAAGTTCGCGAAATTCAGCAAATTTCTGCTCCAAATTATGTGTGAAATTTACTTAAAATCATATCTCTAGGAACTTTCCTGACCAACAATTTCTGGATTGGTACCGAATTTAGTTATATCCACGAATAGACAATCAGTTGTTTTACATATTTGCTGTAGTGACTTGCTGTCTCGTGGATCATTGAAAATGGGTGATAACGAAAAAAGTCGTGTTACATCAGGAGAAATTACCCTTACAAGTATGATGGGGGCAGAAAAAATGCAGCACGCAACTCGGGGATAGGGCCAATTCGTTGCACTCGAGAATTACCGAGCCCGGCTGACGCCGTGTGAAATCGTCTTCTTATCCTCCCCGTTACGTAATATACTATTATTTTGAAATATAAGTAAGCAGCTGATAACACTAACTCACCGTAAAATTTTCCTTGCGGCAGCACCGAAAAAGTCCACTTTCCATGTGCTACATGTAAATATAGTGTTTTCAGATAGATATAATGAAATGATCTTTTTCAGTTATCATCTACCTCAAAGTATAACTACTTGTCTTCGGGCTTGAAGGCCGTCGTTCTTTGGAATTTCTTCTTGACGTTTCGCTAGCGCGAGTGGCCAGCTTCTTCAGAGGCTTACTCATTTCCGATGACCTAGCGTTTCGATTTCTCAAGGCGTATTTATATTGATGCAGGTAGTCTGGAGTGTTAATTACTTATGTCGGGTTCGGGCAATAATCATCATTATCAGTTGCCGCATTACCTGCCGTGATTTCATTAGTTATTCTTGATTTCCTCAGAATGGGATTCCAAATTCTGTTGAGACTCAACGCTTCTCCTTTTCTATTGAAATTGTCCGCATGTTTTTGGATCACTATTGCCTCCCGTACCAGTCGGCTATGGTAACTCTGGTTGGGGACAATCAGTTTTGCATTTTCGAACAGAATCCTGTGGTCACCCTCACTCAGTGCATGTTCCGCCACCGCCGATTTGTCGGTTTGCCCCAGCCTGCAGTTCCTTTGATGCTCTTTGAGCCCTGTACCCATGGATCTTTTCGTGGTACCGATGTAAACCTACAAGCCCAAAGAAAAGTAGTTATACTAATAACTTCGGCTGCGAAAGCCTCAACCATTTTGTCATCTACCTCAAAACTGTGGACTGATTAGTCCCTTACAACCTATTTCACCGACTTTTTGTTATAGGAGCATTAAGCGAATGGTCCATTAGAGGTCGGCTGACGCACTGCACCGATTGCAGCATAGTCAAAGAGATTATTAAACACCCAATAATGAACCCTCACCTAACGCGCCGTATTTTCTCCTTTTTAGTGGTTCATTACCTTCGTGAGGCTAGAGAATTCTGTTATAATGGATTATATTAATGTTGTGGAAAATTAATAAATTGAAGATATATTGGAAAATGATTTAGAAGTTATAGACTTCAAAGATTTTGGGTCTCCATGCAGGTTCAACGAGCGATCCCATTATAATGAGGAATTGAGTGACCTGGATTTTTTTTTAGAAGGTTCCGCCTAAGGAAACCTACAGAAATGCAGCTTTTGGAGCTGATTGAAAATAGACTGGCGTACCTTGATGATAAGCAAGATGCATATATTCCTGGTGAAATGACTTCTGTACCAGTACAATGTTAATGTTTTCGTCAAAAACGCTAGAGATACGGCTCACTTGATAATGACATCCACGGAAGTTCACATTTTTGAAATTTCTCTACAGATGGCGACAAGCTTCAACTCTAGACACATGACATTATTATCTAGAACAACTCGTGTAGAGTCAGCGTGTTACTTTCTTTTTTCAACACTCTACCTGATTAAGGATAAAGATACACAAATTCTGTCTGAAATTGCACGAGTTTGTCTGTTTCTGTTTGGGCGTAAATACAGATATGCATCTGGATACATATATTACAGATAGATGCATTTGCTTTATATTCTCGATATGTTATGAGCAATTAATATCAGAATTCAAAGAAATTCCTACTATTCGGTGCTGCTTCAGATAATTTGATGAGATTCTTTGGAATATCGGTATCGACGTAAGAGGTAGTGGAGTTGGAATACATGGAAAAATAGTTCGTCAATATACCATTGAGCATTATAGTGTTTAATTCGAAATGAATTGGACCCTCCATAGTCCAAATTAACCTGCGTAATTTTAATTCATAAGGAACATTGTTATCTATAGTGCAGGCTATTATGGCGCTGTACTTGAAGACTGTGTTTGAAAATACTCTCCCGATAGAACTTTTATTCCATGATTTTAAATTTTTGTTATTGCATCTTTTGTAACAACCAGTGCCACTAATGCTGCAATTCGAAATGAATATGTCAAACTGGGAGATTCCGGAAAGCAATCAGCAAATAACACAAATATAACTTTTACCTTCTAAAAACTGAGCAAGATGAACTTTTTTTTTTGGATTGAGGTGGCCTTTACTTGATGGAAATCCATAGTTATTACGCTATAAGGTAGACACGATTAAATTTCCACAAAATTTATTATCTTCGCGACATGTTTCGATACACTGTATCTTTATCAAGCGAATGTTTTTAAACACTAAATTATTCTTTGTTAAAAGCTCCTTAAATACATCAGGGTCTACTCTAATTATCTCTGATTCCTAGAATAATACAACTGACACTGATGATGATTCCTAAACTTATTACCTGATGCTAATAACTGATACTGATGCCTAGAATTACACTGATAATATTATGATATCGGACCATAGTTACTTATTAATTGAATAAGTTCAACAAAGGGGAACTATTGAGATCCAATTGATCATTTAGAAACAATTTGAATTTTTTAATTTATTGATTTCCAAATATTCTAAATAATTAAGTCTAATGCCTTCATTTTCAACATGCAGAATTTCGAAATTTTTATCGAAGTCATGGCCTTCCTCCAAAATGTGATTGGCATATGATGAATGAAATGTTTTCTTTTCATAATTCATACGATGTTCACGTGCCCCAAATAGCACACGACGTCCTGAAGACGAACCATTTATGTCCCAGTTACGTCGATACGTCCCGGGACGGATAGGAGACATTCGAAGAACGTACATTACCGGATGTACCATGTATGTACTGGTTAGACGTCCCATGTAGGTACATACTTGGTCCCGTTCCAATCGGAATGTAATAAAAACGTACATGCTTGGAAGTACTATGTACGTACTTTATTAAGTGTCCCTGATACGTTTACATTAACTCCTCTTCAGGTACGCACTTTTCGGAATGAATTAGGGACATACCAATGACGTGTTTTTTTGTGAATCCCATGTACGTACTGCTCAGACGTATCATTTACGTACATGTTTGGAAGAACTATGTTCGTACTATTTGGACCTTCCAGGTGCGTACATATTGAGTCCCTTTCGGATACGTATATTTCGAAACGTTTGCGGGACATAATAGTAATGACGTACATTTTTGGAAATCGTATGTACATACTATCTGAACGTCTCGTTGACGAAACAATATCGAATCGGAGATCGCACCAGGAATATTTACATCTTGATGAAAGGTAAAACGTGCTCTTCATTTACTTATTTTTTCCATATATGAATGTGCCAACTTGAAATTAAGTTGCAACTTATATCAAGATAAGAGACCAACAAAATTAGTCCCGTTGTTAATGGTCTCATATCAAAAAGTCGGTGAAATCGGCTGTGAGTCGGCTACCCTGGCCTATAAGGAGGAAAGACAATGGGTGTAATGAGTCCTAAGTGCTCACCCTCCACCATTTCGAGTTCCAGATCACCTCTTCCCGATATAAGCCATTATCATTATAATTAAATTCGAAGGGGTTCATAATCGCCAGATTCCCTCGTCCTTCTCACAGTTCCCAGACTTCAATAACAATCATCGAAATGTCAAAAGGCACTTCGGATGCCCCGCTATCGGCAATCCTGTCGCCAAATTGCGAATAAACATAATTGAGAAGTTCGGAGTGGAGAGCACATGGCGACTTCGATGTAGCCGCGGCTTCATTTAATAAGATACCGCAGATGCAGAGTTTTTACTCGCGAAAAAGTCGATTGAAAATTTCGCGGAACTCCATCCCATTTCAATAAGCCAACAATATGAAAGTTTTGGAGGCGGCGTCATCGATATTAAATTGCCGACTCGTCGCGGTTTCCATTTTATTTCTCTCCACGCATTCCGCAACCCCCACCCCTCGTGTAGCATCGTTGCTTGGTATAGTACAGGTCTGGCGATATACGCTTGAGAGGGTTTATTGACAAAAAGTTATTGCAATAAAGGACGTACTAAAATGCAGGATATCAGAACTTACCCGATACAATTTAAAATATCGGATGCTACAGGCCAACCTTCTTCTATAGCAAACTATAGGAAACAAGAAATTTGAAATGAATGGTGATCAAATGAAGTATAAAGTATTTTAATGAATCGAAGAGTGTAAGCTTCCACGGACGTTTTCTAATGAATTGATACCGGCTTTCGAGTTAATAGGTCATGATCTGCAGGTTAAAACAAAAGATCTGTATACCACGGTAAACTCTAAAGAAACTATCTGTTAAATAATGAAATGAATGAAGTTAAAATAATATTGCGATGAAACGATTCTACTAAAATTTACAATACTAGCTGACCCTTGCCCATTTCGTTGGGCGTTAATTATATTTGTGATGCAATTATATCGGGTAGTTCTCGGTAGTGTTATCAGGTTCATCACAACTCTGCCTTCTGGTTGCAGTCGAAAGAGCGTTTGAAAGAAGTGAAAAATGTTATAAACCCTTTTTTTTCACCCCGTAAGACAATGAATTTCAATAATATCGAAACACATCTCACATCAATTCTCTTAAAGAATATTTCAGTAAATTGAAGTAGGTACGTTGTCCCATACGAACTTTGACCCCGTTTTATTCACCCCTCAGGGATGGAATCTTCTTGTCAAATGGCTGTGTGATACATAGAACACACCCTCCAAGTTTCAGATCTCTACGATCAGTGGTTTAGACTATGCGTTGATAAACGCCAAAATAATTTTCTACCTCTCTTCAACCCAGTTAGGCGATCAATTTCAATAAAATAGTAGACTCCATCTATACTGATTTCACAAAAGCTTTCGATCGTGTTAATCACACTCTATTGATATCTAAATTAAAGTCACTTGGAATTGACAGAACCGCCCTCGCCTGGATTGAAAGTTATCTAACTAACAGGTCTCAGAGTGTCAGGTGTTCAGGTTCAGTCTCCCCACCGATGAAGGTTCCTTCAGGTGTTCCACAAGGTTCACATTTGGGCCCAATTCTATTCAACATCTTCACAAATGATATCAAAGAAGTGATACAGAATAGTAAATTTTTGATGTTCGCCGACGACCTCAAATTATTTAGGAGTGTGGTCAGCGGTGAGGAGGCTGAACTACTACAAGATGACCTGAACCACCTCGTAAGATGGTGCGACATAAATTTACTGAATTTAAATGCAAAAAAATGTTTCCAAATAAAATTCTCAAGAAGTAGTAGCCCAATCGAGTTCGATTACAGGATAAACAATGAAAGCCTAGCATTCAAAGAAACCATTAAGGACTTGGTGTTTTTCATACTACTTCAACATTAAGGACTTGGGTGTGTTATTTGACAGTAGACTAACATTCAAACCACATATAACCTCCATCGTATCTAAAGCTTTCAAACTATTAGGCTTTGCATTAAGATCATCAAGGGACTTTTCGACAGGAGTATTAAAATTATTATACTGCTCAATTGTTCGCTCTAATTTAGAATATAACTCAATTATATGGTACCCCCGTTATAAAAACGATATAGATGCAATAGAAAAATTTCATGAGTACCGTTGCCTTTAAAATGGGTGTCACAAGCACTAATCGTGAATACGATTTACTATTATCGGATATGGGTCTTAGGTCTCTTGAATGTCGTAGAGTGAAATCAGACTTAAACTTTTTCTACAAATTACTTAATGGATTGGTTGGCTCTCAACAGTTAATTGAACTAATAAACCTTAATGTTAATGATAGAAGAACACGTAATTCTGAATTGTTTAAAGTGCCATTCCACTCAACAAACTACGGGTGCAATGAGCCTATGACTAGACTTCAAAGAACTGCTAATATTTATCAGGGTTATATTGACCTATTTGATTCACCTCCATCTTCATTCAAAAGGAATATTAAGAGAATAAACATTGTAAGCTTGTACTCTTAATGGATATCCTCTGTAACAACTTACTGCTCGACATGATTACAGGCTAGATTTTTGTAGATTCAGTACATTCAAGTAGATAAGTAGGGTTAAGTATATATACTGTTTATTATCCATATTTTATGTATTACTGTTATTGGTGTATCCGTAAATAAATAAATAAATAAAATAGGAAACAAGTCTCCCATTTATTTTGATATAGAATTTTTATGCAAAATTTGAAGTAGATTGGACTTAGGAATCACGTTGTCTCTTACAAACTTTGATCCCATTTTTCACCCCCTTGGGGGTGGAATTTCGGAAATCCCTTCCTTATCAGATGCCTACGTCATACAAAGAACCCACCCTGCTTAGGATGTGCGTTGATTAACCCCTAAAATAAATTCCATCAATTCTGTAAAAAAATGTTTATGCAAAATTTAAAGTAGCCATCACGTTGTCCATACAAGTTTGGCGCCCGTTTTTCGAATTGGAATTTTCGAAAACACGGTAAAACGGGATAATAATAACTATTCTACGTTCGTCTCCTGATTTTAATCTACCTCCTGTAACGAAGTTACATAAGGTAACTGTTACTGCAGATTTGCCAGACTAATTCAGTGGAGATTGGCGTGGTGTTCTTTGGACTGACTTGCCAGTATCGAATTTAGGTTGGTGTCAAGCAAGGATCTTGAAATTAATTTTGGCTGGACGCCAGAAATTTTTTGTTAATTTAAAAGGATAAAAATTCAAACTTCCCTATATAGATAAAGATAATTTTTAAGATAACTTCCTTCTATGTTGATCAAAACAATAAAACACAAAGCAACTATATATGGTGTATAATAACAAACTATAAAGTATAATAAAACAACTTGGATATTGATTTTGAATATTGTTCAGTTATTGATGTACCTTGTCTGGTATCTGGTTCACTGGACTCTGGTCGTATGGTTTGTGGTGGTGGCCAACTCAAGCTTCTCTTCTCTATGGTGGCTGGATCAGGTTTTCTTGTCTCGGGCTACTATATTCACCCTGATATTTCTGGAAGACGTTGGGCTACTATATTCACCCTGATGTTCCTGGGAGAAGTCGGGCTACTATATTCACCCTAGTGTTCCTGGTAGATTCTCAGGTTTGGACTTGCAGTTCAGTGGCTGGGCTTGGACTCACCGTAGTTGTTGTATCATGAAAATGATATCGCAGAGTTATAAATGAACCAGATATTTGTAAACCAGACTTGAACCTTGGATGACTGAAGTAACTAGCTATTGTCTCAATTATATAATTCAAAGATATTTGTGTAAAACAGTACAACTATGATCTCAAATTGAAGCTCTAAAAATGATATTTCAACATGTGTTGAGACTATGATTCATTACTGAATTTATGAACAGTTAGAGCTAGTTACATATGTGTTCAAGATAAAAAAATAAAATTGTCTGCTAATGATATTTGAATTATGACGATTATTGATATCTACAAGTTAATGATCACAAAAATAATATTGAGATAGAAAAGATATTGAAATAGAAAAGATATTCAGAGAATTTCAACTTTCGTTTGTTTGGAATCAAAATATCTGATAATGTGATAAAGAAGTTCCAAGAAAAAGATATTCAAATACTACTTCACAAAATCTTTTGTAATCCAAGTTTCAAGTGCAATAGACTTTTGAGTGCATTGAATAGGACTCAAAATAGATATTTTCAATGAGATAAAGGAAAGATAAGGAAACGGTAAATACTTAAATCAGGAACAAAATTTCTGATTTAAGGAACGACAAAATTTTTGACTTTCAAGAAAATATGCCCACTGGACCCTATGGCTTAAAAGAAAATGACTCGAGGTGAGTTAAAACACACAATTACTGATTTTATGAAAAAGAAAAAAAAAATGTGTGAATCAATACTCACCTAGAATCATCTCCAGCCTGGATGTACAGGATACCATGTGGGTTACTGCGTTTTCAATATATTTTTCCAAACAGAAATCAACTTTCAGCCTCTATTCCGAACAAATTGATTGAGATCCTTTCAAAATTTCATTCGTCATTCGGCCAAATGCTGTGAAAATAAAAACGCAGTCAAATTCTTAAAAATCAGAAATTTTCGTTTCACGAAATTGTGAAAACTAAATTGATACGCCGCTGGCGATAATAACCTGAAAATATCAATAAATGGAATCGATAATCACTTGAATGTTGAAGGATTACAAAGATAAATCAAGATAAAGATTACGTGAAGGTATGCTTGCCACCATTGGCTAAAATTGGTGAACAGAAGATAAGAAATTGTAGGAACTCTTTTCACATACCTGATATTCCATTCAAGATAACAAACACTTCATGAAAACTTTTTGTGGAAAGAGGAAGATAATGTGAAGATATTTAGAAAACGTGAAAACAAATTTAGCGATCAAATTATCAAATCTCAAAACAATGTTCCTCGATGATAGCCTAATTAGAAGAGAGCTCGATGAGTTTCTGCCCTTTTCGACAGATTTCAATTCGATCATGCGCGATCAATGGCCCAAAGCCAAAATGGCGTTTTTGTTACTGAACAAAAATTCTGATGATTCAGCCATTCTCCGCTAGATGCTAGATATCGCTATTATTGATTTACAAAAATAATGTGAAGTTTCCACTTTCGAACGATAGATGATGGTCTCATATGAATGATAAATTTACTTATTATAAATGATGTAACGATTATTCGTTACACTCCCCAACAATTTTTAGTCAAATTCGTTTCAGCCGTTATGAATGAAAAAAAGAAACAATGAAAATTCAAAATAATAATGAAAAACAAAAAAACAGAAACAAAGAAGTTTAGTGAAATTACGTTTCGGTATTAATGGCGGACGTTCCGGAATTGTTTTTTTAAAACTCTCTGTAACATTTGACCTGATAAATTTGATCTCACAACAACATTCAATGGCCCATAAAACAAATTCAGTAAATTTCCGTTTCAAATTCTTTGTAAAATTGAATTGAAAATGAAATTTATTGCTTAACGGTTTGTGGATTGGTACTTTATCTAGTTATATTCATGAAGAAAGAAATTGTTTTTCCTACTTGTCATTCAGTGTCTTGTCGATCATTGAAAACGAGGGATAACGAAGGAATTTTTGTTACACCAGCGGAAACAGTACACAACTCGAGGATAAGGCTACTTACGTGCACTCGCGAATTGTCGCTCGTGCTCACAATTTTTGCTCATGCGTAATAGGCTAATTATCCTCCTCGTTACTATCCTACTATATTTTTTTAACTCAATCTCTTAATTCATTTTACGAATACCACACGTGATTCACAAAGTAGTCAGTCAATTTTTGCTTTTTCATGATATTTGCAGTTATTTATCGCGGAGAAATAACAATTCACCTGAAACAATAAATATTACAGGAATTTTAAGCTTTTCCATTTTCAGTGAAAATAAATCCCAAAGACTGCATTTCAAAACTTTATTCTCAGAGTCCATCGCTTCTGATTCAATTTTTGGACAGGATAATAAGTTTATGGACAGTTTTCAATGTAGTTTTTAGAGTGGGGAGATAGTTACCTATTTATTCGAGATGTATCAGAAAAACCGAAGTTAATAAATTATTTATGATAGGTTTGATTAGGCTCCATTCTTATTTTGATCATTTTCACATATCCACAAAAAAGACTAGAAATGCTTCATTAGGAGAAAAAAGAACCTAAAATATACAGTACTCAGATGAAGTCACTTATGAGATGAAATTTAACAATATATCTCGCGAAGCTCATCTATTTTTCCGATATTTTTCAGTCGGAATTTTCAATGACTTGTCTCAAAATGTATGATGTAGTACTGGTAAATATCGAAATAGAGTTTGACAGACTGAAAAAACATCTTGAAATCGAGATGATTTAGTCAATCCAAGGATAAATAAATGCATACACAATTACTTGTTAAATATTTTTTTACAAGGGTCGCAATGGGGGCAAAATATGATTTCAATATAGTTTAACAATTCATGTTCGTTTGACCAGTACTATTGCTGATTCCAGCAAGTCACGAGGCCATCATGCTCTGATAATCATTGTTTCAGTGCGCTGAATCTTAAATAGGAATATACTATAGTGTTGAGGTACTTATGATTGAAAATAAATTCCAATCTACTGTGAACACGCCTAAAAGCAGGTAGTTCTAAAATTCGCATTGGAAATTCGCTAGCAATCACTCTGAGTTAAACATTCATTACATACTATCAGTGTTCTAAACACACTGTTTTCGTTATGTTAGGTTCGATACAGTCAAGGCCGAGTTCTGTTTCCCTACCTGGTTAATCAGACTGGTAATTCGGTAACTTTCGGTTGAGCGGTACTTCTGAAAATCAGTCGTCTGTGATGTTGTGGTAACACTGTGACTCTAGACTCTAGGCACAGAATACCCTATCTACACAGAAGCGCAACTTAAAGGCGGTCCCTTTGATCTTTTGGGTCAATTTTTCGTAACCTTGATTTATAGCTTGGCTTGTATAATGTCATTTCTTGGCGGTAAATTCAAACTGTCGATTGATATACAGTTCAAGTGATACACCTTTGTAAATTTTCTAGACTGAGCATTTCTGCTACTGAACTGAAATTGGGGCAGTTTTAATTCCATTTGAAGATACGACCCTAGGAAGGTCTTAATAATTCAGAACTGACATTTCCCCTATCAAATTCGTCTAAATGCTTCGTTGATCAGCAATCTATATTCCCTTATTCTCAACAAATATAAACGGAGAATTTGGATGATTACCAAAATAATTTCGGTGAATAGGCTTACTGTTTTTTGCACCTTTAAAAAAAAGTAGATATAAAAGTGGTGTAGGCAGCTATTTGATGTTCAAATAGTTTTAGAGTAATCAACTGTATTTTGCAGGAACGAACTTTTAAAACTACTCTGATCTTGCTTTTATCCGATATTAATAAAATTTATCAGTAGTAATAACCCAAGGACATTGATAATTGTTCGAAAATTTTATAACACCCTAACAACACAAATGTGAGGTTGACAATATACAAGCCAAGCTTTCGATTCGGTCGGAACGCTTCAGTTGCGCTTCTGTGTAGATAGGGTGTTCTGTGCTCTAGGGTAGAAATTAATAATAAGAGCAGTAGTCCGACTTGGCAAAATCATTTTCAAAAATTTTACTAAAGGAATAATATCACAAAGTGGACAAATATTGCCAAGTCGGTCATTTTTGTCTTGTGACATGGAGAATGTCTTTATTAGATAATTATTACTCAGATACTCTTATACCACAACGAAGAAACAAAAATGGACGTGGATCACTAAAAAAAAGTCACTTGTCATTGTTACTAAACTCAAACTCACCAAATAATTTCTTCTCGATTACCCTGGTGACAGATGAGTAACCAACTTTTCAGGAACCACGTCCCGTTAGAAACCACATTTCAGGCGGTCAGGTGTCAGGTCACTGTGGTTACCAGTACAACGGAACGGCTAATGGTAACAGTATTTGGAAACGGAACAATACTCTCCAGTCACGAGCCCAATCACTCAATCAAATTTAATGTTTTTCCCGATGTGTACCCATCTAATTGTTTTCAGTAGTAATAATTTTTCGAAAAAATCTTATAACACATTTCGAAAGCTTGTTGCTTGGAATCAGACCCACACACTATGTAGGCGGAGGTATGTTTCCTATGAGCAACAAGCTTGAGAAAGTTGTTATAAAATTTTTGAGCATTTATCAATGTTCGGGAGTTATTCGGATATAATTTTTTTTGCTGATTGGGAAGTTCATCATCCAGATACGCCTCTATCGGAAAATATTTGAACAATTTCATCACGTAAAACAAAAACAAACTTCTGAATGTGAAATTATGGTACATTTCTCTAACACATTCACAAACTGATTAGTCTACACATTCGTTTTACACAGAACTTTGCCAAAGTTCGAAAAACACAAGGTACAATACAAAATACAACGTAAACAACAGTAAACATATGTTTTTGACAGATTACGATCAGCTGATTACGGTTTGTTGCCGACATTTTCGAACAGACATCAGCGCCCTCATCGGTAGAAATACTTCCCAACTATTGAAAAAAATACGGAGCAAAACGAAATTATCTTGTTGCGGTTTTGACCGTAGCTTATTCAAACTCTGTATCATCTTTTTTTCTCATGTTCACAGCCCCATCCTTCAAAATTGACACCAATTCTTCTGCTACCCGATTTCTTTCTTAATGATGCATTTTAACATTGCCAAGGTCCATGAATGTTTTCCATACAAATTCTTTTCTGTAAACGGTTATTTTTAGTATTTGATTCGGTAATTTCAATAATATTCTAGATAATATTACAAGTGGTGACATTTTGAAATATTAAATATTTGAAACGTCAAAATCGAAATAAATCAATTTGTATACATCCATGGCCACATAATAAAGTAAAAAGAGAGTCCATGGGATTTTTTCGGTTATAATTGCACGAGTGCATAAAAATTACCGATAATTTTGCAAGAAAGCGAGATATCTAAAAATTGCAAGTTTATTTTCATATTTTGGCGAAAGTGCCCGAGTCCGAAGGACGAGGGCTCTTTTACAAAATATGAAAATAACCGAATGCAATTTGTATAAGATATCACGCTTGAATGCAAAATTATCTGGGGTCATTTTTATGCACGAATGTAATTCATTGGAATATTTCACGAATAAAGAAATTCTCAAGGAAATGTTATTTTTTGTTCTTTATACTTTCCTCTATAGATTATGTATGGAGTACTCACCTAAACGCGAAATGTTTTTTTATGTCTGAAGTCTATCTGACATTTATTTGTGTTGTTTATTGACGTCTAGCGATACGGTTCCAAATGTGTTGTTATGGTGACTTGATACAATGCAATTACCGCTGTAAGTTTTCGATAATTGCATTGCTCTAACGGAACATTTTATATATGAGGGAAATATTCAGTATAATGTTGTTCTGATTGGTTGCGTTCGATCAGATGACTTCAAATCAAAACTTTTCTTAGAGATCGATTACCCTAACACCAAACCGATATTTTTGCACTCGACGCACGTTTCGCTAGCAAGGTTAGCATCTTCAGGAGAAGAAAATTGATAGTATCCAAATATCAGTTTGGTGTTAGGGTAATTATTGATCTCTAGGAGAAGTTTCAACTTTCACATCAAAGGTTCCAATCTGATCGTTTATCACTTCAAATTAACTAGTTTCATTGGATTTCTATTTGAGCAAATAATTTTCAGCTTACTCGTGTCACGGCAGATGGGAGGAGAACGGCACGAATTTCCTGATCACCACGCCCGTGAGCAGATCTTCTCACGGCGCTCGCAGGTATTGTTTCATCTACAAAGAGTCAATATCGGGGGTGATGTTCTCCACGTCGGCAGACAGCTGTAATCGGCTCGTGAAGCCGGGAGTGACTGGAGAACTTATTTTCAATATCAGCAGCAAAGGTCAGTATCATATATTGTTTTGGGAATAATTGTAGAGGCCTGAGAAGTCTACGGACTAAAGTCTTACAGTGTTCGACAAGAAACTGCAAGGTATGCCTGTCTATCTGTGTGTCTTCCTGTATTCATGCCCTAGTCAACTATTGGTTGTCTAAATCCAATACGGAAATACTGTGGGTTTTCTGGGTTCCCCTACGGTTGAAGTAGGAAATGCGCTACGGAAAAATCGGTGAGAAGCTCCAGAGCGTTTCGGCAATCAAGAACATTTGCCGCCCCTTACCTGCACAAGGTCCGTTCTTTTTGGAGCACTCATAAGAATGTTCGACAAGGAAAAAACTGAGAACATTTTATTGCTCTTAACACTTGGTGCATTAACCATAACACAAATTTAATATTTTTTGTCGTTTACAAAGGATGTCAAAAAGTTTTATCTAAGAGTAAAGTAAATATAACAATTTTTCAATATCGAAAACTTCAACTGAAAAATGTTTGCAAACTACACTCAGATTTGCAACTAGAGCAATAAATTGGGATTTTCAAATATTTTTCACACAGCAGATACTGACTCCACTTTTTTCAAATGTGTAAGTTTCATTGAAGTCTATTTATATTTTATCGTAAATTTGAAATTCGACAATATAATCAAGTTTGTTGCATAATAATTGATATTTTCGGTGGAAAGTTAACACAAAAATATCAAATTCGCCAAATGAAAGAACAGTTCTCCAAACTCCATTCCCCCATAAAAATAGTCATATTTCAAAAAAAAATACCAATATCATTGATATGTTTAATTGTTAATTGCTCGATTATGCTCTTAACAGTAACACAGAAAAACATAACAATCCCACATATTTGAGAAAACAAGAAAAATATTTTATAGTTAAAAAATACAAAGTAGAAAACAATATAAGTTTTTTTAGTGTAGATGTTGAGTGTAGCTTGTATTCGAAATAAAATTTTCCTTTGACATTTCTTGATATTGAAATTATGATTTTACTCTTATGAAACGATTCTTGTTTTCTGGCGTCTTCTGTAAAGATAAAAAAAAACAAATAAAATAAAACGATCTCATTTTAGGTTATACACGATGCAAGAAAATTCATGAGGAATAAAATATTCTGAGAATGTCATAATAACATATTTAGTATATGGTGCATACCTTTTGTCAGTATCGCATCAGTATTGCACAAACAATGCGCTGCGGCTAGGTAATATATGTAAGCATTGTTCATGGGAAAATAGCTCCTGTCGACACACACTCTCAATAAAGAATCACTCTCGTATCTAAAATGGCTCTGTTGGTACAGCTTTCCTAGTTTTTTTTTTTTTATTATATCTATTCGATCGTAGCTGCTTCTTGAAAAGTCTCCTTTCTTACAATCTCCTCATTTGTATCGGAAAATGTAATAATATCCACTCTCGTGTTCATTATCATATCCTGGATTTTCAATGTGGAGCCAGTTGATTCGAAATTTGACCAATACAGAACGGATTTACTCATACATTACACCCCTTCATTTGGGAGTTATTTTTGATCAGTCTAGGCAAATTCTTGGTAAAAACTAATTATTGAAAATAATATAAGGATATTAATGTTTATTTCGAAACTGTACAAAAATTGAAGTACACAAAAGATGAGAAATAAACATGAGAAATCACAAAAGCTCTGAAAGCTTGAGAGTGATATATATAAATATACATATTTCACATTGAAAATACACACATATTTGCACACATATACATAATAATTAGCTCATTCAAAATTCATTCCAATAAGTCTTGCCATTGGGTGATGTGAAGGAATTGGAATTCAAAATACTGATGGAGTTAGATGAATACTTGTTAAAGAGACTCGAACGGTAATTTATGGTAATTCACAAAAAAAGAATTGCATAAAATCGTGAATGCGTTCATGAAACAAGAAAATGTTAGAGAAAAACCAAAATTATCGAAGCTATCGTGAATATTAAGGAGAAATCATTGTGATTTATTTTCTCTTATTTGTTGGATTATCTGCCTAGGATTCAAAAGTAGTCACTTAACTCTGCTCTTGAATAAGGAGTGTGACTGACAATTTTTCAATCCAATATCCACCCGATTGTAAAGCCTTGGACCTAGGTAGTATGAGGATCGTCGAACAGTAGTTTTGTCAACTTTTGGCAACACAATTGAGTAGGGTCTGTATCTTGTAGGGTATCTATGAGAAACAAGCCTCCCATCCTTATTTCGTTTCTGATCAATGATTAGTGTCCATATAGTTGTCTGACATCTAGCATACCTGATAACCTACATAAATCATCCGAGCTGTAGGTGATAGTTTTTTTAAGTACTATTTTGAAAATCCATTTTTGGATGATGTCTGGATTATTGATATGTGCATTATAAGCTCCCCCCAGGCTATGATACCACAAGTGCAATTCAACCATTTGTGCTATCGAACTGAAAATTCAACCCTTCCCATAAAAGAATCTATTTCATAGTCTTTTTTTATGTGAATATCTGCAAGATTCAGCACTCTGGGTCTCGGGTGTTGGTTCTACGTTATCCCACTACAGTCGAACAGAATATAATTTTTACGTTCGTCCAATTCTGAAATTCTACTACTTGCCCTCTGTCTCCTCGTCGTTTCGTATCTGATTCCAACGGACATGGTAAAACACTCGAATGCGTCCTCCATTGCTGGCAATTGGCCATTATCCAGCTGTATGTTAGGGGTTGCGACAGAAATATCGGCACTTCCACGACTAATTTATGAGCGCGACCGTGTTTCCATTATTTCAAAAAGAATTTTTGAATGTCAGTAACTCACTACACGATATTCATTGTGCTATTGTTCCATTGCGTGAGTGATGACAAAGGTTTATTCCCGCCCGTATTCGGTTCTTTGTTATTGTGTAATGAGATAGATCAGATAATTCCACATAGCGATACGGGGTTGGAGTTATTGAAATGATTTCTCGTTTTGTTTTCGGTTCCAATGTCATACAAATCGTTCCAATACAGGCATTCCACGTTGTTAACAAGGAAAATAAAATGTCACCGTTGTTATGTTATTTTTTTTTTTACTCATTCCAATTCACATTCATCAACGATTGTTCAGTAGCAGGTGTAATAGTTTCTCCAATAGGCACACTCACGAGCTCAAAGCGGTGTTGTTATTATTATTTTTGCTAGGAATTACAATCAGTGATAATCTCTCATGGAAAAACCATGTGGGATCGATCGCTAAAGGTGCTTTCCAGAAACTTGGATTTCTATTTCGTGCGAAGAAATACTTCACTTCTCGTCAGCTTCCAATGATCTACAAGGCTCAGATACGACGTGTCATGGAATACAGTTCTCATGTGTGGAGTTTGGCGCCAAAACATTCATTGAGGCTTCTCGATTATATTCAGAGAAAAGCAATTCGTTTTGTTGGTGATTCTCCGCTCACAGACCCTCTCACTTCATTGGAACACCGTAGAAGGGTCGGAGACTTGTCTCTCTTCTGTAGATACTTTCACGGTCGATGCTCTTCCGAATTGTTATCAATCGTTTTACCCCTGGCAATATCTACACGAATGACTCGACGGGTACAGAATTCCCACCCCTTTGTTGTGAATTTGGAAACCTGTCGAACCTCTCTTGCTAAGGAATCTTTCTTCAATAGAACAGCTGAGCTTTGGAACTCCTCGCTAAAAGAAGTTTTTCCTGCGGCTTACAAACTTCAGAAATTCAAAGTGAATATCAATTTGTATCTCCTGTCCCTTGATTCACGCGGTGTTTTTTGAACATTACAGGGCTTCCCTTTCGTGTGAATCTACATATAAAAAAAATCCACGAATGATTTCGAGAACATTATTTGCAATGATTATCTGGGTGAATAACTCAAATTTGTTAGGCTCAAAATATTTTAGGCTGACGACGCTTCATGTTAGGATCGTTCTGATCTCATGGACAGTTTATCCAATTAACAATTTGGAATTCCACTGTAATATATCATGTCACTGTCTAAACTCAGGGTGAGTTTATGAGTGAGAGGACAACTGTATATGATGAACTGAATAATATTGAGGAGGAATAAAAAAAATATTTATCAATATATTTTAACGAAAAAAACTCTAATTTATATATTCGAAGGATGAAATTTCAAACAGTAGAAGGTAAATTCAGTATTCTCTAAACAGTAGTGCACAAGACTAATCCCTTTTCACTGTGACCTTTTTTAATTGTACGGGATTTACCTATATCAGCATATATTACTTCAAGCATTCTGTTTTATTCCCCAGAGTTTGACGGCATTGAAATTCTGTTCAATTTTCGACTGAATATAAAAGTATAAATGTCATGATAAACAGCGATTCATCCGAAGACTCTGTTCTAAATTAGAAGCCTTGTCCAAATGAGAAAAACTAGGAAAAACTGATAAGAAAGTTACAGGTTCATTAGTTAGTCCAAACAGCACACTTATTAACTGAAAAAATGGGCGTGAAAGTACTGTTAAGAAGCAAACATTATTGGAACCTACTCAATATTTTTTTGCTTTATTCATTCCAGTAGATGCTGTTTCACGCTTTTGATTAATGCCATTATGATCTTTTTCAGGAAAATGCATCGAGACGAATGATTCAACAAGGGCACACTGGTACAGTGCTTGGCTCATCTGCTCTGTTACATGTCTTTTTTTACTTCTTAGAATGGTCATTACAAGATGATCAACACATATGTGAATTAGGAATAACTTTATTATGAGACTGTAATGGTTACAAACGGTTGTGTATTAATATTTGAGAAATTTGAAAGTATGATTTGCGTTGATCAACAAAGCTTCTTCATTCTGTCACAAATGTCTTAAAGAGCATATTTTTTTCTGTGATAGGGAAGATTGTCCACTTTTTTCAGGTAATCTATCCTCTCTCTGTGAAGCAATCGTGTACCTCTACGGGCTAGATTCGAGCGATTTCAGTTCTTCCTATTGAATTTGTTTTCCGATTATATGAATGATTACAATTTCGTATTCGAAGTTAAAACTCCTCTGAACTCCACACACATGCCGCCAACCAAGTTGGCATTTCAGGAGAACAAGAATTTTACTTCTGCAAGTGTTTCAAGTTTTAATCATCTTCATTACAATTTTTGCACCTTGAAGAACTAGTTTCACTTGGAATATTATAATGCCCTAAGTGTTAAGCCTGCTCAAATTCTTCCTTACAGCGCAAGCTGGTATGAAATCTCCTAGTCGTAATATTGTGGACTCTGATGAAACTGAGAAATGCATGAATAATTTTTCTGATTTGAACTGAATTTTATTAATAAAAAATTGCCGTTCCACGGTAAATCACAGTTATTCCATTTTGGAAGCTTTTGAATCGAAACCTACTAAAAACAATCCAATGAATGGTTTTGTGGTTTTGTTTTCGCCGAAAATTGATGAGACAATTAGGATTATGAATTGTTCGACCAATTGTTGATATTTTGAATACTTTCGAATTTCTAAATTGTGTATAAAATGTGTGCAAGTATAAGTATATACTTTAAACTGTGATTAATACAATATAGAACCGATAGTAGGCTAATATCCCCAGTGTTTATAATAGAACTAGTTACCATAAGTAGTTATAGTGGTTCAACACATTCTGATCACGAGGATACTTTTGTTGGTAGATCTTAGTGGTTTCAAGGTCAACATGAACTCGATAATACTGAGGTAGTAATGGAGAAATACCAATTTCTGGTTTTTAGCAAAAACATTGGTTATTAATTGAAATGCATATCATTTATTCTAGAAAAATCCGGTAGTTCAGTTTTTGCGATATGTTGATTTCTGAATTATTATTCGATGAAATTTTCCTATTAATACTATTAAATGTTGACTCGTCAAGGAAACATATTTTTATTACGATTAATATTCCAAAATCTGTTATACCCACAATTTTTACTAAAAATAAGCAGTGGTGGAAAAAATTTTAATTCCAGAAAATATTGATTATAATTCATTTTGAGGTTGATTAAGGTAATGGGTGGTGGAAAAAATGCGAAAGACTACCACTTTCATATTGTAAGAATTTGAATCTTCCCCTCGAATTTGACTTTGCCATTCTGAGAAACTGCACCAACTATCATGGAGCCATTTTTTTTCTAGGGATCACACGTTTTCAAATTTTTCTTCGACATATCAATCGACAGTTTCATGTTGACTTTGTTTGCAATCAATGTTTTATAATGATTTTACAGATTTTGAGATGAATAGCATTTTATTCAAGATAAATATAAAATGCTTGCAATAAGATATGTATTTTTGCACAAACATTCGCTTACTTATAAGGTGATATTTTTGGTAACCAGAAGCAATACTACAGTTATTTTGTATTATAATGGTGACTTTTATCTAAATTGTTATTACCTACATTTGGTTTCTTCATGAGCAATAATATTTAAGATAGTTGTAGTCGCAATTTTATACATAAGATTATATATAGAATAATTATTTTATTACACAGAAACCTCTTTTTATGATTGATGGGTGTGATAATATACTGATATACCAGTAATATTCATGAATCTAAATCTTTATTCTTCGTTGTTTTTTCGGTTGTTAACTTAACCTCAATCTGAATGATTTGGAATCTTCACAATTTCAACAATTTCAAACAGTTCCTTTTGAATAGAACACGCCCAATTACTGTTTTTGAGGTAGATTAGAATTCTCTCTGCTACAGTTATATAGATTCCAATATCATTCATCATTTTTGTTTTAGGTTGTTGTAGGTTTACAACCCAAAAAAACAACGAACAAAGGATCACTCCACCAAAAAATAATATCTGTTCAAACAGTACTTTTCCATGTATTTTCCATGCTGATTATAAGGAAACAGTTCATTAATATTTTTGAATTGAAATTCTGAAAAGTCTGTTTATTTTTTGAGTATATAAATCATACTACAATCCTAAAGAATAATTGTAACATCAAATAAGAAGTATCTTCAATTTTGGAATTTATCCTTTGATGGAGTGTAGTAGGTATAATCACAATGATATGACGATTCTTCATCATGATGGGTCATTAGATAATGACTTAATGATTTGCTCAACATCCACAATTAAAACCATTACTAATTGGCATAGTATCACACCCACCCTCGTATGTTGGAGTGAAATTGCAAGGTAGCAGTAATTGAATATTACGCTGAAAATTCCATATTTAACTATCAATTTGAAGGTTTCCAGTCACGATTAGTCATCAGTTTGGACATACCAATAAAATTTATATCGAACATCGTCTAGGTTTAGCTGAAAGCTTTACAGGATGTTAGTGTCAAGGATTAATGAAATGAGGATCAAAAACGACTTATCACTGGGGTGATACCAAGAAATGGGGAGAACCTTGAACACCAATGAAAATTAAGTACAGAAGCAACCTATCTTAATGGCAGAGGAAGTTCCTTATTCAAAATCATAGCGGGCTTTTTGATATTGACGACATCTGGATCTATGTATTTTTTTATAGTCATGACTCTTAAAAAAAGACATTTCAGGTTTGCAGTGAAGGACACGTTTTGAAATTCCCGTCGACGGAAATAAAGGCATACAAGAAGATTTCCGATATTTCATAATTATATATCAAGTATTATGGAAGTTATGGCATTTGGTAGAATTGATATTTCAAGGGTTTAATTCTGCTTGTGGATGTATATAGTTCAGTAAATGAAGGGACGAACCTGTGAATAAGTCTATGAGTTCTTCAATTGTGGCTCAATTTGTAGGTCGTCACAGATGTTTTCAAAGGACCCAAAACTCAACACGATTGCGTTCATGGCAATGGCCGAAAATGGCCCCCAAACCCAGAAAAATGGGTTTCCCGCCAATATCTGGCTAAATATACGAATTAGAGAATTTTCGTTCATACAAAAATGAAAGATCGTCTCATTATCTATTATGTATTCCGAAATTCTTTCTTATTCGGCAAAAAGATTTAATAGGCTGTGAAAGTTTTCTTCCGCACCATTTCGACACTGTTTCATTAATTTGTTTACATTTTTTCAAAAATGGTCTTCTATCGGAAATTTTTCTTTATAATGGGTCCTTGGGGGGTCTTGAATGATCTCTGATTTTTTTTTTGTATTTTCCCCGCGTTCTAATAAATGATCCATTTGTTCATTTACATTTTTCATGCGATTTCGGAGTTATGTAGAATCTACGGAACAACCGCGAATTAAAAAATTATTAGCCATAAAAAATATATATATATATATATATGTATTCGGAAACTAGAGCTAATAATTTTTTAATTCGCGGTTGTTCCGTAGATTCTACATAACTCCGAAATCGTATGAAAAATGTAAATGAACAAATGGATCATTTATTAGAACGCGGGGAAAGTACAAAAAAAATTCAGAGATTATTCAAGACCCCCCAAGGACCCATTATGAAGAAAAATTTCCGATGAAAGACTATTTTTGAAAAAAAATGTAAACAAATTAATGAAACAGTGTCGAAATGGTGCGAAAAAAACTTTCACAGCTTCTTAAATCTTTTTGCCGAATGAGAAAGAACTTAGAAATACATGGAATGATAGCTGCGGGTTTTCTCATCATCTTGAACTTTGAATCATTGAAAAATGTCAGTTTTTGCCTGAGTTATGAAACAATTCGTCCGCCCGCCTCCAAGCGAATGCATAGACAACCTATAGAGAAAGCGGCAGCTGAAATGAGGAGAGTTTTGGGTCCCTTTATCACGAAAACTGTTGAGTTTTCGGAAAAAATGATGATATTTATGAACGAAAATTTTTTAATTCGTATATTTAGCCAGATATTGGCGTGAAACCCATTTTTCTGGGTTTGGGGGGCCTATTTCGGCCATTGCCATGAACGCAATTTTAAGTTTTGGGTCCTTTGAAAACATCTGTGACGACCTACAAATTGAGCCACAAGTGAAGAACGCATAGACTTGTTCACAGCTTTCCCTAGTTTTGGATCTTCAGTTACTGGACTATATAAGAATCGTCTAGAAATGAAATAGGAAGGATACTTTGATGCTGTGAAAAAATAAATAGTTGGTTTCGAAGTATCTGATGAAGATGAAAAAATCAAATACACCAATTATTGTAATACAAGAACTACTCGTTTTGTTCAATACATACTAAAACAGGTGTCTATCGGAACAACTTCTCATGCAATGTGGTCCATTAATTGTGCAACGAATGTAATTATTTTTCGTTTCAGACTGCCACTAAAAGTTAGTGCATGTTTGATAACCATATTGAAAGCGCTAAGATTAGCTTAAGTCAAGCAGCGTACAGGGCAAGTTCAAAGAATATTATTAAAGTACTTTTACTTCGAAAAATACAAGATGCTCCATTCAGATAAGTTTATAGAATTATGAGTCTTGCTCATGACATGTAAATGCTTAAAATTAGAACATATATTAGTGAAACATTTCAAAACTGTTGCAATTAGTCATGGAAAACAACCCCTATAGTTCAACGATTCAGTTTTTTTTAAAAAGTTTAAAGACGTATTCAAATTCTGTTGAATGTTGTTGCAACAAAATGCATTTCAATTTGGAAAAAGTAAGTAATGCCAGAATGATTTGATCATGGCTACGGAAGGAATTCAAAATTTTCAAAAAAATTAATAGGAAGCCAGACTTTGGATTTGAGCACAACTATCAATCCCAAACAATTATTCTGAATGGTATTTTTTTATAAAGCACGAATTGAACGTACTTTATTTTCGAACGGGTTTAATATTTTTTGACCTGCCCTTTATGTTGTTCGACTTGAAGCCTTTCTGAAAGCATCAAATGTGGTTAAGGAATATGAGCTGACTTCAGGCGGAATTCAAATTTCCATGATGCAACTAATAAAAAAATCGACTTGTTGCACATTCAATAGACCAAATTGTATATGACGTAATCAGATCCGAAATTCAATCCGTCATTGCTTCTACTTCAAGCACAGAATTCACAAACCTTTTCATTTTTCTACAAAAAGTGGTGATTTTCACATCTTCAATAAAATTTTCAACCATCGTTGCTTATTTGAAGAGTAATTGATCATTTCACCTCTGTGGGTTTCGTCAAAATGTGTCTAACTCGTCTAACAACTCGTACCATATTTCCACCCTTTTTGTTTACTTTGAAACCGAATGTACCCTACCAGACTTCCTCCCATTTGGAGGCGAACTGGTAGAACTAGTTTCTAGCAGTTCTTTTGGGTCTACCCCAACTTAAAATATTGAAAATCAATCAATCAATCAATCCCGTATATATACCTGCGTACGCCTATGAAGAATCTTCGCGAATTCTCCACACACGATTCATCGGTTCCTGGAAAATAACGTTCGCTACGACGCGATCCCTCATCTGCGTTTACGATCTCGTCAGGGCTGGCGCTAGGAGAGCGCTAGGAGGTTCTCAACAATATTAAATGCACAGCTGCAGATTGCCAAGTTGTCGTACAATAAGGATGATTGGCCAAAATGAAGATATTTACTGTTTTTTTATATAAGTTGCCTTGCAATTTCACTTCACACTTCAAAATGTTATAGCAAATGGAAGTGCTACAATTTTTAAATCAAGATTTTATACAAACTATAAATATCTAGCCGAACGTAAACCAATTTACAAAGTTGTGCGATTTGCAATCATTGTAACTGTAAAATATGTACAATTCGTTAAGAATATTAGTGGATTAGTTTGATAAATGATGTAAAAATTAGAAAAAATTAAGATCTAGTTATTATGAATAGTATAGTCGGTTCGGTTGAGAAGGCAAAAACTTGTGGGGGGTAGTGGAATTCATTATCACAATTTCTATGAAAAACTTACTTCTTTCAACTTTTCCAATACCAAGTAATCATGGAGATTATTTGATTTCGAAAGGAAAACTATGAAACTCAAACTCTTTGCGGAAGTGCACAAGCCCTCAATGGTCTACAAAATAGTAGTAACCTTACTTTTCCATGTTGAATAAAGCACCCAGAGAAGTGTCCAGGGGGGCCTGCGGGCTGCAGTTCCCTTATAGCCGAAATTTGAATCATATTCATTTTCTGCAGTAATATGCTACTCGAAATTTATTGAAATTTTCTTTGAAAATTTCTGAGTTACTTTGTTGTCTCAGCAAAATACTTTTTTAAAAAAGTTATCATTTGTGTGTTAGGCAAATTCTTTTTTATGTTTTTATTGCTCAGTCACCAACTACATAACAGTGTACCTTATGCTGGTGGTCCATATGGGCCATAAATACACAAATTAACGTTTCAAGTTCTATAGTGTTTCTCTAGCAACCATAGTAGGTATCTAGTCGAAATCTAAATGAGTTTTCGAATGTTTTCAAATATTCATATATGGTTGATGTATCAAAAATGTATATGCCTTCGGCGACCTACAAGATCGTCGCCCCAGTCATGAACATCTACTTTTTTAAATCGGATTATTAGTTTTTCTCAGGGTGAGTTTCAGAAGCTCAGTATATCGTTTCGGCATTTGCAATTCTTATAGTAATTTCAGAGTTTTAGATGAGTGGATATTATGGTTCATCTATCGATAGTGAATATAGGTACAATCATATTTATCGTTAGAAAAAAAATGAGATAAAAATTGGTTCATGACTTTTGTCAATTTTCCACACAAGTAGCCCAAACCCATTCTTGTAGAACAAGGATGGACTCTCGATGCTCATAGATCCAAATACATACTTCAGAAAGCAATATTTTAATAATTTGTTGTGACTTCTTCAGTACAAACAAAAGCATTTTCACTGATCAAGATGGATTCTTTAGGATAACAATTGAATGCTGGTACAATCCACTGTTCAGAAAGTATGCGAAGTATTCACTCAGTATGCAATTTGCTCATTCCACTGTTTGTTTATGAGCTCAGATCTCTGTGTTGAGCTTGACAATGAACTCCACTGCGTTTTAACAAAAAGGTGCCTTTGATGTTTCGTTGAATTGAATGAAAGGGATAAATAAATCCAATCCGTTGTTGTGACTTCTGTACATTACTTGACTTAATCCATATAAAAATTTTAACATATGAGTGGTTTTTCATTTAGAGCCTTATTCACCTCATTTTTTATACATGACTGATTTTGTGATAATGAAATAGATTTTGACAACCAATTATATACACCAAAAATTGAGCATTCCTGAAAATCCTCCAAAAAAATCTTACCTGTTTTGGGTGGGAGTTGAGAGAAAAGTAGATACTGAGTTTTCAGTGATAGGTTTGATTTATATTTTATAGTAGTCTTGAAACTGGGTTTCAATTTCTCAATACTGTTACTAAGAAGACGTGTAATGTGGGCAGTTTGTTGAATATTTCAATTTCCTTAACACTTTTTTTTTCGAAAATATATATATTGGAGAAAATCACGTTTGATACAAAATAAAAAAAAATATTAATTTTTCGAGAAATCATTCGATTTGGGGGTTATGAGAATTTTTACATGCAAAAAACACGACTTCTAAGTCAGATTCTCAGAACTTCTCGAAGATATTTCATATATATCATTTACATTGAGCCTAATATACACCAATGAAATTATTTTTATTGGTCGAATTCATATATTCTTATATACGTGAAATAAGCTCGAATCTCGATTGTTTTTTTCAATCTTTGGGGTAATCCAAATTCAACGCTATAAGGTCTGCAACCAGTTGATAATTGAGGTTTTGTATATTTCTGCGGGTGCTGATATTCATATAAAGTCGTGTTTCCTGGATTTTTTTTTGTTTAATATTAGTTCACAAATAATATATTATTGCTTGAAAGATTTTCACATATCAGGGTTCACTAAACCGCGACTCGTGTTTCGCTATACAATAGCTTCCTCAAGCAGGAACTTCAACTTGCTTGAGGAAGCTATTGTATAGAGGAACACAGCAACTATATATTATTTGTTTAATATGTATTTTCATCAAATAATGGCCACTTCCATTCAGTGGTAATAATTCAAATAAAAAATGCCAAAAAGGTTTTCAGAACTTTTCTTTCTTCTCAACTGATTACAATTCATTTAATGATTCAATAGCCTGAAATACCAAAATGAATTTTCATCAACTGGTAAGCGTTGTTCTACTATTTTTGTGAGTAGACCATTGAAACCATTTGCAGAGATCAATTACCCTTAAACCAAACTGATATTTTTGCACTCGACGCGCGTTTCGCTAACAAGGTTATTAGCATCTTCAGGAGAAGAAAACTGATACTGTATCAATTTTCTCAAAAAGTTTCAACTTTCATCTTTAGTACCACACCTTGACGGGAAGGAAGAGAAGTGGAGAGAAAGCTGATTAACCAGTGCTGTTTACCAATGAAATCGTAATTGGTTTATCAATATTCGGACCGAATCGTGAGGGGAGTAAGTTTAAATATATATACCAGTTACACTCCGGTCAATTTAAACATTCGAAGCTGCGTAAATTCCCATCAAGCTGAAAATCAGTAAGATTGTTAAAAATATGATTTGAAAAAAAATGAAAGTTCCCCATCTTTTCCCTGTATGGAAAAACTACTAATCGTAATTGGTTTATCAATATTCGGACCGAATCGTGAGGGGAGTAAGTTTAAATATATATACCAGTTACACTCCGGTCAATTTAAACATTCGAAGCTGCGTAAATTCCCATCAAGCTGAAAATCAGTAAGGTTGTTAAAAATATGATTTGAAAAAAAATGAAAGTTCCCCATCTTTTCCCTTTATGGAAAATTTTTTATTTGAGGTCAAAGGTCAAAAAAAATGAGTTTTTCACGATTTTCTGCGAAACGGTAAGTTTTATCATAAAAATATCTCAGACAAAAAATTGTAGATCATAAAATAATCTTCAAAAAATGTATCAATACTTTTTTCCTACGAGCCAGAATTTTTGAGATGTAACGATTCAAAAAGTTGTACAAGTTGCAATCGTCATAATATGCACACGTTTCCACGCCACCTATGAGGTAGTGTACTTAGCGCATTTTTTTAATGTGTAGGCCTACTCCACCGGTCAGTTATGAACCTGTTTAATTTGAAACTATTGCAAAATCACGGAAATTTGTAAATATTCCAAAAGATAAAAAGCAGTGAAAATTAAAAAAGTGGTGAATTTTATTCGTCTGAATTGTAACCGTCAAACTCTTTTCGTTCTTCTTCTTCTTCTTGTTCTTCTTCATTCTGAGTGCAAGTAATGGTGGATTCATGCAACAATCGTAGCTCGGAAATCGGAACTCGCAACAAAATATAAACCATTCATGCAGCAATCTCAAGGCTGTTGGTCGTAGAGTGGTTTGTTCATTCTTACGAATTCCGCCTTTATCCCTGTTTTCTTGGAGTATCGCCTCCTTCTTCCTTCGCTTGCGTCCGGCGTAAATTGCGTCAATAGCGTGTATCCTCGGAATCAAACGAATCCTCCTCTGTTAGTGATTCAACATTGGAACACGACCGGCCTTGACAGTTTGTACATGCCAGAGAACAAAACAGTCCGACTTTTTTTGCAACCACATTTAGCACTGCATTTTGCAGTTGCAAAAAATTGTGTTCAGCAGTTTTTCCAGTACAGTTTTCAGTTTTCCACGCGCTTTCTCTTCTCCCCCCCTCCCCCTTTTCCCCTTTTTTTTTTTTCTTGTTCTCTTCGCTGTTGATTGTTTTTTTTTTGTGTGATCGTTTCTTTCACAGTTTTTTTTTCTTCTGCTCTGGTTCGTGTCCGCGTGGCGTGACGTTTGGCGGCCTCGGGTGGGGGGGGGGTGTGTGTGGGGTCTCTCCTCTCCCCCTCCCCCTGGTAGGAGTAAAGTTTGAACTGGTTCCAATGTATTGTCCACCAACTCCCAACCCCAGTCTGTAGGGTCTAGCTGATAACCAAGCCACACTTGAACTTGGTAATATACCCGAAAAAGATGTTGATGAGCAGCAACTGAGGTTGGAGGAAGAGAAGCTAATTGAACTTGTTTTTTATTCTTAGTGTTCTTAACGAAACATACTTACATATCGATGCTTATCTAAGTAGCTAGTTTTCTTAGGAGCTCCGTACATAGAAAGAAGAAAGCGGATGCCGTTGGTGATAACTTCTTCTTGAGTTGAATTATGGTGGATTCATGCAACAATCGTAGCTCGGAAATCGGAAGTCGTAACAAAATATAAACCATTCATCCAGCAATCTTAAGAGCTGTTGAATCGTATGAGTGGAAATTTGTTCAATATCTTACGAATTCCGACTTGATATACCTGCATGAACGTTTTCATTGAAAGATATCGACTCAACTTCTTCCTTACGACTTGCGAATTCCGAGTTACGATTGCTGCATGAATCCACCATTACTGTTTTTAAAAAATGAACCGAGACTTGTTGTGAGTATTTGTAAGAAATTTCTGTTGACTGGTTGGAACTGTCATATATTCATCAAATAAAACATGAGAATATGAAGATGTTGCTAAAGTTCGACGACGTTGTTCTGCAGCTTTGATATTTCTCGTGCAATCATCATAGCCATCAAACACGACAGTACGTCTGGAACCAAAATGTCGACGTACAATCACCGATAGAAAAATATTTCAACATATATAACAATTCTAGGTAAGAGATGTATACAAGTGGCGCACTCATGCATATAATGACGATAAAAACTTGAAAAACTTTTTAAATATGTTATATTTCAACTCGGTGGCTCGTAGATAAAAAAGTATTCATACATTTTTTGTAGATTATTTTATGATCTACAATTCTTTACTCGGATATTTCTATGATAAAACTTACCGTTCCGCTGAAAATCGCGAAAAACTCATTTTTTGACCTTTGACCTTGAATAATTTTTTTTTTCATTCAGGGGAAAGATGGGGAACTTTCAAATTTTATTTTTAATCACATTTCTAACAACTACCATTGAAAATTCGTACATTTTCTGAATTAAAATCATTTATTAACGGAAACTGAAAATTGTCATCAATCATTTGTGTGTGTAAAATTAAATAAGTTCGACAGAAGCATTAAACTGAACCAAAGTTGAATCGACTATTTTCCATATAGAACATAGGGATAGTGATAAGCATAATGGTAGTACGGGTAGATTGGATAGTGCGGATAGACTACATAAGCACTTGCTGCACCTTCCAGGTCACCTGATTTTTCATCGTCCGATCTGAAAGAGAAGTTGAGGCTGATAAATATCCTGAATGGAATGAAAGGGTGGCTGTGGAGCATTGAATTCAATCTCCAATAACAAAAGCATATCCTTATAAGTATGTCAGTACTAGGACTCGAATGTGAAATGAAGTTTATTTCAATATTTTGATAACTATGTTATAGTTCACACAATGTTTCTAGCAACTGGAGAAATATCTCAAAGAATCCATTTTCAGTTCAGTTGAGATGAAAATAATAAAAAAGATTCCAAACAGTTAGTTTCAAGACATATCAATAATAGCATTCAGAGTGAAAAAATCAATAATTTAAAAATTAACCCATGAGATAAATGAAAATTCATGTCAGTAAACCCATTAAAATGTTCAAAACATTCTATATACTTTGATATATCTTCCTCAAAAAAGACGAATTCAAGGGAAACTTCTAAAATAACAAAAAATTACAATTTCTAAGTTTTCAATATCTCTAATGGACCAATTGGAATCGGAATCTACTGGAAAATGCCATAAAGCCTATAGTTTTTTTTGGGATCATTCAAAGCTGAAATACATTTCAGCACGTCTTAAACATTTTTGACTAATTCAATTAAGCTATCAACTACCAGATATTTGGTCAAGCTTGGAAATATGACTAGAATCTGATTCTCAATCAGATACGATAACAAACAGTATAGTGAATTGGTGTGATATCACTGGAGTTTAAGAACTCTCCCTTAGTAATTCACCAGCTTTATCTGAATGAATGTGTGAATGTGGATGATTTTTGAGTTATGCTACTGCCAATCAGTTTTTTTGGCATTTTCTCCTTAAAAGATATTTTATATTTACTTAGAGACGGGCATGTAGTGAATTAACTGTGAAATATATTTTTGGATGCCTATTCTGTCAAGGATGTCCTCTACTTATCTATTGTATTTCAAAAGAATTTTCGATATTCATCAGGGATTTTTCCCGAATATTTTATGGATATTCATCGAGAATATCTTAAGGGCGCCCGCATAGTATTTTAATTCAACTGGCACATGAATAACGAAGTGTTATCAATATATGCATATAACAGGAACTATATTTTCATACAACATTTTTCCGCAAGTGTTCTTTATCAAACGAAATCAATTGAAATACTGAGGAACAAGGTGACTTTGTATGCCATTGTATAGCTTGTCCATTTCATCTTGGCACGGAAATGATGACGTATTGCGCAGTGCGTGTCAAGCAGATATTTGAAATTCAATGTAAGTTTAGTGCGCAACCCGATGTGGAGCCAATTATCGTGCCAAGTTGGATTGGGTAAGCTATACGAGACTTAACAAAAAATATATTACAGTTTCCTGTATGATTTTCACTCACAATGGGTTTACAAAACCGCGACACGTGTTTCGCTATTACAATAGCTTCTTCAAGCAAGATGAATAAATCACTATTCTATAATACGCTATTTATATACAAGTAGGTCGAACGTCTCTTACAATAAAGGTCCGACTTAGGTCCGATATCCGACCCATAATTTGTCCAAATACTAATTAGTTACCTGCGAAGATTATTCCTAGAAATAGAATTATTTGCCGGGAACATATTCAACAATGGGGAGTTATTTAATTCAACCTGATCATTCAATAAATATTCTGAATTTTTCCCTCTATTGATTTCCAAGCTTTCTAGAAGGTTAAGTTTCCAACCTTTCTGCTCAAAATGCCTTATTTTGAACTCGTGGTTGAACTCATGACCTTCCAGAATGAGGTGACTTGCATAAGTAGAATTTGTTTTTCCATTCAAAAAACTAGCTCTGTGTTCTCCTAGGCGAGTGTTGAAAGATCTTCCCGTTTGGCCTACGTAGTACATCGGACATGACCCACATGTTAATTCATAAACTCCTGATCTTTGTGACGATTCATTTTTGTCTTTATTATTTTTGATATATATCCCCAATTTATTATTAGTACGAAAAGCTGTATTAATATCATTATTTTTCAAGAATCTAGAAATATTTACGCTTGGTTGGCCTAAATAAGTTATGGTTCTGTAAGTATCCGGCTCGGTATTGACTACTGGATACACCAACTTGAGGGCTTGACTATGTAATTTCTTCCTCACAAGTGAGTCTATTAACTGACCCTCATATCCATTGTTAATCGCAATCTGTTTTATTATATTAAGTTCATTAACATAATTCACATCAGATAAAGGGACATTCAACAGTCTATGAATCATACTATTGAATGCGGCCACCTTATGCTGATATGGATGACACGAAGTATTATGAATAACAATGTCCGTGTGGGACGGTTTACGGTAAACCGAAAAATCATGTTTGTGATTTATTCTTGTGATAGTCAAATCCAAATAGTTAATTGCACTATTTTCTTCCATCTCCATCGTAAAAATAATGGAAGAGTGAAGACCATTCATGAATTCGAGAAACTTGGTTAGCTGTCTGTTTGTACCTTTGAAACATACCAAAATGTCATCAACATACCTATACCAATAAACAAAATTTCCTATCAACGGGTTACAGTGAATTTTACGCTCCAACGTATCCATGAAAATCTCTGCTAATAGGGGACTTAGAGGGTTCCCCATTATCAGTCCATTACAGGATGAGTAGTACGTGTCATTGAATTGAAAGTAATTCTGTGACAAACACACTGTAAGTAGTTCCAGAATTTCCTGTTTTACTATTGGGTTGGTATTGTTTCTTTCGAGCAATGTCTCGACCAAGTTGATCGTATCAATTGGCGGGATACTCGGACATGTGGGTCATGTCCGATGTACTACGTAGGCCAAACGGGAAGATCTTTCAACACTCGCCTAGGAGAACACAGAGCTAGTTTTTTGAATGGAAAAACAAATTCTACTTATGCAAGTCACCTCATTCTGGAAGGTCATGAGTTCAACCACGAGTTCAAAATAAGGCATTTTGAGCAGAAAGGTTGGAAACTTAACCTTCTAGAAAGCTTGGAAATCAATAGAGGGAAAAATTCAGAATATTTATTGAATGATCAGGTTGAATTAAATAACTCCCCATTGTTGAATATGTTCCCGGCCAATAATTCTATTTCTAGGAATAATCTTCGCAGGTAACTAATTAGTATTTGGACAAATTATGGGTCGGATATCGGACCTAAGTCGGACCTTTATTGTAAGAGACGTTCGACCTACTTGTATATAAATAGCGTATTATAGAATAGTGATTCATTTATCTTGCTTGAAGAAGCTATTGTAATAGCGAAACACGTGTCGCGGTTTTGTAAACCCATTGTGAGTGAAAATCATACAGGAAACTGTAATATATTTTTTGTTAATATGGATTTTCATCAAGTATCGGCCAGTTCAATTCAATTAATTATACGAGACTTATTGTTGCTGAACATTATGATACACTTGCAATAACGAAAGAATAGTTACTCACATTTTAACTTCTAAAGATTTCCCTTCTGTTGGGACCATGACAGGAACACAAATGGCAGATGCTACCAACGCAATTAAAAGAGTGGCAACCTGAAAATATGATTCATATGTCATTTATTGCATGGGATATGAAAACAGGTGTCATGGGAATTTTAAAATAATCGGTCTGGAGCTGAAGGATAATAGCCTTCGTGAATGAATAATTCAACAATGTGTAATTTCCTGAGAACATATCATATAAGTACCCACTGGTAGAGCTCAAGAAATAATCTCCTCTTAGCAGCAAAATGCTTCTTTGGGATTGGGAAGAGAATGGAGACGAAAACATAAATCTGTGATGAATGACACTACGATACAAACTGATCCTTATTTTCCTTTATGTTGCATAGGAATCTACCAGATTGATATCTGTCTCATTCAAGTTTTGTATGTTTGGAAAGCATTAGTCAAGAAAACTGACTTCAGTGAGAGCCACAAGGGCTTATGGTTGGAGATTTCAGACAGAGAGTGTTCATTGATATTTTTGGTGTTACTCGGGTTGATTTCCATTTATTTTGGCAAAGAAGCAGTAATGAAAAGTTTCCCAAAATTCTATACTTTCTAGTAAATAGAGTTTCAATGTTTTCTGAGGAGGTAGAAATGTTCTGGAATCCATTTTCTGAGTTTTCTCTGCCCTGGAGATGAAAAAAAAAGTACAAGTTTTTATAATATCTGTTTTTAGGGCTACTTGGTGTATTCGCCCAGATACCTAACTGCAATATGCAAGATCAAAAATAGAGTGACTGTTCTTTCAGTTACGTATCGTATTTTTATGAATTTCGAGGTTCAATTTCCTTTTTTACCTGGAAATCATTGAGCACAACAAATGAATTTAAATCAATCTTGAATCATGACGTACAAAAATAAAAAGATTCCTTGCATCAAGTTGTATCTAAATACACCACATCTATGTTGTACGATTTTTTGCAATTTCCCAGTTATGATTTTTATTATGTTTTCGTTATGAAAGTTTGATCGGAACAGTTTTTCATTTATTCTTTGGTACCTTCCTCAGGACTTTTTATTTGAAACACATTCCTCATGAATTGTATTTCCACATAGAAAAATAGCATCCTGAAATCATTAACCAAGTGGAAAATTCGCTTTCAAGCAACGCGGATTTGTATTTTAATTCCGAAAAAAAAATCTGAAATGAAATTCTAGACTAGGTTGATAAATTTTAAAACTTCGCGAAACCTTCAAGTTTCCATATTAAAAGAAAATTCTAATGATAGCTAACAGGCCATTTTTTTTAAAGACAGTTATTTGATGTCAAACTACGAAAGCTTAGAAGGGCCACACCAATTTTTTTTTTTTCGAATTGTATAATTCTGAATTGCAAGTCAGAATTCTAACCTGCATCTCAGAATTCTGACTTTTATCTCAGAATTCTAACTTGTATCTCAGAATAATTCTAACTTGTATATCAGGATTCTGACTTTTATCTCAGAATTCTAAGTTGTATCTCAGAATTCTGACTTGTATCTCAGAATTCTGACTTGTATCTCAGAATTCTGACTTACAACTCGGAATTCTGACTTACAACTCGGAATTCCTATTTCAACTCGGAATTCCTATTTCAACTCGGAATTTCATTATTGTTCTCGGTATAGATATTTCTGGTTCTTGGTATAATAGTGGACTGTATATAATTGTATCAAAATCCTTTATTTTTACGTAGACAGAAAATTATAAGAATGATAGCATCTATCAAAAGTTCTTGATGTCAATCTGACAGCCCTTTCATCTTTTTCAAACAAAACTAAAAAATCGAAACGGAATCGTTTACCGAGCAAGGAAAGGTTGATCTGAGGAAAGTAATATACAGAGTAAGAATATTTATTTGAAACAATATGTATCTTCTGATTCCGACAAACTCCCCACCGGCTAGATCGTTTTCATCAGAACAAAATGGAAGTGGACATAATTTCGTAATTGGTCTAGTAAAGCATCCGTTCATTGTAATAATTTTTACAACTCGAACCTTGTTATCGGATCCTGGCATTACCTCTACAATGCGAGCTAGTCGCCATTCCAGCGGTGGAATATTATCCTCCTTTACTAAAACTGAATCATTGACTTTCAAATTCTCATATACTTTTGTCCATTTTGGTTTATGTTGAAGCCTGTTTAAATATTCTACGGACCAACGTTTCCAAAAGGATTATCTAATTTTTTGACAACACTCCCAGGCCTTTAGCCTATTGACGGGAACCTCAGATATATCGAGTTCCGGAGAAGAAATTGATGATTCTCCTATTAAAAAATGACTGGGTGTAAGACACGAGTAATCTCCTGGATCTGTTGAAATGGGAGAGAGAGGCCTAGAGTTCAGTATAGCTTCAATTTGACATAAAATAGTTGTGATTTGTTCAAAATTCAGAATACTTTTTCCCATAACCCGTTTGAGATGAAATTTTGTAGATTTTATACCTGCTTCCCACAATCCTCCCCAGTGTGGACTATTGGGGGGTATAAACTTCCACTGTATTTCCTTCGTAGATAAAAAATCATTCACAAAATTTTCCTTTTCTCGAAAAGAATTATAAATTTCTCTAAGTGAGTTATTGAGTTATTAGCGCCCTGAAAATTAGTTCCATTCTCGCTGTATATTATTTGAGGACATCCACGACGAGCTATGAATCTTTTGAGTGATGAAATAAATGCATCTGTTGATAGACAAGGAAACAAGTTCGATGTGTACTGCTTTTGTAACCATACAAACAAACAACGAAATATATGCTTTGGAGATCGCTGCTTTTCGAAGACATGATTCCTTCACTGCAATAGGACTGACAAAGTCAACCCCTACTTTAAGAATAGAACGTACAATAGAAAGTCTATGAGAGGATGGAGAACCCATTATTTGCTGAGACGACGATGCTTTGAATCTAAAACAAGTAACACAATTTTTAACTTCTCGATTGGTCTCAATCCATTCATCGGGCAAAATCTCAACCTGAGATGAGGAAGAATAGTTTGTGGCCCTGCATGATGTGAATCCAAATGTTCTTGTCTATAAAGCAGTTTAACAACATGGTTTTCTGGTGGTAGAATGATAGGATGTTTTCGAGCAAAAGATAAATTGGATTGAGCTAACCTTCCTCCCACACGAAGTATACCTCTTTCAGCTATAAAATGACTGAATTGTGCTAAAGCACGTGATTTCAGAAGCATTTTTGATTTGATATCTCCGATTTCGTTTCTGAAATGAAGACGTTGAATACACCTAACTATAACTTTCAAAGAATTTTGTAATTCATCAAAATGAAGAGGACCATTCAATTTACTTTTAACCTTCGAACAATTATTTGCGAATCGTAGACAATACGCTATTATCCGTTGAAGTCGACGAAATTTCGAAAATCTTGAAAATATCACTTCTGAAAATGCATTCGAATATTTGTTCTCGGTATAGATATTTCTGGTTCTTGATATAATAGTGGACTGTATATAAACGTTTCAAAATCCTTTATTTTTGCGTAGACAGAAAATTATAAGAATGATCGCATCTATCAAAAGTTCTTGATGTTCTTGAATTATTATTCATTAGTACGTTGTGTGTACTTATGTGAGAGCATCATTAGAAATGGACACTGTCGAGGTGAGTATAATTTTCTTTTATTGCACTCAATTTAATGTTCAGAGTACTACTTCATTAATTACGAAAATATGGACCCATTTCCTGATTTTTTAATATTTGGAGTCGACTAGCTTCATGCCTGTATCTTTATCCGAGTTGATCTGTTATTCAACAGATAAAACGTCCTACTATCGTGTTCATTGTATTATTTTGAATCAGCATTCATTACAGTATGTTGTTCTGGGTAGGATGCCGATCAATATTTTCAAAACAACATTTTGTTCTGTATTCGAGTTTGAAAGTACAGTATAAATTAATATTTTTCAATGTTGTTTTGAAAATATTGATCGGCATCCTACCCAGAACAACATACTGTAATGAATGCTGATTCAAAATAATACAATGAACACGATAGAAGGACGTTTTATCTGTTGAATAACAGATCAAATCGAATAACGATACAGGCATAAAGCTAGTCGACTACAAATATTAAAAAATCAGTAAATGGGTCCATATTTTCTTAATTAATGGAGTAGTACTCTGAACATTAAATTGAGTGCAATAAAAGAAAATTATACTCACCTCGACAGTGTCCATTACAGTGTACAAATTAGAATTCTGAGATACAAATCAGAATTCTGATATACAAGTTAGAATTCTGACTTGCAAGTCAGAATTCTGAGATACAAGTTAGAATTCTGAGATAAAAGTCAGAATTCTGATATACAAGTTAGAATCCTGACTTGCAAGTCAGAGTTCTGAGATACAAGTTAGAATTCTGCGATAAAAGTCAGAATTCTGAGATACAGGTTAGAATTCTGACTTGCAAGTCAGAATTATACAATTCGAAAAAATATTTTTGAGTGGCCCTTCTACGCTTTCGTATCAAACAAATCATTATTGCCATTTTGTCATTCCTAAGGCCAATTTGAATAAGAAAGTCCTCAAGTCTACCAAGAATAAATCAAAATAATCGTCTAATAAAATTGATAAATGTTGAGACCTAACATTTCGTGTCAGTGAAGTTCGAAATATTCCTACTAGTTTCATAACATACTTTCGAAATGCCGCCCTCTAGTTTCAACACAGCGTCTACAACGCCTCAAATAATAATTTTCGAAAAGTGCTTTCGAACTATTGGATAGATCGAACGGAGATGAATATTTTTAGCATTCGTACAGAAGGAATTGAAGGGGTTCCTAGAAGTTCTGAACCTGCAAATTAAATGAGACATCATTTTCCAAAATGATAGTGCCCCATTCATTAGGCAGTGGCACTAAAAGCAAACACCTGAATGAAACTTTTACTGGAAGGACCAATTCGCTGGCCTGCACGTACACCTGATTTGAACACAATTGATTTTTTCCTTTCACTGAAATTTGGTATGTTTCGAATATTGAAACGTGATTTTTAAAGCGTTACAGGCACAGTATTGAAGCTGATAGAGACAATTCAAAATTCGTCATAAAATAATGAATTGATATTGAAATTGTATTACTTTTTCATCATCTAGAGAAATATTATGTACGCCACCAAGACGAAATTTCAGGTTTTGTCATTTATCAACGGTGAGAATTCACCAACTGACCCGTTAGCACTGTGGGTTTGTCTGAGTTCCCCTACAGTAAAATAGCAAATGCGCTACCGTTAAAATCAGTAGGACGCCCCAGAGCACTCCGGCACTCAAGATAATTAGCCGACCCTTGCCCGCAAAAGGCTCTGCCTTCTTAGCGTACTCGAAAAAATGTTCAATAAAAGAGAGAATATGAATCAAAAAAAATTTAAAATCAATCTGTTCGGACGAGAATTTTGATTTATTTTTGATAGACTCGCGATGAATTTCTCAACTGAATTAGCATTAGGAGTGACAAACTAACTTGGAAATTTTCCATCTCAGTACTTTCGGAAGCCAGTTTCAGCGAATATTTGTTTTTATTGAAGCTTAAGGTTTCGCAAAGTTTTAAAAAAATAACAAAAAACAATGAACTGTTATGCCCGATTTCTCATTTCAGAATGAAAATTTAATTCTACGTTACTCTTTCTTCTCTCCTGAAAACATTTTTTGAAACTTGCAATGATATCAGGAAGCTGATTATTTTTTACGTAGAAGTAGAATTTGTAAGGATTGTGATGCAAGCAGAAAGTCCAGGAAAAGATGCAAAAACTTTTGAAGAATATTGAAACTAATCTGTTCAATAATTTTCAACGAAAACAATGCAATTCATAACTTGAAAACTACAGAAAATCGGATAACATACAATGTGTATATTCGGATACCCCTTGATACAAGAATTCTAGTTTATTTTTGATTCGATGATTTGCACCAATCTGGAGAAGGAGGTAAAATCAAATTGAAGAAAAAAGCCAGAGCTCTGTTCCTAAAAACTCCCTTCCCTACGCAACAATAATTATTATGAATACTTTTGTTATTGCACTGTTCCTTAATTGAATTTGTTGATCAAAATAATGTTTTGAATCAACATCATATATTGTTTTCAATTTCTACATTTCCTTTCCTGATTTTTCTAATCAAAATATTTTTTTGATGGATTATTTTTTAGCTTCTTTCCTCCCCAAAGAATGGAAATTTTAAGTAAAATCATGAAAAATTACAAACACTCTCTTGATATGTCGTGTATATCTTTCAAAGACGTTTTCAGCAATTTTCCCCTTTTTCCACCAAGCGAAACGAGATCTTGTATGGGTTGGAATGAAATATTATCCTGGTTGATAAATTTTTTCTTACAAATAGCTCTCTATTTTACTTTGTGTGGATATTCCTATGTTTGTTATGTATTTGATGAAATTTTCATATATGCTTGGTATACAAATTAAGCAAGAAAAAGTGATTTCTATGTAACCCAGTACCCGTCGTGCCATATAGGCAGGGGAGTAGCTGCTTTAGAAAAAATAATAATAATTCATCAAAAAAATATCTTGATTGGAAAAATCAGGAAAGAAAATGTAGAAATTGAAAAAAATATATGATATTGATTCAAAACATTATTATGATGAAAAAATTTAGGAACCAGTGAAATAACAAAAGTATTCAGAATAATCGTTTCTCTCCACAAAAATACCCAATTGCATAAAATATTTCATGATATTGGAAAAAAATTAGCATATTTTATTGCTCCTTAGAAATAGCCCTCTATAGAAAAAAAATTAAACTCCCAAATTACTGCTTATATAAAAGAGGGTTTTCAGCATTTTAAAAATCAGAAATAACAGTGCAAGATGAAGTTGAAAATGAGAAAGTGTACTGCCAAGCCAATGTCAACTTAACAGTGAAACATTCAAGTGAAATTTGCCATTAAAACTTACCAGGAATTTCATCGTGACGATGATGAAAACTGAAACTGAAAACCAGAATGAAAGGGACTTTGATTATCGCAATTCTTATATATGAGCCGGAAAAGCATTTACTTACTCATTTATTGAAATTAGATGCGTTATTTACATTTACATCAATTCATAGATCTTGATATAAAATCATTTCGAAACGCAATTATAAATACAATCCTTTCACATCTGTCATTGTTCAATTATTCATGATCAAGGATTCCCTGAATCGATCTCGATGCTCTCATTATCATGAAAATGTTCTCCGGTTTTTCTCCGATATTGCATTTATATTGTGAGAAGACGTTTTTACTTTTCAAGTTATTATCAGGGTGGATATCAACGCTCAGTAGAAACAAGGACATCCAATAGATATCCGGAAAGTACATGAAGGATATCTATTAGCTTTCATTCGATGAGAAACTATAATAAAAAGATGGGAAACATGGAAAAATAAAAAAATAATGTCGGATAACAGACTTCTACTCGGCCAACGCATCTGTGGCATGACATATCTGCGATGTTGTTATCAAGTAATAATGATACATTTCTTTTGTTGCGCAACCAGGGGCGTAGCTACCGCCGATCAATTATACGGGGCGCCCAAACCACGAGAGCCCCCGACGTGCGTAAGCAAAAATTAATAAAAATTTCCCAATTTTATTATACTTCTGAAATGACAAGATTGAAAACAAACAAATTGTTTTTTCCCGTGTAAAAGTTGGCTATTATCGTTGGCTGCGGGATTTCCCCGTTTCAGTCATATACCTACTGCAACGGGAATGTAATACGAACCACGGAGAGCAGTGTTTATTGCATTACTTTGTAATACAATACAAACACTTTGTTCTCCTGATCAAATAGTGTTAGTAGAGATTTATAAAAAACAATGAGTGAAAGGAAAAGAGATTATCCCAGCAGAGCTACGAAAACAAAAAATAAACAGAAAAGAGAGGTCATAAAAAAAGTGCCCAAAATTTCTTCATTTTTTCAGACACTTACTGTAAGTGATTGCAAAGGTAAGTATTATCCCTAAGTAAAAATTTTAGCATCCAACCCATTTATCTCATCTACTATTAATATTTTTGCGACAGCGATTGAGTTTCCGATGATTGTATTCCATAGTAAAATCATTTACAATTATTCGCAAACGTATATTGGTTTGTTAATTTAAATAATTTTACTATGGCAGACATTCGTTTCCGGAGGTAAAAACACCATGTTTTTTATTTATGACCATCCCGGGTACGACAGCAACTGCTGAAAGAAGTTTTTCTAAATTGAAACTTATAAAAAATTACTTAAGGACTAAAATGGGACAGGAACGCCTCTCAGACCTGTCACTATTGTCTATAGAGGCAGAAACTTTAGAAAAACTTAAGTCATCATCAAATATAAATGATTTAATACATCAGTTTGCTGAAAAAAAGGCAAGGAGAGTGAACATTTAATTTGAATTGTTTCTTATGTTTTTGTTAAATAGTGATACATAGGTTAAAAGGCTAGATGACTACTTTTTTTATTACCAAAATTCAAAGCTATTTTGCATAACTGAAATGAGACAGTATTTTTTTAAATGTCTTTAAAGATAACGAAGATATGGACATTTAAAATCACTGTTAGAAAGAGACTGCTACGACGTCACTATCATATAAATCCATGTAAATCTTGTGCACTTCTCAATTGTTTTCGTTTTGTATGGGGATATGTGATCGTGACGTCACAATCCGTTTTTGCAGAAAGGGATAGAAAACCAATAAAAGTAAACTTTGTAAGGTTATAACTAACTTTGTTATTTTACACTCGATTTTAATAAAAAAAATGATTCTGACAAATTATGAAAGATATTTTCACATTTGAGTCAGTGTTTTATTAAATTCAAGGTAATGAGACACGCCTATTATGTATGATGAATAAATATTTCTTTTAATTTCATGATTTTTGAGGGCCGCCAAATAAGTTTTTATACGGTACTGTATATGTTATAAAAAACGGCTTAATAGGTAGATGGATGGATAAATGAACTTGTTTTGACTGTAGATATAAAAATGTTGAGTGAAGAAAAAATGGAAATACAAAACTAATATTCTTGATGGGCAAATTTGAATTATATGAAAAGTGGCTAATAGAATGTGTTCCATTCAGAAGGAACTGTTTTTGATTCACGCTGCGACTTTTCATGGTAGATGGAAAATCCGCTCTTCTACACTTCCAATATTAATTCTTATTATTTTAGAATGTGGTAGGTTGAGGAGGAGTAATATTCTTGTGTTTAAAAATTATCATGATGAGATTTAGGTTTATGCGAGTTATTCGTGATATATTTTTGTTATTTCATAGCTGAAACAAAATCATTTCTATTTTTCTCAAATAACACTGCTCGCCAGGAACTGTTCATAATTCGAAAAGATGTGTATTAGTATAGTGGTTATCATGCGGAGCTTTTTGTCATGGTCACTTCCTTCGACGCGTACTTCTTAATTGCTAGTAGTTATTACAAATCATATCCAGTCAATGATAATATTTGAACGATTTATATGCGAAAAATTATTTCATGTACATACTAAATATAATTAACTTTCAAATCAATTCACAATTCGTGGTTTCAAAATCACGTTTATTACTTTTTTTGGAATTCCCATATGAAGTTGTTTTATATTTTCACACTTTTTATCGTTTCCATTTCTAATTTTTTTCTTTATCGAAACGTTTTCAAGTTAACATAATCTTGCAAAAACTGTGTTATTTCCTGATATTGGTTGGCCAAAAATTTATGTCCCTGCCCATATCTTTGTTATTTGAAAAGTGTGCAAAACGAATTCAAATGGGAATAAAATTATTCCAGTTTTCCTCATTTCAAACTACCCTTCCGACACTCACCCCTTTGGAGATTCCCAAAACTTGTGTTTTCTGGAAAGGATCCTATGAATTTCGTCAGTGATTGAGAAAAGGGTTGCAATTCCTGAACCCATTGATATAATAATAATAATAAACGCCTTTTATTGTTATTCGAAAACAGTACATAAATGGTTACTTCATAGACTGTTGGCGAAGTCTAGCTCAGAGCTATTCAACTTAACCAACAGAGGGACAGAGCCCAAAAGAAATATATATTTACTAACAAGCAAATTGTCTGGCAAGATTTAAACAAATATAAAATCAAAATACAATATTAATTATGAATTATGGGTGCATACATAGTTAACGATAGAAATCACGATAAATTGAAATGAAGTATGAGCTATAGATGAAGTGATTTAAGAAATTATTCATGCCTGGTCGCATAAATGAGCTTACTGCTTACCAAGTAAATAATAATTCAATTTATATTTGAACTTATTCATGTTAAATAATTTGAATTCATCAGGCAGAGTATCATACATTTGGATGGCTTTGAAGACAAAACACCTTTGAAAAAATGCAGTTTTGTGCTGAGGCATGGTCAGGGTAGATTTGTGTCTAATATTTTTTGAGTGTACTTTGAATCGAGGAATGAATTTATTGATCAATGCTGGAGGGTTGGGATCATTCAGGAGTTTGTGAGTGAAAGTACCCATGTGGAGCTGCCTCCTATTGTACATATTGAGCCAGTTGCATTCAACAATTTTATGTGAAATATGGTCATATTTTCTGATACCATAAATCAGTCTTGCGCAGCTATTTTGCACTTTTTGTATTCTATCCCTATCGATTTTAGTCAGGCAAGGTCCATAAAGGAAATCACAATAGTTAAAGCGACTCAGGACAAGTGATTCACATAGCGTTCGCTTCATTTTGAAGCTAAGAATATGACGATTACTGTAAATGAGTTTCAGAGATGAAAAAGATTTACCAATAAGATTTTTTATGTGCTGAGAAAAACGCATATCTGTATCTAATACTAAACCAAGATTTCTGACTGAATCACAGATTTCCAATGGATTATTATCAATTTGAAGATTAAAGCTATTCTTTAAGAAGTTCACATTATTTTTACTACCAAAATATAATACTTTAGATTTTTCAGAATTGAGTTTCAAGTTGTGTTCTTCTGATGATATCTCGATTTTATTCAACTCATTATTCATGATTCCTTCTGCCGTCTCAAAGTTTTCAGTACGAAAGCTGAGATACAGCTGTGTATCATCTGCGAAAGCTTGCACTTCACAGTGTTTTATTCAATTCAAAATATCTGCTGTATATATAATAAAAAGTAATGGCCCCAGTATAGACCCTTGCGGGACACCTGAAAGGATATCAAGTTGGGATGAATACGAACCATTAACCAATATTCTCTGAGAACTTCTGAGGAAATAATTCCACATTAAAAACACAGAATTTTTATCAAAGCCATAATATCTCAATTTAGCACAAAGTATCACTACTTTTATTCGGGTTTGAAGGCCGTCGTTTTTTGGAATTTCTTCCTGACGTTTCGCCGGCTCGAGTGGCTAGCTTCTTCAGAGGTTCATTCATCTTGGAATTCACTCCGATGACTGGAGATTGTTTCATCGCAAGTTGTATTTATGCCGATTCAGGTAGTTTGCGGTGCTAATTATTCCATTCGGATTCGGGGAATTGTCATTAATATTGATTACCTTGTTTACTTCCTGTGGGTTCGGAGAATAATCATCATTGATATCTGAAGAACTACCTGCAGTTATTATCGATTTTCTTAAAATGGGATTCCATATTCGGTTGAGGTTGACAGCTTCTTCTTTTCTGTTGAAATTATCCGTGTGTTCGTGGATTTCTATTGCCTCCCGTACCAGTCGGCTATGGTATCCCTGGTTGGGTGCAATCAGTTTTGCATTTTCAAACAGAATCCTGTGGTTTCCCTCACTAAGTGCGTGTTCCGCCACAGCCGACTTGTCAATTTGCCCTAGTCTGCAGTTTCTCTCATGTTCCTTTAGCCTAGTTCCCATGGATCTTTTGGTGGTACCGATGTATACCTTCCCACAGGTGCACGGTATGCGATAAACCCCTGCTGCAGACAGTGGATCTCTTTTGTCTTTAGCCGATCTGAGGCTCTGTTGAATCTTCTTTGTGGGTTTAAATACAGTTTTTATGTTGTATTTACTCAGGAGTTTTCCAATCCCGAGGGTCACAGACAGAATTGGAAAACTCCTGAGTAAATACAACATAAAAACTGTATTTAAACCCACAAAGAAGATTCAACAGAGCCTCAGATCGGCTAAAGACAAAAGAGATCCACTGTCTGCAGCAGGGGTTTATCGCATACCGTGCACCTCTGTGGTAAGGTATACATCGGTACCACCAAAAGATCCATGGGAACTAGGCTAAAGGAACATGAGAGAAACTGCAGACTAGGGCAAATTGACAAGTCGGCTGTGGCGGAACACGCACTTAGTGAGGGAAACCACAGGATTCTGTTTGAAAATGCAAAACTGATTGCACCCAACCAGGGTAATCAATATTAATGACAATTCCCCGAATCCGAATGGAATAATTAGCACCGCAAACTACCTGAATCGGCATAAATACAACTTGCGAAGAAACAATCTCCAGTCATCGGAGTGAATTCCAAGATGAATGAACCTCTGAAGAAGCTAGCCACTCGAGCCAGCGAAACGTCAGGAAGAAATTCCAAAAAACGACGGCCTTCAAACCCGAATAAAAGTAGTGATACTGAAAACCTCGGCCGCGAAAGCCTCAACTATTTTGTTAGCACAAAGTAGTTCATGACTAATGGTATCGAAGGCTTTGGAAAAATCAAGTAACACCAGAACACTACTCAAACCTTGATCATAGGCTGTTAAAATATCAGTTGTTACAGTTGCTAAAGCTGTTTCAGTATTTCTTCCAGGCCTGAAACCACATTGACAGTCAGGAAGTAAATTTTTTGACATAAAGTAATCATAAACTTGAGAATGAAGAAATGTTTCGAAAATTTTAGACAGAGCTGGAAATAAGCTGATAATTCTTAAATCCACAAAATATTTAGGATTATTTTTTTTTTGGAATAGGTATGCTTTTCCATACAACAGAAAAAATATGATTTTTCAATACAGCAATTTATTATATGGGCAATATATCTATCTATGAAAGGACTGCAATATTTCAGCATTTCCGCGTTTATGGTATCTATTCCGAATGCTTTAGTCTGAATATTATGCAAGATATCGTTGACCTCTTCAATAGTGATCAATAACCTAAATGAAAAATCACATTGTGGGTCTTGAACCGATTTGCTGAAGAACAATATTTTTTCATCACAATTACTGGTTACATTTTGCAGATAGGTAGAGAAAAAATTGTTCAGAGAATTAGAGTAAGAAAAATGCTCAGGAATCGAATTTTTTGGACTTGAGCAAACACTCAGATTCCTCAGTGTTTTCCAAGATGCTTTGGAGTCTTTCATTTGGAGTACATGATTGAGGTAAGCTTTTTTTCACTTCTGGTAACTGAAAGTGTATGATTTCTAAGTTCCTTGTACCTATCAAAATCTGATTTCATTTTTGTTCTTTTGAATTTCTTTAGTGCTTTATTTCTCTCTGTTTTCAATAAGTACTACAAGATTTTCTGTTAGCCAAGGTGCTGGCTGTTTAGTTATTTTCCTTTGAACGAAAGGAGCATTTTTGTCAAATACCGAGATGATGAAATCATTGAAAATTTGAATTTTTTTATCAAGGTTATTCTCAGCAATGATATTGTGCCATGGAAGATCATGAAGATCATCTAAAAGATCAGTTAAGTTGAAGTGACGAAAGTCACGATATGTTATGATTCTGGGTTTGTTGTGTAGAATAGGAATATTCACTTCTAAAAATGTTAAATCATGATCTGAAATTCCATGTACAGGCAAGGTACCAAATTTGTTCACTATATCATACCACATTTTTATACATCAGGGGGGGGGGAAATCCAATATTTAAAAAAAATGGACATTGCGACCTACTGAAAAATATTTCAAAAACTGTTATTTCGAAAATAGAATCTTGTTAACAGAGCCGAATGAATCGAGTGAATGATTTGATGGTATTCAATAAATCTATGTGAGCTACAATTGGATTGGAAAATAATTTGTAGATCTCGCGACAGGCTCTTATATAATAAATTGTTTAATGACGTTATTTGTTGATGGTAAATGTATTAAAGGAAAAATTTATTATATTCTTTTTAGTGCATTTGAATATATTAAACTTGTTTTCAAAAAAGTTTTTCATTTTTAACTTATTTTTTACTTTTTAGTTATGGCTGGACAAGTTTCTCAGTTTTTTCATCTTACTTAACGCACCGTTAATTGTTGAAAGGTCGTTTTCGGGTAATTCCGGACAGTTTATCAACGCCAAATACAGGGCCATTACCAACTGCTGCCATTTTTTCTGTTGATGTGTTTCTGAAGTTAACACTTAATTTATAGTGGTTAGGTTAACTTTTCACTAATAATCTGTGCTTATAACTCTGCAGCGGCCATGGACGCGTCGGGTCTCTGTTTACTGTTCCTACTTGACTCAATACGAATACAATTCTTACGCACCTCACTTCTTTTAAATCAAGTTGCTATTAAATATCTGTAGTAGTCATAAGGAAGTGCTAATAACGAAAATGTTTGTAGAGTAGGTTTTGATCCCTCAGGCCCAACGCGTTCCTTAATTAGTGTACTTATTTGATAAAGGTACGTGTAATTAGGTGAAATTATATTGGGACATCTCTAAAATAATATTCCTCTAGACAATAAATACTTTTGAACTATGAAGTTGTATGAGGAAGTTCTTACAAATGAGGAAAATTATTTATAATTCTGCGGCAGATCCCGAATATACGGCAGTTATTAGTGACCACAATTGTGAAATAAGTAAACAGGAAATTCAAGAAGGTGTATGTATGAGGAATCACCAATTGAGCCAAGAGATGGAGGGCGTGACCATTCGTGTTATTTAGCGAAATATAGCAGACAACACATTCACATCCCAGGAATGTCACTGCGATATCACGAGATGACATGTGAAGTCCCAAAACTTGTCGCAGGAAACTTGCAAATAGGTCGCTCACATGTCGCGATGTCACACTCAGGTGACATCTCTCGCAACATAAATGCGAAAAGTTTTTGAAATATAATTGCGACATAACCGCAATTAGTTTCAAGATGTAACTGAGACTTCACTTTTGCAAAGTTTCATTTGCGGCATCACAATGAATATGAAAACGAAATTCAATTTGAATACAACTGAACTAATAGGTATTCATTCATGAAAATACTCTTAAGAACCAAAGGTCAAGCCAAAACATTCTTACAAACACGTATCCTCTTAAGCCGAGTTTCACCAACCACTTTAATCTCGATCCAGCCTAAGCCTCAAGGCCCGCTTTCAGAGGAGCCTGATTTTCAAATCGAGTGAACTCTCCAATCAAGAGAAAATACGGATTTTTTTTTCTATCTTGTAAGCAAAGGCCGTTTGAAATAGAAAGAGACATTTGTCTCTCTCTCGGTATGAGGGTTCATCTGATTTGAAAATCAGGCCACCCTGGGCACACTCTCAAAAGTCATTAATTTTAGTGGCTCGTCCTATATATCACTAGCCGTACTGTACTGGATGACCACAATTAAAAACACAAAACGAAGGAAAATTGTTTTCGTTCCATCCGGAAGTACAGCAGCCGTATCGCGTGTACGTCTTCCATCTGTCATTTGTTTAAAGTATCTCGAAGTCATACCACAGATTTCGATGATCTGTACTGTCATTAATGTGTATTATATTTGAGAGTTATACTCATCGTCCTCTGTACCTTTTCTATGGGTATATTCCAGTACAAAATTGTAACTTCCATAGGGCGGAACCCTGGGAGGGTTGTGATCACTTGTGAGGCTGGATTCAGACAGATCCGAACTTCAATCGTACGACGATCAGATAGCTTTCTGATTGGTCTAAATTTAAATTCAGACCAATTTAGACCAATCAGAAAGCTATCTGATCGTCGTACGATCGGATTTCGGATCTGTCTGAATCGAGCCTGATTCGGATGAGCCACTTCATACAATTACGATTGAACTGCACAGGTGAGTTCATTTTCAGAGGATCGTCCTGTATATCCCTAGATGTAGACGTTTGAAGTGGTGTGCTGTGTTGCACCCACATTCCGTATATGTTCCGTATATCGTTTCGGTTAACCAGAGTGGTTCTATCTCTCACTCTTGGATGGACTCGGCCAATATCACAGAGTGAGAGAAAGCATCGCTCTGGTAAACCGAGACGACATACGGGACATATCATTTGTAACACCCATTGAATTTGGCAACAGTGCATCATTCGGGTATGTTCGGAGACTGGGTGTTATGAAATGTGGATGCAACGAGGGAATCCCGTTCGAACTTGAAAGCTGCAATGAACTAATTGAACGAAATCGAAATAAAAACGAGAAGAAATGCGATAGAACCTCACAAGCATATATGCGTTCGTAGAGCATGAAAATAACATTGCTCTATAAAATTTGATTTGTGTGATCAAATTAGTGTAGGCATGCAATTCATGCACTCTTTTTATTAGCAATTTCTTTTCAAAAATTTTATCTATATATATTTGGCCATTCGAGGAGGTTGAAATATTTCGAATTAACTCGAGGCAGATCTTCATGCATCCAGATTTCGTATTTTTTCTGCTGGAGGAAAATGTTGTTTATTCTCATTGACTTGACCAGATGATTAAAATATTCTATTTTTGCGACAACAAAATTAATGACGTCACGTTTAAAGACGCTCATAGACATCTAATAATGCTGGATTCAGACAGATCCGAAATCCGATGATACGACGATCCAACATCTTTCTGATTGGTCCAAATTGAATTCAGACCAATCATAAAGCTGTCGGATCGTCGTACCATCGGATTTAGGATCTGTCTGAATCCAGCCGACGCCAAAATGTAGCTATAGTGACCAAATGCACCAGGAAGCAAAGACCAATATCAAATATCATAGATAGAGAAAGAGAGACGTTTAGATAGTGGCCAAATGCCCTTTGGAGAGAGAGCAGAGAAACGTTCGATAGAGTTTCGAAATTTGAATGCATGAAGAATGAACCAATATGAAATGTCAGTATGACAACAATGAATATACCGCCAAGTAGATTCAAAATTGTTTCCCGTTGCATTTGCATTCATGACGTTTTGCTTTTCCGTTCTAGATGAAGTCATTTATTTGTAAAGCAACAATCCAACAGCTGCAGGCTCAACTTTTGGTGAAAACAGCTTCAACATATTATACAGTCCTTTACTGTACATTTAATAATTTTTGTCTGCAAGTTTTGATTGGGAAATACTAATGGAATTTCAGTGCATGCGAATTGGCTTTTAATAGTGGATATGTTCCGCATATTGTTTTGTTTCGGTTAACCAAGACGTTTCTCTTTCTCTTGAATGAATCCGGCCGATATCATATAGAGGGAGAGAGAGCACCGCTCTTGTTAACCGAATAACCGAAACACATCCAGTATGACAGATCACACAATCTAGCTTGCAGGTACATTTTCATTCAATTAGGTACATTTTTCTCTACTAATCTGGTACATAGTACATATGACATTTCCAAAACGGCAGCCGAACAACGAAATTTTTGTCAATCCTTCATTAGTTTAGGATTTACAATCTTGGAAAGTTGAAAAATCAACACCGGTTACTCATCTCTTCCATTCACTAATTGGGAAATCCTTGCAATTTAGTTGGAAAAACTATTGGTAGATATCTCCACCATCTCATGACCAGTTCAGTGACGTCAGAAAACGATCATCAGTCAGTCAAAGAAATATGTCGGCGTGCTAGGAGGAACAAGTGATAGTGTTATTGTAAAAAATATTGGTTTTCCGTTATTCAAAATTAATAAACTATTTTCTAATAGACCCTTTTAAATTGTTGAAATGGCTGCTCATGTCATTGGTATTGGGAAGCCAGAATATATAGTCGGTGGAAAATATCGTTTAGTTCGTAAAATCGGAAGTGGATCTTTTGGTGACATTTATTTGGGAATAAATATCACAAATGGAGAGGTAAAACAATACTTTTCTTACTTTATTTTTATCAATATTGTTCGTTCAAAGTGTCTTTATAATTAGGGATTGCCCTTTGTTTAACATGTAACAACTCGTTTGACACATTCTACAGCAAATGGCAGCCATATCTTTTCAATACTGTCCTTTATTTACGTTTCAAATATTGAATTTCGCAGTACGTCGAATGAGTAACAAACATGTTTACGGCATTTTTGTGGCTAAAATAAGTGATCCTTGAGTTCTAACCGATGTTCCAGTATTATTTTGCTTCAATTCAAAAGTAGGTTACACTACCAGGATATATCACAACATATTTCACAATTTTTGGTCTAGGCCTTGATTGTTTCACCATCTGTAGATTTTCTGAAACATTTCAATATCCTAATATGACTTTCAACCAATTCATCTCAATTTATGCTTTTGAGCATATTCAAAATAGGAACAATATCCATTCTCCTTAATTTTTCTTTGCAGTGTGAAATTTCAAAATACTGGCATGTAGTTCATTTTCAAGGTCCCTGAAGGAGAAAACTATTATCTTTATTATTCTTGCAGGAAGTAGCAGTGAAACTTGAATCAATTAGAGCAAGACATCCACAACTATTATATGAAAGCAAACTATATAAAATTCTACATGGAGGAATAGGAATACCACATATCAGGTGAGAGATAATTTTATATAGGCCACAAATTTGGGTCTCAACAACCCCAAATAACTATCTTTCTTTACATAACTTTATAAATTTCCTGATCATAAGTTTGGTCAATTTTGTTACCAATAATTTATTGATGACACTCAAATAAATTTGGTTTTTGCTATTTTTTTCTCTGGTAACACCAGAGACTTGATCAAAATTCATTTCAGATTCATTAGATACCTATACTTCTTATTCTTTTTATATGTACATAAGGAAACTTTCTGGAATAGGGAAGAATTCAGCATACTGGCTTCCACAATTTATTGACAAGAGCATGGATTTTTCGAGTTCATAAGAATATTAATTGTCAAATGTATTAAGGATTTTGTCTATGACTTTCGATGTTTGTTTTTGTCACGACCATAATTTGAAACATGAATATTTATAATATACTGTGTACATGAAAATCATCAAGACATTTCTTCCTCGTTGATGGGTGAATCGAACTGATATGTATCTTATTAGTTCATATAAAAATAGTATCAATGCTGATGGGGCATGTGTTGTCACTATTGAGTTGCCCTTATTGAATTTCAATAATTTGAAAGAGTCTGTCTCAATATATTCTCATCCAAGCCTTTGCAGAAACTTTATTCACCTGAGAATTATGTAATAAGTTAATATCCCATATTTCAGAAATATTGACCATATAGATAAGGTTTGTATCATATTCTGTAAAAATTATTTCAGTGGAAACCCAATTTTGAGTTGCTATAACACTTCATTTGAAATGTATAATTAGATATTCTGTAAATACTTAGGTGATTGTTTGACCAGAACAAATTTGATATAATTGATTTCTGAAGAAACATAATTCATTAACTTCTTTTCTAGTAAAAGTTCACAATAGCACAAATCTATCCATAACTACATATGACATGTTTCCATCCCAATTTGGGTAGTTTATTGGGAAATTGTGTTATCTAAAAATTTCTTTTTTATCAGTCCTGTTTTGATATTCATGGCGAAAAATAACGTCACACTAGCAATAAAATCGTCATTTATATTACTTTGAATATTGACAGTGCGACTTATCTAAAAATATTGTTTTATCTTGCCGGGGTTTTGATTCTCGTTTGTTTATTCAAATTATCAGATAAGTGGACTAGTTTCTGTCTTTTTTTTTTGTACATCACCTTCGATTATCGTCTCATTCATATCCTTATCTTCATTGTGTTAACCTTCAAGTCATTAAGGTTCATCCAGGATAAATAATGTTTGTTATCATGATTCAAATTATTTTGGGGCTTGATGAATTGATGCTTTCAGCATGTTGATAATGATAAAGGCACTGAATATTTATATTGAACAGTAACTCCTGAATGTTATCTAATTATAAACATCCTTGTTGAAACATGTTTGAGAAGTGACTTGGGCTTGTTATAATCTTACAAGATAAAAAAATATATTAATATAATAATAGTATTCTACTTTGAAAGTTCATGCTGTCATAACTCTAGCCAATTCTCAAAAAAAGTATTTATAGGTACACATTTCAGAGTTTGAGGAAAGATCTGGTGCACTAGAGATTTTCTGTTGAATATTATACTCGCTGAATTATCCTTATGTTATTTTCAATATTTTTAGTATCACCTAATGTAATTTGAACGTGTTTCATATTTTCAATTGCACATGAGCAAAAAATGATTGCTTATAATAAATAGGTCATTCAATAACTTAAGATCGAGCATTCAATATACATCCTTATATAGTTTTACATAAGCAGAAAATTAGCCAAGAAATAATTCACCAGGTATCAACTTTAATTCTATTTCTGATTGAAACTACTAAGTATTCACAAAGAAATACAGACCACTCATTTCATGATCATCCTGAAGAAGATTTATAAAATATGATATGATGTAAGAAAACATCTTCATAAATTTGAATTTTTATAAAGTTTTGATATTTTTTCAAATAATTTTTCTAAGAATCATCAGCATATCCATAAAATCGAAACAATTCTGTCATAAAAGTCAATTTTGTATGGTAGGCTCAAGCTGTCAAATAAACTTCTTCAAGATCTCAAGACTATCAGTATGAGGCCATTCATGTCTGAACTTCAAGATTTGATATTCTAATATTTTCAATTTGAACTATTTGAAAAAAATTGTGAGCGTTGATTTTCATGCTCTGATATCTTCATGATACAAAATATGAAAAAGTGTGTACTTAGAGGTATTCGATTAAACTTCATGATTGCTACAACATGCACCAATTATATTTTCAATGTGACGTTTCGTTTGCTTTGGGTAACCCTAACCATTTTTTTTCAATGCGAACCTGTATTTGTCAATAGACATCCTGATGCTTCTTTCAATTCTGCATTACTTGATTCCTTGCACTTCAACTTCTCAACGTTTCTGTACAAAAAATAAGACTATTCACAAAGAAGTGGAATCAAATTAACATTGTATCTGTATAACTGGCTACATTTCGTGAAATTCAAAATTTCTATCAAATCCAACCAAAAATTTTTGAATTTCTCAGAAATTTCTTAGAACAAAAGCTTCGAGAAAAGGTTGGAGTGCTATGAAGAATGCAGAATTGAAAAAAACATCAGAATTTGTACTGAAGAACACAGGTCCGTATTTGATGAAAAATGGATGAGGGTAGCCCTAAACAAACGAACGTCGCTTTGAAAATATAATTAGTGCATGTTGTAGCCTTCATGAAGCTTAATCAAACAACATATTTACACTTTTTTCATATTTTATCACTCTCCACTATACGAATGATATTTCATCCTCAAAATGTTCCCATGAGAACTTGTAATTCCCAAATATGTGACATTGGACTCTAGACTCAATATTTTGTTTCATAGGATTCCTACGAGACCCAAACACGTTCTGAATGAATATTTAGGTTCAGTTGTATTAATATAAATCAAAAAGCAGATTCTGAATGGAAGTGGTCGATACTTGATGATAAAATGTATCAAAAAAATAATATACGGTTATCTGTTGCCTCTGCCTCTCCAATAAAGTTTGATTTTTTTAATAGTGTTGTTATTCGAAATTATGCGTTTTACATCTTGCCTTACATGGGTTCTATTACATCAGTATGAGGATGATTACCAAAATTCTATAGAGCTGGTTACCAAGTCCCTGAAAACTATTCGTTTATGTATCAATACAGTTGGGCAACACATGTCGGCTAAGGACTTGTGAGTAAAGGATGCTCTGACCCATATAGGTCATAGTAGTAGGAGAGCCCACGATGCTAAATCGGGGTTCACTCGAGCCTGATAAAGATCTATTGGGTTGCGAAGCTTAGATGATAAAGAGAAAAAAATGTTATATAATGTGGGGACGGAGTGAGAGAACAATAGATAGAGAAGGAATGACAGAGAAATAGAAACGTGGAGAGGGGAATATAGGCATCACGTAGCTGCTCGCATTAAACTTTATCGATTAATTTTTATTATTTCGGCTTTAGGTCACTCTCGAATTGTCAGATTAGTGGAATATACACGTTTCAGGATGTAACTGACTCACCCTACCTTAATCTGACGCGCTCGAGAATTTCAGATGACATTTTTTTTTACTAATCTGATCCTTTATCCTTGAAGGGCGGCCATTTATATATAGGGCTCATATATGGTGGAAGTACTCAACCGGGTACAAGGTATCCCCCTGTATATTAATCTGCCGCGCTTTAGTAAATCCCGAAATCCCCGCTTGGGCTCCCCTATTATAGGACAGTGAACGTGTTAAAAATCAAAATCAACGATTTGAGTTTTTCTCGAACACGGCCCACTAGTATGGATTTTGCGATATGAATTCGTTCTATTGTGGAAAAAACAACTTTCGTTCGATTAAAGTCGTTACGAGGGGGAAACAACTAGCTAGAATCTGTACAAGATTCAAAATCTTTCAAAGACTTAAACGCATGACTTAAAAACTCAAAAGCATGACTTAAAAACTTAAAAGCATGACTTAAAATTTTTAGGTGTACAAGATTGAAAGAAGATGTTTCCCCCTCGAGTCGTTATTACCCTTTACCGATACAGCAATCGTGTGAAAATAAATTTTCCCAACCCTGTATACACTTACCGGGATTGGAGTGAATTACTCGAGTCAATGCCAATGGAATATAGAACTGGATCAACTATCTTGCAACTTATCAGTGACCAAACAACAATCAAATTCATTCTGACGAATGGCATTTCGATCGGTAATTCATATTTTCCAGTTACATATAAATCGTTGAATAATAAGAATTTCAGTAACCAAATTGAACTGGTTGATACTAGATGTAAATCCCCATAAAAATACTTTGTGCTTCAAGAAGCTATCGTAAAGCGACATCGGTGTCACGTTTATATCCGACCGTTTCCCACGAGCTTTTACACATTTCAACAAGAATGATGCAAACTGTTTCGACTCGACTTGTCCGGACTTGTAGGTTGTAGGATTTTGTTTTAATTGTAGTGTACATCACGCTTGACAATACTCTTAGGTGAAACAGGATATTTATTCATTGATGAAAAGTTGTTCAACCATTTGTAAAAAGTTGAATAACATCAGGCGAAAGACCGCCATGTTGGTCCTGTAAGCCATTACCAATCGCGGTAATTATGTTGTGTTTTAAGGGCGGGTACTTTGCGAATTAATAGTCCGTTAAAATAATCGGTGCTTAGGTGATTGGCCTTGGTTGCGGAAATAGGCCGACGTTAAATAAAAGAATAAAAAAACTACTTAATCGACCTTGAAGAGTCAGTAAGAAAATTGATTTGGTGCAGATTTGTTAAATAATATGCATGGATGCTAAAAGGTAACAGGCAAATAAATATAAAAAGTCCAACAGTTTTGAATTGTTGCATGAAACATTTCGAAAAGGCTAAATTTTTGTGTCTGTATTTACATTTTGAAGGTATCATTCTAATGCACAGATTTCTTGAATTTCACTTGACATAACTTATTTTTAATGCTCCGACTTGATTATAAAACTTTTTAGGCTCTGCAATTAATTTGCGGAATTCAACAAATTATACATTCAATATCAATATTAATAATAGTTTGTTGATATGTATTTAGTAGGGAATGTTTCTTTATGTTAACTTTTGGGTTTTTTCCGCGCGTTAGTAGAAAAAATAGTGTACCCAACACGTGCGTAAAGTGACTTTCCGTACTCTGCTAACGCATCGTTCGGCCATCTTCAATCGAGTGTTCGGAAAGGAAACCTACCATTCTAGAAATATCATTCTTGAAAGAAAATTTTTTTTCATTCGGAAAACTTTTAAACTCGAATTCAGTTTTATACTGATGACGATACAAATCATTTGTTTCCTGAAGAAAGCGACAATCACTTCTACTTTTTGTTCTTGACCATGAATACCTGAGAAACTATTTATAGAAAGAATCCAAGGCAACTGATGTGATTGTCCATAGGTAGTTCTATAGAGGATGGTTTCTATCTTGTATAAATTCAAACATGAATCTCTATCAAGAGCAATTCTATAATAAAATAATAGCTTTGTTCGCGGGTATGATTCTGAACTAGTTCAGGGACTATTCGCATGCGCAGTCTGAAAAAACAGCAGTTCGCGGAATCACGACATAAGTGGGGGCAGAATTTTTGGTAACCGTTCCGTGTTCGCGGATCACATCGAATCTTTTCATTACCCATTCAGAATCGGTTCTAGCAATCCTAGGATTTTGGTTAGGACGGAAAGTTCGGTTCTCGATATTTCGAAGCAGCAAACAAAAAGAAAACTATAACCTATCTTTACAGCATTATTATAAAGTTACTATTTTATAGTATGAAGTTTGTCTATTAGTGGTTATGTATTATGTACCATATCGGATCATTTATCGTCTAGTGATGATATGGAAAATTTGCTAAAACTTATTGAAGTTCCCAAAAGTAATGCTACTTCGAAGAACTATTGCCACAGTTCAGTGGTGATCTATATGTAGAGCATTTTCGATTAACTCGAGAAATGACCGAAGAATTATAAAATCGATATGCTAGGTCTGATCATCAAAAATGGCAGAAAGGGGATTCTAAGAATCAATCTTCAAGAGTTTTCTTGAGGTTTGCTGCAAAGGGAGCAACTACATTCTATAGGTTCCTTGAGAGTGTTAATACCTTAAAGAGACCTCTAACACTTCCTAAAGACAAGGAGAGTGTTATTTATAATTCTATAGGTACATATCTGAATTTCATTCTTTCAATTCGACAAAGAGGAATATTAAAATGCTGAATATACATCTATTGAACAATATTCAAGCACAAAATGACATTCGTAGTACAAATATCAAACAAGAATAAACTTCAAGAAGAATAACAACTAAAACGAATTTTTTTTCTTAGAATACTTTCTATAATTTCGGCGTATTCAAACACTCCTGCCCCTGGCTGTGAGTTTGGAGTTCTTCTTATAATTCCTTTCAAGTACTTTCCATCTTCCGCAGTTTGCTCCAGTTATTTCAGTTTTGGTGATGTGTTTCATTTCTTTCTCAATTCCTTCGAACATTTTCTTTAAGTTTTTCATTATCATTGAACCCACCCGCTCCCGGTATTTTTGACACAGTTCTAGGAATATTCAAGTATTTTGGTGTGTCCATTCATGACTCTCCTCCTCAGAGTTTGTTGGAAAGACCAAGCATTCGGACATTACGTCCAAAAATATAAGTATATTTAATAAATGCAAAACATTACTGTTTAATATTACCTCTTTCGATATCACTAATTTTCTTAGTGGCCAAAATACACGAACTTTAGGTCAGGTAAGAAGTTAAAACTGTTAGAAGACTTGCCCCTTGCCCGAGACAGTATGACAGATTACCCTGATGACAGTTCAAAATCGGTGAATTCGTTCGCGGTAAAATTAAATCCTGAAAAAAATCATAATCGGGCATGCGCTCTACGACAATCCTGCATTAGTTCTGGCCTGGTTCATAATCAGTTCCGAATGCGATCCGCGAACAAAGCTAATGCTTATTCTCATCACAATGAACCTTTTTTTTTTTTCAAAAATATTTGAATTTATGAACCAAATAATATGAGTCAAAAGCTATGTGGGTACTTTCAACAAAAAATATCAAGGTAAACAAAAAATTGATAAACTATTGAAAACAACTCACGATAGCCTGTATTTCTCGGGAGTAATTACACAAGTGCTTCCAAATTACCGATAATTTTCCATGAAAGCATGTTGTCTAAAAACTGCACGACTATTTTCATATTTTGTCAAAGGAGGAGGGCTCTTTTAGCAAAATATGAAATTAACCGAATGCAGTTTTTTTACTGACAACATGCTTGAACGGAAAATTATCAGATTTATTTTGATGCACGAGTGTAATTCGGTAGAATATTTCCGGAGTTAAAACAACGATGTTTATTATTCAGTATTTAAGCCTGTCAAGATGACAAATGTACATTTTAACAATCGTTACTATAGATACACGGACCGAGCGGGTATTTTTTCGATACCTACCGGGTATTTACTAGCCCGAAAATGTCCGCCGGGAATTTATCGCTGTAATTCATCGAAAATGTCCCGCTTCATATGGGATTTTTAACATACGATGGAAATATTCGATGTAAATTCATTGTATTATAGAAAATATATATTTTGTCTTAACTTAGCATACAGTGCATTTCCCACCATTATCCTACCGATATAGCAATAGTGTGCATGTAAAATTTCACCACCAAGTATCTCTAGTAAACTGATTAGGACGTAGTCAAATCAAGCGGATAGACGCTTTATTGGTAGTAACAGAAAGATTGTAACCGAATCGTTATTATGAAAATTATAATTCGACTTTTTTCAAAGTATGCATTGAATTTGAAATATTTCAGTGAAATAAAGTGTGTGTGTTTCTATTACTTGCAAAATTAGAATTTGAACCGCCAAAAGTTAGTGCGTGTTTGATAACTTCATTGTATAGCTTCAAATTAATCAGCATATAGGGGAGGTCAGCAAATATCAAATTCGTCCAAGAATAAAGCCCCTTTTTGTTGGAGAGATAGAATAGGTTCTTTATTTGGAAAAGTTATTCAGATTCAAAAGTTATTCTCAAATCAAGCCACAATCAAATCATTTCGGCATGATTCTTTTCAAGTGGAGGCATATTCGTAAAATTTACTTGTATTTTTCTTTTTTCAGATAACTGCAATTTTCTAGTTAGTCGCAATACAATTCAGCATGATTCTAAAATTTTGCAAATAGGTTTTAACAGAAGCATATACTGTATGCCTTTGTTAAAACATGTTTGCGAAACAGAAAAGAAGTCTATTCGTTGCAAAAATCTATTTGTTGCATTGAATTCCTTCTCAATAATGTATTTCGCATTCGTGATATTTGGAAAACTGTGATGATGACCAGTCCATCAGTTGTAATGTCAAAATATACCAAAAACGGAAAATGATCCTAAACTCCTGCGGCGCTCAAGAGAAATCTGACTGAAAATGCAGACAAAATCTGTCGTTTTTGAAGAACTCGGGTTTTGGACACATATGCATTCTGATGAGTTTATTTGTATATTATTTACGGGTTGTTCCGCAATAACATCGTAATATCTGGGTTTATTTTTGATCCAATTTGAGAAAAATCTCTATTTGAATACATGTCCTGAAGGTTTCAACTTTTCAACTAGCGGGAGGTGAAATTTTGTGAAAAAATTCTATTCATGGTACTTAACTTTGGTATCACCTAGCTATTTTTGTAAAATGTAATATGCTCCTATGCATAAGAAAGTATTTTCTGCTGCATTTTTCTCACGCCAGAGGTGTTCATGAGTTTATTTGTATATTAATTACGGGTTGCTCTCCATTAACATGGTAATATCTGAGTTTATTATTGATCCAATTCGAGAAAAAATTCTATTCATGGTACTTAACTTTGGTATCACGTAGCTATTTTTGTAAAATGTGATATGCTTCTATGTTGTCTGATTGGGAGCGTTTCAACGCACTGAACGTTGTGATGTAACAAAATATATACATTGCATTTTGCATTATTGTATGTTAACCTGAAATTAAACATCGATATGTTAGCACCCTGAAATTCAAAAGTTAGACCTTCAGAGCATACGCCCTCACATGTTTTTTTTTTAATATCACCTCGAGAGTAACCAACCTGAATATCAGCATATTATTAAGAGATACCTCGTTTACAGAACATATCATTCTATCACATTCAACAAACTTGGATCTTGTTAACATGGTCCAAAGTTCATTTCAAATGATTTTTATTGCCCTGTGCAACACTAGATTTTTGCGAATTTCCGTATCGGATATGAGGATAATGTTCTTTGAAACGAGGGTCGATATTTCGCCTAGTTTGACCAATGTAATCACTACACTCGACTTTAATGGTTTTGAAACTCGCAATCGACGATACATCTCTCTTTCCAGATACTATGGTCAAGAAAAAGAGCACAACGTCCTGGTGATGGACCTTCTGGGTCCGTCGCTCGAGGACCTCTTCAATTTCTGCTCGCGCCGCTTCACCATCAAGACGGTGCTCATGCTGGCCGATCAGATGATCGGCCGCATCGAGTACGTGCACTGCAAGTCGTTCATCCACAGAGACATAAAGCCGGACAACTTCCTCATGGGCATCGGCAGGCACTGCAACAAGCTGTTCCTCATCGATTTCGGGCTGGCGAAAAAGTTCCGCGACGCCAGAACTCGCATGCACATCGGATATCGGGAGGACAAGAACTTGACAGGTAAGCGGGCGTCGAGGACTCTTCTCTTGAGATTACTGAAAAGCCTGGCAGTCCATTGAAAAGTTACATTTGGGGTTGCGTTTTTTAGAGGACGCAATTTTTTTTTTTTCGATGTGTAGTGGAGGTCAGTGTAAAGCTAAAACCAAGTTTGTGGGGTCACCCTTGTCCCACGGCCGCCATCTTGAAAATAGGGGTTGAAATTGTTTTTACGATATATCTCTACTCCAGTAAAGGAAGTAATAACTGGCTGGACTAATTCGAGACCAATTGCAGATACTTGGGGTAACTTGAATTTTGTTAAGAAAGGTGCCCAGTATCCGAGTAAACAACTTCCGTTACTGGGAAAAAGCGCGGGGGTGGAACTCATTGGGGGGGGGGTTGAATTATCATTTTTTAACACAAACATTGATTGCAATTTTTCATAAAAATGCACCCCTTTCAAGTAATAGCGCAAGGAAAAGTGTGATTTTTGCAAAAACAATTTAAGTTTTTAAAGTTTTTTAAATTTACTGAAAATCTGTTAGTATTACAAAAAAAGTATACATTACTTATATGAAGTATTTTAGATGACAAATAAAGTGGTTTTTGTTTTATTTTTGTACGGTTAATATTAAAGGAGATATGACATGGCAAAAATGGTTGCTTAACGAAAAATGAAGAAACCGGATCGTTCTGGCGTGAAAAATGGCAAAATATGAAAATAAACTCTTGCAATTTTTAGATATCACGCTTTCTTGCAAAATTATCGGAAATTTCTATACACTCCTGCAATTATAACCGAAAATTGCGTCGTATAATGTTAGTTCTCTTAGGTTTTTGTTATTCTCGAATATGCTTGAAGAATTTCATTTTCATTTTTCCAGTTGTTGTTAGTATTACATACATCGTACCAAAATCTTTTTTACGTAAGTCTGTATTCACGTGTCTAAATCACCATTTGATGCTTGATGTAATGCAAAATGAATTACACTTCTCAATCGCATGAGCATACATGAAAATCATTATATAACAAATGTTATTGAAACTGTATTCAATCATGTATGTATTCGAGAAATAAAGTTCCTATGTTTGTATTCAAAGGAAGAGTGTTTTTGACGCATATGTGTGATTTTTGTTGACGATATTTATTATAATTGATTGTTGGTTCTATTCAACTGATCCAAGTATGGAAAATATATTGAGCAGAGAGAGTGAATAACATTGGGCGGCACGACTTAATTTGTTTGAAAAAGCGGAGATAATTTAAATTGGAATAAGATTAGTGTGAAGGAAACACAGTCACTATTTTCTAAAATTGGGTGACAAGGCTTAATTCCTGTAGTTTCACAACGTTGTGGTATAGTACCTAACTGTACTAACTGAATATCTCACAGAAATTACTGAATACCTATGGGCATGAGGGCAATGTTCAACTGTAATTGACACACACCCATCGGAGATATGTTGTTATCTTTAATGTCACCAAGTAAATGAATAAATTATAACCTATTTGAATTTACATGCAAATTGTGAACCCACATATTGGCTACAATGTATATAAGAGAAGAAAACATTTCTGTAGTTTTACGTTGTAGAATTATTCGATGAATTTTTCAGTGAAGGAATAAATCAGTTTAATGAATAATCCACAAATTACGCACCCAAAGCTACATCTTTTTTCATATATGAGGTTTTATTAGAGAAAGTGATTTTTAGTTTTTTTCTTCAAGTCAATGCAAAATAGTACAAAACTTCAATAAAAGAAGTATATTATGTTTTTTATTTAAATCCAAGAAACACATGTACTTATAAAGGGATGTGAGTATAAGAATACAAAATATATAAAAAGGAACGGATACAGGAATAAATAACAGATAGATCGAAATTACAACTGAGATAACAAAACAAAGTGTTTTCAGAGGTCTCAACAGAGAATTGATTGCTGTTCCCCATACGGAAATTAAATATTGCAATTTTGAAAATATTAAACTAAAGTAAATGATTCTAAGATATTTTCTGGGTACATGATTCCGTATTCTATATAGAATTCCAATGATTGGTGAAATTTGTTTCCTCAACTGTGTTATGTGAGTGGCCCATGAAAGAACTGGATCAATACTTAACCCCAAGAAATTGATAGATTTAACATAATTTGTTATATTATTTCCAATCATTATTTTTGTTAGTTGCTCAGTTAATATCAATCTTTTGTCAATAAACATGAATGAGCACAAACTGTTTTCCATTGCATAAATAATTTTCAAACCATTTATGAGCGTTACCATAATTCCAATGCTATACATAATTTTCAAAAGAATTGAATGATTCACAGAATCAAATGCTTTACATAAATCCAGTGACAAAAGTCCACATTTCTGGTCATTATCTAATTGAAGTTGGATATTCGTTATTAGATCCAAAGCTGCAGACTCTGCATCAGTGAATTTACGGAAACCATACTGCTCCTTGTGAAAAAAAAATTAGTTTTTTCAAGATAATCTAATAATCTTACTTTCATGACTTTTTCTAAAATTTTTGATGAAATAAGTATATTTGGACAGGATACAATACTACTTCATCTCTAATTTCTTATTTCACATGAACTATCAACTTATTACAGCTCTCACTATATTTTCAGGTCACTAGTCATTGCAAAATATATTATTAGCTTCCCAATTTCGACAGGTACCGCTCGTTATGCATCCATCAATGCTCATCTCGGAATAGAACAGTCGCGTAGGGATGATATGGAATCTCTGGGGTACGTCCTGATGTACTTCAACAGGGGCTGTTTACCTTGGCAAGGTCTAAAAGCTGCCACGAAAAAGCAGAAGTACGAGAAAATTAGCGAGAAGAAAATGTCCACTCCCGTCGAAGTACTTTGCAAGGTGAGTGAAGGGTTTCATTTATTTTTTGTTTGAGTTGTTTCTCGTATTTCGAGTAATTTGATTTTCTTATTTGTGCATATTTATGCAAGATGCATAAAAACTATGGTACGTTGAATGATAGGTTTTTATTGTGTCAAATCCCCTCGATCTGAGAAATCGAAAAGGGTTATAGACTTTTAACGGAAGTATTGTGAATGACCTTTTGAAATCATATTTTGAGAAAAGAACTATAAGGACCTACACTGATAACGTGGAAACTGATAGATTGAATATTAACAAAGGAGTTCCCCAGGGTTCGGTTTTAGGTCCCATTTTATACTTATTATATATACAAAATCTGCCCCAAATCAATTTATCTTGTCATTATACCATATACGCGGATGATACATTGCTTTTATTTGCAAATTATGACTTTATTCCAATCTCCTCTCTGTTAATTCCAAGAAAACTGAATATATGATTTTTCAACGAAACAATAAACAAAATATCAACTTGAATATAAAAATAAAAGATGAGCAATTAAAACAAAGATCTTTGAAGAAATATCTTGGCATTTGGATTGATGATAAATTGAAGTGGGATATACATATTAACAATCTAATAAAAAAAAATCTTCCATCATTGGTGCCCTAAGAAGATGTCCCAAATTGAATCCCAAAATAGAAAATATATTTTTATATTATATATATTCTCAGTAGAATCAAATATTTAATTAATATATGGGGATCTTGTTCTAAAAATAATTTTAATAAAATTTCCGCTTTATACAGGAAAGCTCTGAAAGTACTGTATTGTCTACCATTTGACACTCCAACACATCAACTTTATTCAATTACAAACACCTTTTCTTTGGATGAGCATTATGAAATTGATACTCTGAAAGTATCATATCTTATTATTAATAATATAATGAAATCTAATTTTATATTGATTGAGAAATTCATAATCACCTTACAAGACAACATAACTTGTTCCACCTTGATTCCGCAAACTCTGTAATTGGACGGAAAAGGTTCACTCATGAAGCACTTTCAAAATTCAATGAAATACCCAAAGATATAAAAGATTGTAGAAATATCAATGGATTCAAAATCAAAATGAAATAATATTTTCTCCAAATGAGAAAATAAAATTCGATAGATTCTTTCTTCGTTTCTATATTTTGTTTTATTTTTCTATTTGTTGTTTCTTTGTACTTCTGAAAAAAATTATTCAATGGAATATGTGATATAAAGTTCATGATCAGTCTCATACCAGTTTGAAACTGTTTGACTGTTCATGATATTCCTTTACAGAAACTTAGGAATAATTTAAACATACCCTATTATGATTTCATAATTGTTATTAAAAAAAATTGTAACATTATTACCTTTAAATAATATTTAAGAAAAGGGTATATATACATTTTGTACTTATGTAGCATTGAATGAATTACGAATAAATAGGTTATTACTATTATTAAAAAAAAACAATTGATCATAGCTGCAATTCCAATCAGGCGACTTAACTCTGACTGGACAATTCATTATCCAATTATATTGATGTAGATAAAGCCGTCTGATAGAAAACTATCCTCTTTCAGAGAAGTTTGATTCCTATTTGAATTATTTGAAATTTGTATGTGTTTGGAAATTCCGATGAATTCAAGTCAATATTCAAAATGTTTGGTTTGGTTCTTGTTCCATTTCACATTGTTATTGTATATTCTCCTTTCCACGTCCTTATCATTGCTATTGTTGAATCTGATTTATCACCTCTAGTTGATATTATGAGGGATCATTTTTGCATTGTTTGTAGTGTTGATGGTACAAGAATCTAATATCAATCTCGACAATATATAAAGTAGTAACCGCAAGTAAATGTCACTTATTTTTAGGAAATGTTTCAAGAATAAAAAATTATTTAAAAATTCCCAGGACCGGCTTCATATTCATTGTTAATCATGAATATTCAACTAATAGCATGAAAATGATTGAAAAAGTTGGATTCAAGTTCACTTAATTAACCCTTTCCAGCCCAGTGATGCCATATGGCATCATCAAATTTCTACCTATATAAAAGCTCGTAGGTCATTGGTAGATGCGGAATTTTTCAATAATATTTGTTCAAATGCTTTATAGATGTCGCATACATACCCTATTGATATTTTATTATGCGAGTAACATCAAAATCAGTCGTTAATAGAAGCGTGTGCCGTATTTTTTTCTCGAATGATGCGTTTCAAGATCGCAAATAATTGGGTTTTGTGTATATTTTACTGGAAGAGAGCTATTGGAAAGTGAGAACCTCGGTGAGAACGAAGAGCATTTTTTCACGAATCAGGTGTTGAATGGTGGAATGAATTTTTTTTAATATATGGGGATCTTGTTCTAAAAATAATTTTAATAAAATTTCCGCTCTATACAGGAAAGCTCTGAAAGTACTGTATTGTCTACCATTTGACACTCCAACACATCAACTTTATTCAATTACAAACACATTTTCTTTGGATGAGCATTATGAAATGGATACTCTGAAAGTATCATATCTTATTATTATTAATATGATGAAATCTAATTTTATATTGATTGAGAAATTCATAATCACCTTACAAGACAACATAACTTGTTCGACCTTGATTCCACAAACTCTGTAATTGGACGGAAAAGGTTCACTCATGAAGCACTTTCAAAATTCAATGAAATACCCGAAGATATAAAAGACTGTAGAAATATCAATTGATTCAAAATAAAATTCGATGGATTCTTTCTTTGTTTCTATATTTTATTTTATTTTTCTATTTGTTGTTTCTTTGTACTTCTGAAAAAAAAAATTCAATGAAATATGTAATATAAAGTTCATGATCAGTCTCATACCAGTTTGAAACTGTTTGACTGTTCATGATATTCCTTTATAGAAACTTAGTTATAATTTAAACATACCCTATTATGATTTCATAATTGTTATTAAAAAAAAATGTAACATTATTACCTTTAAATAATATTTAAGAAAAGGGTATATATACATTTTGTACTTATGTAGCATTGAATGAATTACGAATAAATAGGTTATTACTATTATTAAAAAAAAACAATTGATCATAGCTGCAATTCCAATCAGGCGACTAAACTCTGACTGGACAATTCATTATCCAATTATATTGATGTAGATAAAGCCGTCTGATAGAAAACTATCCTCTTTCAGAGAAGTTTGATTTCTATTCGAATTATTTGAAATTTGTATGTGTTTGGAAATTCCGAAGAATTCAAGTCAATATTCAAAATGTTTGGTTTGGTTCTTGTTCCATTTCACATTGTTATTGTATATTCTCCTTTCCACGTCCTTATCATTGCTATTGTTGAATCTGATTTATCACCTCTAGTTGATATTATGAGGGATCATTTTTGCATTGTTTGTAGTGTTGATGGTACAAGAATCTAATATCAATCTCGACAATATATAAAGTAGTTACCGCAAGTAAATGTCCCTTATTTTTAGGAAATGTTTCAAGAATAAAAAATTATTTAAAAATTCCCAGGACCGGCTTCATATTCATTGTTAATCATGAATATTCAACTAATAGCATGAAAATGATTGAATAAGTTGGATTCAAGTTCACTTAATTAACCCTTTCCAGCCCAGTGATGCCATATGGCATCATCAAATTTCTACCTATATAAAAGCTCGTAGGTCATTGGTAGATGCGGAATTTTTCAATAATATTTGTTCAAATGCTTTATAGATGTCGCATACATACCCTATTGATATTTTATTATGCGAGTAACATCAAAATCAGTCGTTAATAGAAGCGTGTGCCGTATTTTTTTCTCGAATGATGCGTTTCAAGATCGCAAATAATTGGGTTTTGTGTATATTTTACTGGAAGAGAGCTATTGGAAAGTGAGAACCTCGGTGAGAACGAAGAGCATTTTTTCACGAATCAGGTGTTGAATGGTGGAATGAATTTTTTCAAAACTTCATTGAAAATTGGTTTGAAAATACAATGATGCCAATTGTTGTCATCGGGCATAATCGATGCATCAATGAAAAATGACGAAAACTTTACTTTGCCGTTCGTTCATCGCGCAACAACAAGTTGAAACAAGAAAACAATTGGTACCAACTCATATTTTTTGTGCCGTTGATTACGGATCCGGTGTCAAAACGCGTGGCACTTCCTTCGTTCCGAAGTTATAGCCGTCTGAGATGAAAAATGGCATATTCCGCCTCTTTTTTTTTGTAAAAAAAAAGATCAGAAGCACACATTTTTATTACTTAGGTGCCCGGTAAACACCATTCCACCTTCTTTTATAACTTTTTACCGTATGCCAATATGAAACTCGAAATAAAGCTGAATCATTTGTTTGATATAGTTCGCTTTGTGTTATTACTCTCATTTGTTTGTTCAGGTAAGATAATATAAAATAAAGAAGAAATTTTCTTACTATAGTTAGGTTACACGTTGTTGCTCTGTAAATGTTTATGTTATTAATACTATGATATATATTATTATGTATATTAGGATTTCTATATTAAATTTCTATATTCATTAATTCAATTATAGATATAAAACTCATCTGTATCTAAATAAACGATGAGATTGGGACCTTTGGTATAAAAGTTCCTTCTGTATCTGTAAAATGAGTTTTTTTAGCTCCACTGTACCTCCACTGGACCTTGATAGGCTTGTTGTGCTTTTCCATGCCTACTTTTTGGGCTACAACTGAGAAGATTATTCATCCTCGCCGGGCCACCGTGCTGGGTAATCGCACGTTAAAAGGTAAGGCCTCGTTGATCCATTGCTCGCACAAGTTTCGACTTCTGAGGGTTGACGTTCGTCAGCTGGTTAACGAAAACGAACAACAATTCATCACTTAGTTACAACTACACCTTTTATAGGCCACATTATTTTTCGCCCCTCTTTTAACGAGAAACCAAACAATATAATAAATTCGTCAACAGCCATCCTCTCAGACGACGCGGCCCTATGTTTCGACGACAGCCCTCCGTTCAGACGGCGGACGATTTGCTTCGCCGGCTGCCCTCCGCTCGATGGGTGCGACGTTGGCTTTAGTAAAACCTTCGATTTTTGTTTTCGATTTCAGGGATTCCCCGCCGAATTCTCCATGTACCTCAACTACTGCCGCGGCCTGCGCTTCGAGGAGGCGCCCGACTACATGTACCTGCGGCAGCTGTTCCGCATCCTGTTCCGCACGCTCAACCACCAGTACGACTACACGTTCGACTGGACGATGCTGAAGCAGAAGGCGGCCGCGACCGGCGCCACCGTCGGTTCGTCGACGCAGCCGCAGCCGTCGCAGGCGATCGCCCAGCAGCCCGGTAAGGGTAATTGATTTTCTTCTTCTTTTTTTTCGTTTTTTATCGTTTTTTTTTTCTCGTATACAGTGGTTACCATTTAATAACCCTTTGAGGTTTCATCGCGAAATTTCAATTCACAGTGTTTTTTTCATTCGTAACCATGTCAATTTGGAACCAACAAGGAATATTTATAAACCAAATCGTCTCCTCGACATCAATTCCATTTATAAACTGAAAATATGTACTATTTTGCATTCTATTGTGACTAATAAGAAACATTCTATTATGAAATTTTTTAAATCTAACAGTGTACATAACCACAAAACAAGGCGGTTCAGTAATTTGTTTACAAAAATCTCAAGACGGAATTATCCAGAAAATCTATTTTCTATAAAGGTGTTATCACATATAATTGATTACCCACTAGAATAAAATGTTTTTCTCAAATGACCAAATTCAAATTTGCTATGAAGCGTTATTTGTTGATAATTTTTTATTTTTTTTTAATTATTTAATTTTTTTTATTTTCGAGTAATAAAAATTCTGATTGAGCTTTTTACTAAATGTATTATATAAATATTCCCTATTTATAAACTGTAGTTACTTGTATTGAGTACATTATTATTATTATTATTATTAATATCAGGCAGCATCTGTCACCCGGCAGCTATACTCAACGACAGATCCACATTGAATTGAATGGAATATCTGCAATGTTCACTTGTGCATCGAGGGTACCTAGTAGATAACTAGTAAAAAGCAAATTCATTCCTTTCAGAAGATCCCATTCAATAAAAAAATGGAATTATCGAATATTCCTCTGCCGTCAAATTTTTGGGACTACATGTGGATGAAAATTTAACGTGGACCAAACATATAGGAAAGTTGAGAAAAAAAATATCCCCAATGATTGGTGTCCTTTTCGAATTGAGAAATTTTATACCTATGAAATATATGAAACTAATTTATTTTTCTCTAGTATATTCAAAACTCCAGTATTTGATTTCAGTTTGGGGAGCGGCAACAAAAACCCTAGTAAAACCTGTGAAAACCCTACAAAATAAATTGATTAAATGTATATGTAAACTAGATTATTGGGAACCAACAAAAAATTTATGTAAACCTCATAATCTTTTGGATATATCATCATTATATACACTCAAACTTTGTACCTTCATACATTTGGTTAAAAACAAACTAAAACATTCACATCTTTTCCTCAAAATTCATAGTGATCAGCACAGTCATTCAACCAGACCTTCCAAAAATTTATCAACGATGAAATTCAAATCTAACATAGGACGACAGTCAATTTATCACACAGGAATCATTTTTTAATATAGATTACCAGATGTAATAAAGAAATATGGAAAACTCCGTTTCAAAGCCAACTCAAAAAAACATTTAATGAAATAGATAATTGGCAATTTTTTATTTATTTTTTTATTGCCATATTTTTTTCCATTTTCTTCAATTTCATTGACTTTTTTTCCTTTAATGTATAATATTCTCAGAGTCAATTTCACAAATTTTAGATGTATTTTGAAATAAAATTGAATGTCCTTTTGGGAGGTATCACTCGATCCCTTGTTCCATTCGAGATAGTTAGGGTTGGTTCCACCCTTCCTAAAGGGTTAAAGTTGCAGGGTTGAAAATCGCGTCAAAAACCTCCTCCTTGATCATTTAATAACTTGAACGACCGATTTTTTTTATTTAACGTGGAATCAGTTCCGTTTTGAATGGTGACCCCTGTATAGTTACTAAGAGTATTGACTTGTTAGCAAGATGAAGCCTAATTTTACATGTAAAGGCAGCGTTGATCGAGGGCACATGCGCGAAATTTAAAATATGTCATTTCCTTGACTTTTAGGTTAACAGGTCATGTTTATATAATTTCATATATTTAATTTTGTAATATAGAAAATAATCCTTAACAAACATAATATATACTCAGTTTCAATAGAAAGTGATATTCCATTGAGGGAACGTTTGTGTTGAAATATAAGGAAATTAAGATTTTAAACATGCAAGGAATATAAAATATCCTGAACTTTACAGTCTTTCATTATTATTTTTAAATTCGCACTATGTCATAATTTCTAGAAAAAACTCATATTATACTGATATGAATAATTCAATGAAAAAATATCCATATAAACTTTAAAAATGTGGGAAGTTCTAATCAGACAGGTGGGTAATGTTTACCTTCCCTAACTTGGTACTTTGGCTCCATGAAACTATTCACTTCATTCCATATCTTGCACGTTACTCGAATATTACTATTAGCATTTCAACATACATTTGTGTGATACACTTTTTACCTTTTCTATGATATAATAATGATTAATGTACTGAGGGTATAAAATGATGTTTATGCCCTAGGGGCGACTATATCACAAAGCTGAGGGCCTTTGACCCTAGTGTTTGTAAGTCTCCTGAGGGCATATACATATATTTATACCGGTAGTGCATACAAACTTTCATGTCATACTAGTTCGTTAATGTATCAAAATATAAATATTTGCAAAAAAAAATCAATAAATTCATTCAATTTCAACTAGATACAATTGAAATGTTAACATGCTGAAAATTTGTGTCTTTAATGCCCGTGAACGTTTTGCCCACACGTGCCAAAAAGTGAACTTTATGTCCGCACGGGCATAAAGTATAATAATATACATTTATTCGCAGAAAACGGGAAGTAACATAAGATTTGATATTAGTGAATGTTGTTTGTAAATAATGAATACTCGATAAGTGTATAACACTTGTTTCGAGAAGGAATAAAATCAATACAAGAGTATATAGTAAAAATATGAGTAAAAACGTCTACATATACAAATTAAATATTTTGTCTACACATATAAAACATGGAAAACACATACACTTATTTACACTCGCATAAAAACACCTAATATAGAGACATAGATACAATAATAATAAAAATAAATAAATACATGTTTTTATAGTAAAATACCTAATTAAGGAAAACAAGAGGTTTGAATTTCAACTTACACGAGATGAGTCATCACAGTTTTTGTAGAGCTGGTCATATTATATTTGAGTAAAAGGATGAGAAAAAAATTTAAAAAAAAATTGGAACTGTTACGAAGTGTTTTGCTAATGCATGGATTCGAATTTTTATTTCACTCATTAAAGAGCATAAAGTATACTGTTATTTAGTTGGTAACTAAGCAATATTAGTATATTATTCAACAGTCATGTAATAACCATATTTTGAGAGTTGCATACGCCATTTTTTCTACACCTGATGAGTAATGAATAAATACAAAAATATATTTATATTTGCATCAAATACAATAACAGTAATTACTCAGTATTTCTTTAAAAAATTCTACAAATTTGTAATTAATGGTATTACCTCGGGTATTATCATGGATATAGGAAAACCATAAACATTCTATTGTATTGAACATGATAACTGTAATCATTCTGATTTCTTTTGATAAATATTTATTGTGCAATTTGAAAAGTTTATTCCAGGTCCCAATGATCTGGATGTGGGAGGAATATTTACATTTATTTCATTATTGCTAGTCTCAATAGAGTTCAGTATTGGAAATGGTGATTTTAATATGAACCGAATTTTCAATGTAGCCTCCCGCAACTGAATTGAATTTCCAAATGATTCAGAATATGTATTCTTATGAAAAATCTGTATCATTATCAAACTGATTATGGGCATTTAAGTATTTTAATAAAGTACGGGTGTAGAAAAAAGTAATAGTGAACTAGTATGGAGATTTTGTAACACGGTTCCATAAACATTACAACTAATGGACTGGCCCTAAGAGAGAGAGAGGACTGTGGAATGAGCAAGATAGAATACTCCAAGTATAACCTCTAAGCGAATTCCTTCTTCAATGTAGTAGATAAAGAGAGTTCAAGAAGGATAGAGTGAGTAAAGTATAGAATTCATCCTTCACAATATCACATTAATACTCCAGTAAAGGAAGTAAAAACTGGCTGGACAAATTCGAGACCAATTGGAGATACTTGGAGTAACTTGAATTTTGTTAAGAAAGGTGCCCAGTATCCGAGTAAACAATTTCCGTTACTGGGAAAAAGCGCGGGGGGTGGGGAGGTTAAAAAAAATAATAATGAAACCAATCGATAAATTAGTATAACTACTTCTCTTCGGGCTTGTAGGCCGTCGTTCTTTGGAATTTCTTCCTGACGTTTCGCTAGTGCGAGTGGCCAGCTTCTTCAGAGGCTTACTCATCTACGATGACTAAGTCATTGGTTTATGTTTTGGCCTGTGGAGAGTAAATGCTCTTTTTTGTCGGTCGAAATAAAAAAACTTGGCCCATCCAATTCAAATGTTGCATATGACATGAAATTTCGGCGATAACCTTAGCTTTAAAATGGTTCCTGGTACATCTCGTTATCATTAGCCAAAAAAAAGTTATGGCCAAAAAACCTTTTTTTTTTCATCAATCACATAAAATTTTTATAGTTAATCCATTGGGACCCTCTATTTATAAGTTTTATGAACATTTTTCGTGCAGTACTGTATGTTTAGATGATAAGCCAATTAAATTCTGCTGTCAAATTTCAAATCCCGACTCTAAAAAAGGGTAGTTTTTACGGTTCACAAGGTGTTTCAGAAATTTCTGACATTAAAATCTTAATCAGTGACCCAAAAAAACCCCACAGTACCTATTTTCACGAAAATTCATTCAATATATCCCGAGATATTAAATATTTATTAATTTTGGGCCAAAAAAAAAAACAGTTTGGCCAAGTTTTACAGCGTTTTGGAGCTTTGCCCAGTAACCAAACCTGTTTACTCGGTACTTGACACCTTTTTTGACAAATCCCAAAAAAAATTTAAGTTGATCTGAGTGGTCTCGAATTAGTCCTTCATTTTACTAAAAAAATTTACTTCCTTTACTGGAGCATATTGTGCATATCCTTCCTCTAGCTAATGTATTCCGCATCATGTTATAATATGGAAAACTGTCATTAATGCCAGTCCATTAGTTGTAATGTCTATGCACACTCTCAGTTTGAATTTAGAACAGAGGGCTGCTCATTAGTTCATTTGAGGTTATCTAAGATCAAGGGGGAGACGAAACGCAGAAGATGGTGGTGGTGACGGTTCAAATTTCCAAATAGGCCTTGTTCTTTTTGTGTTGATTGTTTGCAGGTTCATTCTTGATATGAGCTGAGACTGCTGGTGTGGTTCTAGGTGTTGAATAAAAACCTGCCAGTGAGATCTCGACTTATTTTTTTCAGTGGAGTTGTTCTCTCAATGTTCTCAATTATTTCGTGTTTCACCTGGAACTTTTGGCACATGCTGGATAATTTTGATAAAGACTACTGGAAATATCAGAACTGATTCTAGAAACAAAAGTTTGTCTTTTTTTTTCTATTGGTCAATAATTCTTTCACACTTTTTTCTTTCGAACTGTGGTGGATTTCTTTATGTAGATAAATATAGTTTCAATGAGAAATTTGGATATTTGCAATCATCTCTTTACAAAGAGAGCACATACTACTGAATTGAATAACCGATTTGAAAAATTTACCTTCATAATTATTTGAAGAAAATCATGATTATTAGTGGCGTACAATGTACCATTTTTTTTTATTTGCAACATTTATGGTTTTAACAAATCGAACGGATCGAGAGAGCTTCTCCATTGAATTTTGGTGAATTGAGTTCAATGGAAATTTTTTCTTTTACCATTTCTTTTACAGATCAATTTAAATATGATCTGCATGGTTCATTTTATCGAATACTTTGTATGAATTCGTTTGAAAGGGCATTTTACAAAGAGCTTGATCAGTTTTCGGTATTCTGTCATAAAAATGTATATACTTGGATTTGGGTTGTTTTGGTAAAGTTGAGCAAATTGGGCACACACGTCATTCAGAACAATCAGAATTCTCACTCTGGTGCTAAAAAGTAAATTTTGTTGATTTCCACTATTTTGTCTGTATGAAACATTTCCGCCAATATTCAAGTGGGCAACAAAATAGATAAGTAGCATTTTAACAGATTACTTAAAATGGCATTGTGTTGGACTTGATAAAATGTAACTTGCACATAGAAAATTCTTCCATGTGTTCGGTGATCTTTGTTTGTCTTATATCAGCTGTAATCGCTAAAATATGCCTTCAATTAAAAGTATTTTTCGACTTCGAATTTTATTAGAAAAGTTTTTGATTGCTTCTAAAAATATGATGTGGCTTCTCGTTTCTGTCATTTGTATGTAAAAAAATGAAACACCTTTCCCTTCATTTATTTGCGTAATCTTGGTAACTGAACTAAATCTCTGTAATCAAATACTTTCAAAAAATCGCAAAACCAAAAAGACACCTCAAAAGGAGCGAATTCTGGTTAACTGTTCTGCAGTTTGGATGTGTCTAATATTGAAACAGCCACTCCGTGTATCTGCCCAAAACTTTCATTTCACAAAACTTTTAGTCCTTGAACATAGCAGTGATCCCAATTTATTATTCTGGTGGCATTGATTATCTTACGGTTTTTAATCTTGTACTTTCCGAAAGACTATCTCTTAATTGACACTCTTTTCAGCGAACCGAGACAAAAAAGACGATGAAAAGAACAAACAGAATTCTGCTAAAGGTACAGCACAAAAAACTGTCCATGCTTCTTCCACAGATATCGCTAAACCCCTCAAAGGTCATTAGATCCTCTTTTTTTTTTTTCATTTCAATTTTGTAATTGTCAATTTTTTAACATTGCAATCAAATTTCAGTTAACACAGAGTTTTGTTAAGTTTAAATGGACCAATAAAATTGTAACATTGGAGGGAATAGAGTATTTTTGTACTACTATGTTGATTGTATATTTTGGTGATGTCGATCAATAAAAATACACTTTGCCGTTGATGATTTCAATTATTTAAGCAGTAGTTTGAGCTTGTTTTTTTGTTTTCGTTTTTTTTTCCTTTTTTTTGTTTGGAATAGAAGCTTAGGGGAAAATTGCTTTCGTCTTTTTGTTTGGAGTTTGACATAACCTCTTTTCAATAATTCATATGAACATTTTCATCATCGTCATCATCATCAGCTTTATCAACTGATTGTCACCGAATCATTACTTTGAAAGTATATGTACTCTTTAGATTTTGTGACTTGTTCAACAAATCCACTATGAGTGTGGATAATCATGCATTCAAATTTCGTATTTTCTCCCGAAATTCTGAGTTTTCAAATTTTTATTTCCATTTCGCCAACTTTGAAATATTCGGATGCATGAGAAATCGCCCTCAAATGTATGATATATGTATTTGTATGTTTTTGTTGGTCATAGAAAATTATTGAAATCGTTTCTCTCCAGTTACTGTAAGGTGTTCTGGTTTGAAAAATGTTATTGCAAGTGTATACCTACTGAGAAATAGTTCTCACGGTAATGTTCATTTAAAAATATGATTCGAACTGATATGTGAATCCCTTTTATATCCCACGAGTAGGTCCCCTTATTTTTCTTCTGATACGTTTCTTGAGGAGATGCAACCTTTTGAATTACCAAATATGTTATATTAAAAATACCAAATGGTATATAACTAATGTTCTTATCAATGAAACCATTGAGAGTGGTTAGTCGAGTTCTGCTGTGAATTAGAGTTTATGGGAATGATATCAAACATCATCAGTGAATATATTGCATGAGTTCATTCCAAAGAGAAAATTCTAACAATTTCAGTAATGAAACATTGTGTTTGAGGTCAATGTCAAGTTATCAAAACAAACAAAATATTCAGCAAATAACGGTTCTTGATATTGTCTGTGAAAAAAAATTGTATTGGAAAATTATTCTTCTATTACATAATGAAGTACATGTGACCTAGGTTTTCTCCGGTGGTAAAAAGTCTTCCAGAAATTGTTAAGAACAACTAACTTTTTAAATCTGAATGTCCGTGAGAGATTCCATAAACTCAACGTTTTGGAATGGACTATTTGATAACGGTACTTCTAGTGCCATTAAGAACTCAACACCTCTGGCCAATAATAATTTTTTTATGCTTCCGTGAAAATTCTAACACAGAGACGTGTAGTTAAACCTGGCTTTCATATCCGTTTGCTGTAATTTTAAGTCTCATTCTTAGCATGTTGCATACTAGCTCAGAAGTTTTTAATAAATAATAGTTGTGTGTGCAATTGAAAGCTTGACCTTTGTTTTTCAATATCCATTGGAATTGTTTTGTGAGTATCTATTGCTTTGGAGTCGTTTACAGTAGTTGTAGATTTTTTGCAAATTTTTTGTCAACAAAAGACAATTATACATTTTTGTCTCTAGGTGTAGACATATCGAGTAAAGAGGCACCTAAACTTTGGATGTGGCCGATTTTAGAAAAAACCAAGAAGATCCCACAACTAGTTTCTAGTAAATTAAATACGAAATAAAACAGTATAAAATAGGGTGTGTATATTTTTCATGTAGTTAGATAGTAGAGTTTGTTTTTCCTTCAGTAATTCCAGGACTAAAAATCTTCTAGGTATAATGAAAATAATGGCCTAGCCAACAAAGTGGTGATTAACGCTGATCAGAAACTATTCTTTATTTTTCAATTGTTTTCTCGAGATTGAATTTTTTTAAGTCAGTTTTTTTTGTGATCAGCAAGGACAAAATTATGGCATCATGAAATTTAGCACCGAGAAGCTCATTTTCGAGAATTATTAAAAAATGCTCTGGTACCGGTTAACCTTATTAGACGAATTTTCAAAATGTTACCGCAAAATTAATGAGCTTTTATGGATTTTATGCATTAGTATGTGGAAACAGAAATGTTCCAAGTATTTATTGCTCCTTGTGCTTCAATAAATTTCATAACTTGGTTCCCATTATTTCCCAACATGTTCGAACTGTTTCATGTTACATCTTGGGAAGGCAAACAAATATTTTCCTTGTGTTTCCTAAGTTATCAAAACTGGCGGTGTTGAAGGAAAAAGGTTAAAATTGGTAGTGAAATAAAATTAAGTGCTGAATCAATCAGAAGAGAAATAAAAATTAAAAAAAAGTGGAAGTTGCAAAAAATTGAAATTGAAATGAGGTAAAATAAAAAAAAATTGGATCAAATATTAAACATTAATTATTTACAGAGGTTTATTCGATATATTTCAATTATGTTGAATGAATATTCAAATTCGAGCTACTTGGGATTCAACAGGGAGAATTGTCAACCACATAAAAATAAAAATAATGTATGTACAGTCGAAATACAGGGATTAAATGAGGAAATTACTTATAGATGAAATATTAAAGGTGAAGGAGAAATCAGAAATATAAATGGATTGAATGTTCCTTCAATGAATGAAAAATATTAAATGTGAGGCACAAATTGCTTTATTTATTTGCTCCGAACTTTCGAATTTTTTTCATACTCTTGAAAATTGAATAATAATGTGAAACAACGGATTCGTTCATTAAGTAAAATAAACTGTAAAGTATCTACCAGGTCGTAATATGAATTGCATATGACTACTTCTGATCATTTATGAAACCTTCATTGATAAGAACATTAGCAAGAAATACTTCAATTTTCTATTCGATTACATACTGAAAAATTGATCAAACGCAAGTCACGCCCATTTCTAATACTAATCCATTATTTTCCTGTGTTCGAAATAACATTTTTGATACGAATTGGTTCGAAAACTGCATGTTTCAAAAACACTTCTTGGAACGAACTGCTTATAACCGAATGTTTTTTTTTGTTTCTAGGAAATCGTTAACGCAACACCCAAACCTTCTTTCTCATCGATTGGGCTAAAACTAACTTCGCATCTGGTTGGTTGATAGAGAACGCCTCTGCGCAGAGGCGTGTTTGACTCTTTTATATATAAAATTTAAATTTTATTATAAGTGAGCATATACGAATTATCATTTACTTTATCTACACGTCGTTTTAACGGATATTGTATAAAATATAAAATAACAAAAACATTGAAAGTAGTCGACGACGGCCGCTTACAAAACAGGTCGATTCTTCGACAGAAAGAATGCTAGAGTCGCGTGAAATGATGGAGTGAGTGCAAGTCAGGCTGTATTATTTAAATATTCTAGATTGTAATATACAAATCGGATCGAGATAATAAGTGGGTACGGTGATATCGCTGAGGTCGGCTCTTGGCACGGGTATGCGTGCTGCGCGCGCCTCCGTCTGAAAAACACTAGGGCGCGTTCTCCAGGAATCACTGTAAATAGATTTTTATTGGGCCTCTGAAAAACAAACGTGCTACATTGTAAAATATTCACTGTAATCTTACTGACTAAAATTATTACCTACATTGTTTTTATAATGTAGCGGAAATTGTGGTGTTATTGTATTTGTTTATTCGTCACGAACTGATACTTATAAGAGATTCACTGGTTGCCTTGTTTGGCTGCAGCTTAGTTTGGCCGCAACCGAACAGTGCAATGTTTAAGTGCTTCGTAACGATAAAGAGTTACTGATGAAATATTAAGTGGAAAGCCGGTTGAAATCGGATTGGTATTTTTGTGATGATCACCCTGGGTTTTGTGTTGGGATTTCGGAAGTGGGAATTTGCTCGGGGTCGAGAATTTCTAGATTAGAATGATTCGTTTCTTGTACTTAGGCTTTTCTATGAAACGTCACCAAAGGATATAATAAATACACGAATTATTTGAGGCTGAAAATTGTTTTGTTGAAATTACACACTCGCTAAAAACATTCAGAATTGTTCCTGTCTCATAGTTGATTCTTATTCAACCAAACAACTGAGATAGACTAGAATATCATTTTATTCCTGATTGGATCTAACAACAGTCTTGTCAATTGGTTAAAAACATTCCCAGTTTGTATTCTGGTCAGTTTAATTTGGGCAAAGCACTGGTGATTTCAAATTTGAGAATGAGTTTAGTCAGATTTGCCTTGTCTCATTGGTGCCAACTTTCGTTTCAAATTTCGTATTAGCAACTTACGGAATACGTCTGTTTCAAGATGTCCTATTTAGGAGGAAACATAATATTTGCAGCATAAATCTCATGGTAGTTTCAATTGATATGAAATGATGAAGTAAATCTCAATGACCCTTGAAAAAATTTATTAATACATCACAAGGCTTCACAGATACCACAACTGAAATGAAAAGGTCCCAAGTAGGATGATTTCTGTGTATATCTAATATTGCACATGTTCCCTCTATGGATTTCGTTGAATTAATCAAAGCTTGGTTCTGTGAAGCAAAATACAATTTTGGCCAATTCATATCGACAAAGCTTCTTATCTTAGTTTGGAATAATAATGCAAGAGACAGACTCCCAGTGATATCCATAACTGAAATTGGAAGCCATTCTGCTGTGTCGTGAACCATTTCGTGTCACGCAGTTTAGGCATACAACGTTTAGGCCATTTTTTTCGTAGATTAACAACATCTAGCATGGGAACTGATAGGAAATTTACATCAGAAAAAAAATGGCAGTACCAAACTGACAAATATTGTTCGAAAGACTGTTGGCGAATCTCCTAAAACCAGGAATAATAGTTGAATGAATAGAGTTGCGAAGCTGTTGTCAAAGCAATTGTGAGCCTTACACTAATATGTGCATTTATTTTTCAATCGTATGCCTCTCGAGGATCGACGGTTGATCGAAAATCGTATGGAAACAAATCACAGTATCATTGGAAATGCTGGTGCCAATCGTTCTTTGCTTCTCGGCCTGACTGATTTTGAAAAGATTGCAAGTACTATGCAGTAAAGCCGACCATCCGAAGTTACTCTCTAATTTTCTGACTTGGTTTATAAATGTGAAGTTGTGAAATTCTTGTAGCTGCGTCTTTCAGCAACTGCCATGATAATGTTTATTGTTGACATGCAGAAGGTAGATATCCAGCGTAGGACGTCGGGTATTTTCAATAAATTGTTCATTGTGTTATGTCCTCCATTTTTTCATTCAAGACGTTCCTAGAGAGACATCCATGTTGAAATAAAAAAAGTTTGTAATGAGCTATCTTTTTGAGATCAGAGAGGACACACTTCAAATTCATACCTTTTGATGTGTTCATTAATCTAATTTTAATACTAGAAAGCAGCTAGTTTGAATTGATTTTTCCAGGTTGTTCTCGAGAATGTGCAATGTTTTTTTCTCATTATTGAATTCTTTTTATATCGTTTGTTTGGATTATACCATAGTTGTTTATAGAGTTTATGTAATATAATTTGACGAATTTTTCCAACTTGAAATTATCTCCAAGTTTCTTGTTAACCTGAACAGTTTATTTTTCATCGTTAAAACTTCTTGCTACAGATATTTTATGTTCCAGTTTTATATCCAGTAGACTTTTTGTCGACAATATCTGACGTATACATTCTGGATATTTACCATCATGAAATCACTGTAAAGTCAATGTGTGTACTATTACAACAATTGTAAATTTAGTTTTATTATTGTTATTTAAAATAATATCAGTTTCTCAGTTAATCTTCGGTAGTTCTTATAGTAGTTATTTCAGGCATTGTGGCCGATAATTTAAGTTGGTAACCAGTCTTCAGTTCTTCTTTTTTTTTAATTTGAACTGTTAAAATGAGGTAATGCGAGAATAAAAATTCAAAAGGATTGTTTTATTATCCATTAATTTCCTCATACATTCCTGCAGAAAGGTGGGTATCCATTTCCTAATGCCTGAACTAAATTCAGATTACAATTGCATTTTGGGTACACGAAGCCAGCCATATGATATTCAGCATTTTCATGGACATCTTTTCATTCAGCCATATCGAAAAAAAAAAAAAAGATTGTGTGGGCCTGTCATTCATTTGCTGACTTTGTCTATATCAAATGCATTTGTAACTGGAATATGGTGTATTACTTGTGTCATTGTTGGTCTTCAGCGTTTCATACCAATGGAGGTAATTCCAATTTATATTAATGAGATTGTCATGAAATCTTACAACAGATATTAACACTGTCATGTTATTGATTGAGACTAAATAAATGTATAGACACACATTAACACATGCATTTTGCACTATACAATTGTCGCAAGAAACTGTATGTCCCATATATGAAAGAATATTGAATGTTTTTTGAGGAGGTAGAAATATTCTAGAATCCATTTTTTCCATTTGAAGTAGGTTGTGTCAATATCAACACTTGCAGGTCTATTCCATAACTCATAGCGATGTCGTTATCCAACTACTATCGTTAACCCTTTCCAGCCCAGTGATGCCATATAGCATCATCAAATTTCTACCTATATAAAAGCTCGTGGGTCATTGGTAGTTGCGGCATTTTTCAATAATATTTGTTCAAATGCTTCAAAGATGTCGCATACATACTCTCTTGATATTTTATAATGCGAGTAACATAAAAATCAGTCGTTTATAGAAGCGTGTGCCATATTTTTTTTCTCGAATGATACGTTTCAAGATATTTCTTGTAAATAATCGGGATTTGTGTATATTCTACTGGAAGAGAGCTATTGGAAAGTGAGAACGAAGAGCATTATTTCACGATTCAGATGTTGAATGGTGGAATTTTTTCAAAACTTCATTGAAAATTGGTTTGAAAATACAATGATGCCATGCCAATTGGCGTCATCGGGCATAATCGATGCAACAATATGAAAAATGACGAGAAATTTATTTTGCCGTTCGTTCATCGGGCAACAAAAATTTTAGGAAAAAAATTGGTACCAACTCATTTTCTGTGCCGCTGATTACGAATCCGGTGTCAAAACGCGTGGCTCTCCCTTCGTTCCGAAGTTATAGCCGTCTTAGATTATGAAAAAGGGCATATTCCGCCTCTTTTTTTTGTGAAAAAAAAAAGATCAGATGCACACATTTTTATTACTTAGGTGCCCGGTAAACACCATTCCACCTTCTTTTATAACTTTTTACCGTTTGTCGATATGAAACTCGAAAAATAATTCCCGATATGATTTTGAGGTTAAATCGTGATGTGAACTAACCTTACCCTAAAATCGTATACATCGAAACCAAAAAAAATAAAAAATATATACCACTGATTGCATTCATCCTATTTTCTTACAGATGTATCAATTTCATTCATGTAACAATTCCAACTCACGTACATGAATTAAAAAAAATGATTTTCAATTTTTTCTGCATAATCTTGATTCACAAGCATAAATTGATAGAAAAAATTAAGAAAATATTTTTTTCCCTCCAAGAATAATAATTTGTGCTGGAAAGGGTTAAATTAACGATATTTGTGTCGAATCTTATTCCGTAAAAATATAAAATCGTTGCAAGTCTGTAGTGAACGTGAACGACATAAGGACATACATATATAACGTTTGTTAACTGGAATAGAATTGGTTCAGTTGGCTAAGACTGAATAAGTAGTTTTGTTGTGGTATTTTTGACATATTGTTCACACGTCACACGGATCGTTGAGAGCTACCTAAATCGTTATATACCTAATGCTATTGATGAATAAGTTATGACAGTGTCACATTTTTACCAAAAATTGCGATTTCATTAAAAAAATTCAAAACAGGCTCGAAAAAGGAGGCAATGTACGAATTTTTTTAATGATATTGTTGATTAAATTTTCAAATTCATAAAAATTCAATATGTAAACAAACAAGAAATATTGGGGCAATTATACAAATTAGAAACACGGAAATGTTTGCAACATACAAAAAGAAATATTTACACAGAAACTTGCGTTTTTTTTTCAATATCACCAAAATAGGGTACTGCCATTTAAAAAAATTATGATGTCAAGTTGAACAGTAATGACGTTTTCGAAAATATTAGTACACAAAAAATGCAATTCACCGAATTTGTTCCAACTTTTACGTGCTCACTATATAATGAGGAAGGGGGAGAGATTCTCAGTTTCTTGACTATAGGACTACAGGACTCCAAGTAATGAGCTCCCGTCATACTCATAATGCGTTTTTGTACCAAACAAGCCTTTACTGTTAACCTGCACATAATGAAATCGGAGTACATCGCTAAGTCAACAGATTTGCCCAAAGAGCGCACCACAAAGCACAAATTATTTTATTTACTGATAGTGATTGAATTATGTTTAGCAAATGCTTAATTTTATCAATATGCGAACCCACGATTGTTGTAGGAGGAACAGCATAATTGATTATCCACCCAGAGAGTTTCATAATGTACATATTATTCTCCAGCTCCGACCGATACCGTTGTCTCTTTATTTAAGTTTAGACTGTTTATGTCATACTACGCTGACATTTCACTGGATGCATTAGATGCCTTCATCGATAGATTATCAATACAATGTGCTGTACTCTGTTCAAGATGAATTTTTAGAAAAGTCATTTACGTAGACTTAACGTGATCTAAGGATTGGACCTTGCGGAACACCCATATGTTGTTTTTGGGTGTCCAGAAATGTTCCTGTTCCTTGGCATTGTGTTCAAATATCAGAATAAACGATGAGTTTGGAACCTTTGGTGTAAAAGTTGAAACTTTGCCTAGAGATCAGTTGTACCCTAACACCAAACTGATATTTTTGCACTCGACGCGCGTTTTGCTAACTAGGTTAGCATCTTCAGAAGGAAATTGATACTGTTACCAATTGTTTAAAATTTCAGCATAACTTTGCGAGTTCTCTCTGCATGACAAGCAGGTTTAAAACAGCTTCGATATAACCCACATAGCAATCGAAAGCATATTCATAACTCGAGCACATGCTGAGGATATGTTTCAACTCATAATCCCCAAATATTATCCCTAGTATATTCCCAGCATAAGTACTTTACTGCTATGAGTGTTCTTTTCATCATATCTGTCTAGGAATATTGTAGCATATTCTAGGGATCTTGGGACACATTCCCGCCGTAAATACTTCAAAGAATATTTGTTTCAAAAAATACGTACATAACAATCCAACATTTACATTTTTGTGAACTAACCACTCAAATCAACCCCGTAACCTTACTTTTTAGAATCTATATTACATTCTTATACATTTTCAACTTGACTTTTAGTACAAACTGGCTAGGTTGAAATCCCAACTGTTGGTACTTCGTTAAAATATTCCTGACAGCACTGCATGCGTGCGTGCGTGGCAAGTCGCAAGCTAAGCTTCCATTTTCCAAGCTTCTTGCTCTTTGTTCTTGTTGAAATTGAATGTTATCTACAATCAGTTAACCAGTTAAATTGTTTATTTTCGAAGAAGACATTTTATCAGTGTGTGTTCAGTGTTCTCTATTGTAGATTGTGCATATTCGATACCGATAGTGGAGTGTGGGGAAGTTATCGAAAAAAAAGTTAGGTTAGGGTAAGCTTTCTTCACGGATCTTTTTATTCATCGAATAATATCTTGTATATCTATTTTAGATGCTGTTTAATGTAATGAGAGAACACAAAATGCCTGTGAAGATGAAATTATTCAAGTAATAAAGAGATGGTTAGCTAAAGCTAAAGAACGGGTTAAAAATGAATTGAAGAAAACTGAGATGAGGTGAGTTTTGAATTTTGGACCCTACCACTGTCCCAGTACCACATATGTTCCAATGGAATATCTCATAAACCAGAAGTGATTTCCGATATTTACATTGCTCAAAGCAATATGTATAATTATCTATATTGATTATTCAGAATTTTAAATTTTTATTATTTCAAATAAATGAAAAATTCCGTTGTAACATGTATACCGGGACACCCGGTATATTGTTCTAATCCATTATATTTTTAGGTCCCAAAATCAGCAGCGTTCCCAGGACACTGAAATAGGATAAAAAACAACAACATGTTAATAAGAATTTATTAGTTTGTCATAAATGTTTCAAAAGTATTTGATGTCTTTTGTTTGAAGATAATCAAGGATGGCATTCATGCTTCAGGAAATGCCAAGAAACTTACTACTAGAACCTTTAAGGATTATGATGTTGCATCCCCTAAAGGCCCTCACCAAAATATATATATTCATCTTGGACATATCCAGTTTGCACATATAGGGTATATTGAGCATATATATAGCATATGCTATGTTGGTGATATAGGTATATTCTGAGGATATTTGAATATATTCAGGGTATATATTTCAATCATATACGTAGCATATACTACTTGTGGCCAAAAAAATATGCCTAGCATATTCTCAGCATATATAGTAACCATATTCTGTGTATATGCTAGGGATATGATCTCAATATTCTCATGCGTTTAGGAATATGTTTAGCACATACTTGGTATATATTATTTTGCTATGTCCCAGTTAACACAAAACAATCTCAGAGATGTTAAAGTGCTGCACATTCATGTTTCAGATCACAGCCTTGAATCGCAATTTGACTCACATTGACATCCCATCAACTGCTATTTCGGACCCTGGTGACCGGCTTCAGGCTTCACTTTGTATTGCACAATTTAACTCTGAAAGAACTGAATGTGAAGTTTTTTTGTGCTTCACAATCAAACGCACATAATTGTGATTGTAGCAGTTAAACGAGAGGTTGAAACCAGCTCACAATTTTCAGAATGCGAGTCACATTAAGATTCACTCAGTAGCTCACATTTCGATAAAAACGATACTCTTTCTGAAGTGTGTTGTGAATCGCCTAGATGTCACTTCTGTTGTAAATGCGATGTACCTTATTAATTCACAGATATACTGTGCCACTTATTGCAGCTTCCATAGAAACTTCAAATGATTTATTTCAAATATGTAATATAAATAAAAATAAACTCTGAGCAACAAAACAAAATTCTGAAAGAACTATTCTCAAATCACAAAGAAATTTCAATTTTTTTTCTTTCCTGATCTTCCTCTGCTTGTCATGGCGGAGCAAATCTTTCGTCAGAATCTCAAACTCTCTGCAAGCCAATTCGAATATCTGACAAATTGAATCTGAAATCGAAAATTCAGTTTAAAATTGAATGATATGAAAAATTTATACACCAAATTCAATACATAAATTCTGTGATAATCCGTTGTAAATAATGATTATAAACATGTTAAAATCCATTAAAGGTAAATATTTCAATGTATGAGAAAGTGGAAGAAAACATGCACATATATGTTCACTCTTAAGCTACCGAGTTATTTCCATTGAAATTCAGGACACAAAAGACTTCTCAAAAAGCGGACTTGAGTGGTTTCTCTATACATTCATGAATGAAACACTTGATTTGAAAAACATTTGCAAAAATGTTAATTTCCAATTATATTGTAATAAAAATGAATCCACATGAAAAATAAACTAGATTCTTCAGGAGATAACATTTAATTTCAATATATTTGAATAGAATTCAATCATCATCATCAAATTTATAGATATGAAAATATTACTGGTACAATATTTCATCAGACTAGTCACAGAAAAGGTTGGTTGTTTATATTCTATATTCAATGTATAGATTCATATTCAATAAAAATTCATTAGCAAAGTAAAATGTATTTTTCTAAAAAGAGGTTCGATAAATCTATTTTAAACATATTGCAGTTCTCGATATATCACAGTATCCCAATTTATTGTCAACAACAAGGATCAAACTTGAATAATGTCTTGTAAAATATTAATTTTCGTAATGTGTGACTCATTTTCCCCAATATTAACTTGTTTGTGTGGAAGGAGTGTGAATATTAGGTTTTACTCAACTGAACCTCTTATATTAGGGCTATTATTGTGCTTCCTCATGTCAATTGCTTGACATTGACATAATTTCAGGAATCCAAGTCATAACCAATTCAATAAGCTTTGTAAAAGGTTTCAATATGACTGTTTTGTTAATGAACAGCTTCAAGCATCAAAAAGTTCGTTGAAAGCCATCTAATCAGATGGCTTGATGACTTGCTTCCTGGATAACCACCTTCAAAATCATCCAATTTCTAATCCTTTATTCAAATTTGAAAAATGTACTGAAAAATGATAAGTTCTTCATCTCTGAAAGATAGGATAAAGGAGAAAGGTTAATAGCCAACATTCATCGTTTAGTAAGAATTTCTATCGATTCATGTGAAAAACATGTTAATAAGGAACTTGGGTATATTTTTGTGGGGAGAATGAAGTTTGAGGAATTATTTTTTTTTGCTTTTTTCTTTGAATCGAAAAATTGAAATTACTACTTCTATAAAATAAACAAATAACAAATACTCTCTGCTGATAGGTACGTGTTTATCATTCAAAGACGTTTTATTCATTCACAAAAAGGAAGAATGAGTCTGTCTGAAACAGCTACTCCCTTTTCTATATATGGCAAGACGGGCACTGGATTACATAAAAATTACTTTATATTGCTCAATTTGTGTGTTAAGCATGTGAAAACTGAATCAAATAGATTGCATACAAAGGAAATACCTGCACAACGAAGCTAATTTGTAGAAAAAAATCTTCCTCTCCAGGAAAATATTTTTTCTCCGATTGACAGCAAAAATTGATGTTGAAGACATATATCAATCAGCAAATTATTACTTTTCCTGCCTAGGCAGCAAAGTAATACTTAGCTGATTGATATGTGTTTGGAGGAGTAAAAACTTCCAAGTCGCTCTCACTGTACATAATGTTGTCAAACTATAATTACAACAATTCCAACAAATTGCGATTCCTACAAATTTTGTTTTAATTTTTCACTAGAGGAAAAATAAAAGGATTGCGAGAATTGTAATAGTTTGCAAATACAATATCCTGCATATATCTTTATAAACCATCGGAGAAAAAATTATATGTTCAACTCGGCAGCAAAGTAGATTGCCTAACTATCAGCCGCGGAAGTCAATCTACTACTTTGCTGCCTAATAAAACAAATAAATTATTCAAGCCCAGAATTGTTTGGTGTTTAATGAACGTGTTCCATAATGTATCCATTTCTCTCAAGAGATAATTCTCTCTGAGCAAAACAAGATTTTTGGTATCTGTACTATCTAATGAAATATTATCCTGATGAGTGAGATTTTTTCCACTAATAACTCTATTTTTATTTTATTGTGTAGATATTTCCTATGTATGTTACAAGAAATAGTTATTTCTATGTGATTCAGTGCCCGTCGTGGTGTATAGGTAAGGGAGTAGCTGTTTTAGATGGAGTGTTCCTTCCTTTTTTGTGAATGAATTGAACGTCTCTGAATAATATACAAGTATCTACAGAGTGTTTGAATTATTTTTCATTTTACTTTTATCATAGAGGTTGTGAATTTAATTTTTTGAGTCGGAGAAGAAAGTCAACATGGAGAAAAATGAATACTTGGTTGAATTAAATAAGTAGTTGTTTGAATGAAATCATATTTACCATATAAACATTGTAGTATTTGGTAATCACCAATTTTATGATTATTATTCTTCAACCCCTTCCAGCTGCATATCATCGCCACGGAGTTGGTCATCAATTTCCCCATAGCTCTGCTATGAAGACTTTGACAGTTGATGCTCCAATGGTTAGAAAATACTTCGTCTGAAAATGTTTGGATGAATAATTATATATAAGTATTGTTCGAACTTCATATCTGAGGTGGAAGAATTTTTGTTTTTATATTTTTTCTGAGAAATGTAACTTCCAAAACTCCCACAAAAGTAAATATAGTGAAAGGTTACAATTTCCAGGAAAACTACAGAAATATAACAAATATAAGTTTGAATGCATGGTGTATAGAATCATATAAAACATTGTTGAAATGAAAGGTAACAAATTTCTGAGAACATTTTTGATTTCTTCTCCAAATTGAAGAGAAAAAAAGTTATTTATTATACAAGGGAATCGGTAGTATAATACACATTTTTCTTCTGTGGAGGGAAAAACGACGATTTGATATTGAAAAAAAAAAACATAATTTCAACACAAGAAAATTCGACTGTTGTACCGAATAGTTCAAGGAACATATCATTCATGCAATGCACATTTATTAATTGTACTTTTGTCATAAAGGAAATGTAACTTTTGTATAAGAAAATATTCTAAAATTAAATTCCTACCATTACTTATGTGTATATAATATATCCGGGAAAAAAGTAATTTCATAAAAAGTGACATTTTGTCACCTGTCGTCAGAGATAAAATGTCAAACTTTTTTCCCGTCACAGAAAAAAAAATTTTATTCACAGACGACTATATTATATACTTATGAAAAAGCAAAACTTCGAACTGATTTGTACCTTACCATTAGGCATTCCAGATCACTTGATGTCTGGGTTTACGTCACTGTAGTTTACTTTGTATGCTGGGTTCACAGCAAAACGGTTTGAGCATTTTGGAAAAGTAACGCCCCACCATATAAAGAAAACCACAATGACGTGGCATTGGATGACCATATACATTACATTATCCGGGGCAAACACCAGTGTTACCATGGCAATCACACTTTTGTGAGAAAAACAAACGAAAGTTTCTTGTCAGTAGATGCCCCTGTGTTGGTTCATCTCGTCATTCGACAAGTATCTGGAATGTGGAATGTCTAATGGTAAAATTGAGGTTATGTTGATACCAATTTAATTCAATATGATATATCTTATACTGAATCTTTTAGGATTGAATAAATGAGTTTTACAGTGGTTATCGAAAAAATTGAATTGTTGTATTCTATGACTGACCATGAGAAATCTCAGGCGAAAGTTGACCACGCGATATGGATTCCTTTTTCTCTATAATTTTAATGTATTTATTGCCACTTACCTTTTGCATCAAAACTCAGATCAGCAATTCAAACCCACAACGACCTCAAATAATAGTATATAGTCACAAATATTTTTTAACATAACCCCCCTGCCCCCCCCCTTACTTCCAAGCAGTCCATGTGAAAATAGACTGATAAAACACAACACAATCTAGAGGGTGAAAACAAAAACGGGCGAAACGAATGGCAATGGCAGCAACCAGCAACAAGTAGGTAATGCGAATGCGACGAATGCGAGCGCGTGTGCAGGGTGCGCAGATGCATATTTTGAAAATAAATGAGCTTCGGTTGACATTCAACTCACTTCTCACTACTTTGTGAGTCCCAAATGTGAACCGTTTAGTGAATGGCATATACTGCCCTGAGACGAAAAAATGTGAATCAACGGAAAATCAATTTGTGATTCAGATTTGGACATCCTTGGTACATTGAATAGCATCACAGATCCACGTCTATTTGTGTATCGTTATAGCAAAAAAGTGATGATAGATAACTCATTTGATCGAATTCCATTTCCCTTTACGTTCACAGAGATGTATAAATGAACCTCACATTCCAATAGATTAAGAGGCAAGAAAGTGACATCGCATAGATGTTTGTGTTAACTGGGGTGGGAAACACAATTTTGCGGCCCTTTTTCAATTGTCACAAATTTGTTCAATGACATATGATATTTCATTAACAATCTTACCACAATATCAGAATATGTTCTACGAACAATATCAAATTATTATAGTTATTTAATTTTCTTTAAAAAACAAAATTATCGCAACAAAAAGGGTTAATAAAAACAAACAGTCCTTAAAACAACGCTATTCCACTGCCTATACAATAATTCAGTTCTTTCAGAATTCCATTGTGCTATAGTTGTCCGCTATCAGAGATACAAAAAAAAGATTCGAAAAATGTTTTTGATTCTAAGGTATACAAATATTATAAAGAGGTTTTCAGATCACTACTCCTGGTCGGGTTTGAAGGCCGTCAACGGATGCCATCGGAGTCAAACCATAGACAAGAGTAGTCAAACTCAAGATGTATATAGGGTGATTGCGCCAGTTTGCCGGCCACTTCCAGTTGTCGGCCGTTTTCATCTTTTTCATGGAATAATAAGTAAAATAACCAGTCTTCAAATTTGAAAATGCCGCCAAACTTTCGGTTACAGTTTTCCCTCCAATTTCCGTTAGATTTACCCGTCCTGTCAATACAATTATTCATTCCCTGTCAGTTCTATTCACGGTGGTCGAAGTGATCGTTGGTCGGGCGTTGCTCTGTTCAAAAAAATTAGTGGAACACAACTTTTTCAACGGTAAGTTTCTGCCTAATTTTGCTAGATATTCTAGAATTTTTTCATGTAGAAGGTATCTGGACGTGTTGAACTTGTATTTTAATGTAAAAAAACTGAAAATGAATGATTTTTTCTTTTTATTACGCGGTGGCCGGTGCACTGGAGCCTCCAAACAACCATTTTCCAGTTGTCGGCCAGGGTGGCCGAGAACTGGAATAATAAGCTGTCTATTGGTGGTCCCTCAATTCCAATATCGAATGCTGTGCACACTTATCGTTCTGTCCTTTTCAAAGGTGCTACTGACGGTAATACTATAGCCAGTTTCCGGCCACCAAAATGATTTATATTGAGTAATTCTGATAGCTTGCTTTTTATGTGGCCGAGAATAGGTTTAATGTGAGCCAGTTGTCGGCCAGCATATATTTCTTTGAAATCATGCGGTCGACAACTAGCTTTATAAACGCCTGTTCTCGGCCAGTACTATTCATCTATATGTTGATACTTTTTATATTACCTTTTTTTATTGAATTGAAACAATGTGCAAGACTTTCGCCTTATAATCAAAAGGTTCGAGGGTTATTCGAATCCCAGTCACCGGTCCCGTGCATGACATCACACGCAAGACTTCTGAGGGTTGTTCGTAGGGGTGCAGCCGGTTTTAACAATAACAATGTTTGCTTTAAAATGAGCGTTACTTTGTACAATCTTTATTATACAAATATTTAAAAGTAGACTCCATAATTTTTTTTCAGATGGCCCCAGTCAAGAAAATTCAGACAAATAAGAGAACTGCCGTAAAAAGGCATATTTTCAAATATGATGAAGTTGCGTTAAAAAAGACCCTTGAAGACATAAAGGAGCACGGTATGGGAATCCGGGAAGCATGCTGTCGACTGAATGGTGTTCCCAGGTCAACCATTCAGGATAGGATCCATGGAAGAATCATGGAAAAAAAAAGGAAAATTGGACCTGATCCAGTACTGGGAATAAAAGGGGAAGAAAAAATCTCTCAATGGGTGATGAATATGGCGAAGTGTGGTTTTCCGATTCGAAAAAAAGATTTGTTGGAGACTGTAGCGGGAATTGTCAAAGACAGTGGAAAACCGACACCTTTCAAAGAAGGGAAACCAGGAGAGAAGTGGTACAGATGCTTTTTGAGGAGACACCCGGAAATAAGCATCCGTGAAGCTGAAAGCATTAATAGAGCCAGGGCTGCAGTTACAGAAGAACGGGTGAGAAATTGGTTCAGAGATTTGAAACAATACCTCACAGAACAAGGATCGTTACACGTGTTAGACGAACCAGAGAGGATATTTAATGGAGATGAAACAGGGTTTTCGTTGTGTCCAAAAACTGGAAAGGTATTGGCTCCAAGAGGCTACAAAAATTTATATGAAATCAAAAACAACAAAGAAAAAGAAAATATCACTGTGTATATGTCATTCAATGCCAGTGGTAGAATATGTCCACCCTTGGTCGTACTTCCCTATCTACGTCCACCCAAAGCAGTTATTGACAACATGCCAAAATCTTGGGTACTAGGACGGTCAGATACGGGTTGGATGAAAGGAAGCATATTTTATGAGTACATGGCAAATGAATTTAACGATTGGTTAGGCAGCAATAATATCAAAAAACCCTGTATTGTATTTGTAGATGGGCACAAATCACACATGTCTTTGCCACTTAGTCAATTTTGTGAAGAAAACCAAATAATTTTGTATGCATTGCCACCAAATACGACACACATGCTGCAACCAGCTGATGTGAGCGTTTTTAAACCACTTAAGCAACAGTGGAAAACCACTGTTATAAATTGGCAAAAGAGAAAAGAGAATTTCAACAGTAATAATATCACAAAGATAAATTTTTGTAAGGTATTTGAAGATACATTGACTGTGGATATGAAAACTGCCATTATAAACGGATTTAGAAAATGTGGACTATTTCCATTTGATGCCAATGCTGTAGATTACAGTAAGTGCGTTAAAGATACATTTTCAAACTTGAAGAGAAAATCCAGTGAAAGAATTACGACAAAAGATTTTGATGCGGCAATTAGGGTGTTCTCATTGATAAGAAATGAATTGAAAGATAATGGCATTGACACTGATTTGATTTTGGCCAAAATTGATTTAGCTAGATCTAATGTGTCTCCACAACGTCGTTTGAAGTCAATTACAGCACAACCACCAACAGCAACAATGCCGGCACCAGCAGAAACTACGTCCCAAAATATAAATAATTCAATTCCAGAAGTTGGATCATTCATTTCATTGAATGATATATCAGTTCTGCCATTGAGCGATATGTCGTTCGTATCATTTAGCAACCTCCTGGATTACGATGAAAATCTCGAACAAATCACACATTGTCAGAATATGGCTAACTCCAAGGCACCAGCGGCTAACACCAAGACAGTCAACACGGTTGTTACTGTTGCCCAAATTAATGTATGTGAAGGTACAAATGAATCCATGACGGAAACTGCTACAGTCTTCAATCAAAAAAAAATTAACCAAGACCAAAACAATTTAAATTTGATATCAATTTGTGATGATGTACAGGAAAGTACAGATGGAGAATCCATATCGAAAATTGCTACAATTCCCAAAAAGAGGATTCAAGACCAAACCAATTTCAATTTGATATCAATTTGTGATGATGTACAGGAAAGTACAGATGGAGAATCCATATCGAAAACTGCTACAATTCCCAGAAGGAGGATTCAAGACCAAACCAATTTCAATTTGATATCAATTTGTGATGATGTACAGGAAAGTACAGATGGAGAATCCATATCGAAAACTGCTACAATTCCCAAAAAGAGGATTCAAGACCAAACCAATTTCAATTTGAAATCAATATGTGATGAGGTCTCAAATAATTCTGATCAGTTGCAAAATGAAAATATTACACTTAATGGTGATTTACGTCAATATGATGAAAGTGAACGAGAGAACATTTTAGAGCAATCTGATTTAATTTGCTCCCCTTCCAAACGAACAAATCGTTCTCCTCTAGTTGCGATTCAGTTAATCGATCCATTCGATAAACACCTTAAATTTCCTGAATCCAAACCTGAATCTCATAAGAAACGTTCTGATACCCTTAAATTTCCTATGGCCATCTCTTCTGAGAAATGGCGTATCAACTTGGCACTTAAAGAAGAACAAAAATCAAAAAAAGCTAGGGACATAGAAACAAGACGCAAGATGAGGGCTTCTTTGAAAGCAGAAAGGGAAGCAAAAATTAAAGAAAACAAGGTAATCAGAAGAAAAAAACTTGCTGAAAGACAAGCAAAATTGAAATCTATAAAGAAACCTAAAAAACCAAAGCAGAAATGCCCGAAGTGTGAAGATGAACTAATTAGCGATATTGAGGACGAGGGAGAAAAAAATATCGGCTGTGACAACTGCATAAGATGGTACCACCTGAGGTGTACCAATCTTTATAATCTACCTTATATTGAAGCTGCCAAAAAGGAATACATTTGCGAACATTGTGTGTGATCGCAAAAACAAAAACTCTGGGCTCCAGACATTTTTAGTTAACTATAGTTCCTTATTTTGTGTGATATAGTTTTTAATTTTTTTAAGGAGAAGCATTCTTTTTGCGTTTTTATATTTGACTTTTGTTTTTGTTTATATTTTATTTTATTCTTTTTGCGTTTTTATATTTCACTTTTGTTTTTGTTTAGATTTGTTTTTTTTGTATGTGAAATAAACTGTGTTGCATATTTCAATTGTTAATTGGAGAATTCACTAATATCGGCCTTATTGATAGGGAGCATAAGATTAATGGCCGAGAAAAGGCATTAAAATGGTCGACAACTGGGAAGGTGGCCGAAAACTGGCGAACTAGTAGGCTGAGAAGTGGGATCTCGTGGCCGAGAACTAGCAAAAGTGTATTTTTTGTAAATACTAATTTTTTCAAAATAATGTGGACACTCTATGAATTTCTAGTATGGTAATTTATAATTACAAGGACTTATTCTGTCTCTCAAAAAAATTGTAATTAATTCATATGTTAATATCCACCTACAGAGCCGTCGCAAACCTATGATATACTCTAAGTGGCCGACTATTGGCACATTTACCCTAGCCTCTGGAGAGGCTAGCCAGCAAAACGTCAGGAAGAAATTATAAAAAAAGACGGCCTTCAACGAACAAAAGTATAGGGATACTGAAAATCTCGGCCGCGAAAAGCATTAACCATTTTGTCATAAAGAGGTTCGTTTCTAACTGTATGTTTGCAGGGGGTAACCGTCGGAAATACTCATCCGATTTTAAAAATTCTACAGAAAGCTACCATATTCAGGAGTTATATAGGCTATATTTTTTTATGATTGAACAATTCCACCCCTAAAGGTGTATTTTCATGGCCCTTAACCATACTGCAAGTACAGTAGCTTTTGACAGATTTCACTGCTCGAGCAGTGACCTTCAGAAGTTAAAATTTTTCAACTTCAAAGTAGCAAAGCGAATGATATTTCGTTAATTTAATTTTGAAAATGGGGTCGATTGTGCATAGTCGCTCGGATTTCTTCAAAATTAGTTAAACTTTTGTCGTTTTATTTGAATTTGTTGTTTCAATTAGCTTTTAGGTATATTCTACACAGTTTGGAATATTGTTCAGATTTGTTTTTTAGAGGGTAGGTATTTCAATTCAAAGTGTGGATACTGTTTCGTTTGGTGAGGTTAAGCTAGACTTATTACTCCATTTGTGAGCATGTTCATAGCTGCGGAATAACTGTGGATTAATAGGACGTTTGTGAGGATTTTGCGATGACAAAAATGTTATTCGAAACAAAAAGTCTAAGATTAGCACCTTTAATAGGATCAGGATGTTATTATTTCTTATTGAACAAAATATTGTTTTGTTATGAATAAAATAAATTTCATACAATTTCGTTTAAATGGAAACACTTATAAGCTTGGAAGGTAGTACTTCAAGGTACTATACAAACATCGCTATGGATTGAATAGCGATTTAGTCTAGTATAATGAAATAGAACTCCACTGAGATAAACAATTCAGTTCATCCAATTCTACACTGATTATGTCGATTTTCCATATCATTATTTTCAGGTCTATCATCTGATGAATCTTTTGAATAACTATCTATATTGAATATTGCAATGATTATTGAAAATAATCGACAACTGTTATAGAAGAATACACCATAAAGATTTCTGAAGTATCTTCGAGTAACAATTATCTATTGAAAAATTTTGATTTGCACCAAAATTGCATTATTGGTCTCATTCCCTCCCGAATATTTTTCAATGATCTAATGATATTCAAGAATCAATAGGCCACTGCAGACCTGATTGGGAATCTACTAATCGGCTCTCAGCCAAACAATATAATTGGGTTTTTGATATAGTTTCTGGAAATGATAATCAAATACCAATAAATAGTGAATAGAATAAATGACAAATGACATGAAAATCACAGATTCCACTGCTTTCAACCCCTTTTCATGGAGCAGTGAAGTTTTTACTGCATTTGCAGCAAAATCTCTACGGAGCATGCGCACTTGCATTTTACTGCACTTGCAGTAAGAACTCTACTGCTCCATGAAAAGGATCCTTAAGGAGGAGAAAAACGAGGGCAAATTTTGTATAGGACAATATGATGACTTTTGGTCCAATATACTTCAAATTTTGCATGAACATTCTTCAACGGAATTGATAAAAGGCCTGTTTCGTATTTCATTGGAATTCATCGCATTACGAGGTTAAAAAGGGTAGAAAAATATTTTGGGAATGAATCCACGCACAGCCTGACCTGAAACTTGGAGGGTGTGTTCTGTGTTCTTTGTATAACGTAGACATCTGATAAGAAAAGGTTTCCGAAATTCCTATCCTAAGGGGATGAAAAACGGGGTGAAAGTTTGTATGGGACGATTCCTAGGTCCGTTTTACTTCAAATTTGGCATAAACATTCTTTTACAGAATTGATGGAAGACTTGTGAAATTGAAAGCTGCACCTACAATTTACTGACTGGCAGACGTGCCCAAATTGTTCGATTGTTGTCCTGTGACAATGGCTTCGTTCAGCGGTGCTTAACAGTTTAGTGATGTGTCAACTTGTTCGGCTGAACGGACCGCTGCACCATTGATCACTCGAAACCGTTGAGCAGCGGCTCAACACGTTTAGTGATTATTCTCAACGGTTGTGCACCGCTGAACGAAGCCATTACGAAAGTATGTTTGACAGCTGTCAGCTGTTATTAGTGTCACTACTGTCAGGTCAGGTGTTTTGTTTGTATATTCAGATTGTCAGTGTTCAAGAAAGTTGAATTTGCCAGCTGTTAAAATTTGATAAACCATCTAGATTGGCACAACGAAACAAAATGTCCCAAACAATTCCTCTCATCCTGCAGGAGGACATCGAACAAGGCGGCAAAGAATATGAGGAAGGAGGAATAGAAGATGATTTTGCCTACAGAAACAATGTGTTACAGGCGACTAAATCCATCAGATTGGCTTTCATCCGAAAGGTGTACGGATTGCTAACGATGCAGATATTATTAACCATTGTTATTGCCGCTGTGTGTATGTTCACTCCTCCCATTCGGAGTTTTGTACAATCTAATGATTGGATGATGCTGGTTACTTTCTTCGGAAGTGTTGCCCTGCTGCTTGCACTTCATGTCAAACGACGAGAATCCCCAGCTAATCTTATACTTTTAACGGCGTTCACAGTCGTCCAGGCATACACTATTGGAGTCATTGTTACATTCTATTCACAAGCTGTTGTCCTGCAGGCTTTATTGTTGACACTTGTCGTTTTGGGAGGTCTAACAGTGTATACTTTCCAAACTAAGCGTGATTTCTCAGCTATGCACTCTGGATTATTTGCAGGCTTATGCATTCTCATCATTGGAGGGTTCATGCAGGTGTTTTTACAGTCATCCGTTTTTGAAATTGCTATTTCCTTAGGTGGAGCCCTATTATTCTGCCTCTTCATCATATTTGATACACAGATGATTATGAAAACACTGTCACCAGAAGAGTACATATTAGCTACCATTAATTTGTACATGGATATCATCAATCTGTTCATTTATATCTTGCGTATTTTGCAGGAGTTAAATAGACAATAGATCTCTCATTGTTGTCATGAAATTATAAGATTATTAGAGTAATATATTGATTTGGGATGAATTTTTCGTATCATTCATGTTGTCACTGTACAGTGTTGAATAAAATTTATTCAAAATTATTGAAGTGGTTTTATTTTTAGAAAAAAAAATTCTGGGAGTATAGTGTTGATATCAAAACACATGATTCGAAATAATAACCTTTCAAATTATTTTGAACTACACTGGGTGTGGCCTATATTTACATATCTTAATGCCAGACGATTCCAAATTGAAATTTAAACATATTATGCCATTACCACCAATATTTCAAATCACTTCATTTTTAAAACTGCTGGTTAGGTTTGATCCAGCAAGAAACTCAAATTGGTGAATAAAATAATTAAAAGTGGATTCCTAAGTCCAATAAGAGACAATTAGCATAAATACATTTATTATTTCACAGATATTAGGATATGTGTCACACGTAACTTAACAATCAAGTAAACATTTTACTATACTTTCCCTTGTCCTCTGAATCTTTGCTTTTGACTTTCTTCTCCAGATCTGCTAGTTCTTTCTTGACCAACATTTCCAGACTTTTATCGAGCTCAATCACTTTATTGAAGTCGTTTTTTGCTTCTTCCACATTCCAAACATTGGCATGTGCTTTTCCTCTTCTGAAATAAGCCTTGACATTGTCTGAAACAAAAACATAACAGAGACATTCAATCGTGCTCTCAATATTTTTTGATACCTTTGTCTGATTTCAAAACAGCTGTGCAGTGTTCAATGACTGCATAGTAGTCTCCTTCATTCAGTTTGCACTGGGCATAATTCAGAAGTATTGGTATTTTCTGTTTGTCCATTTCATTCCATTCTATATCATGTGGCTTTTCTCTAAAACGCCCCTTGCTTTATTGTAATACACAGTGAAAATGAACAAGTTACTTGATCATCAGTTGCTCCAGCATTCCAATGGCTTTGGCATACAGTTCTGAAGCCTGTTTGTAATTTTTGTTCTTGTACTCCTCATTTCCTTGTTCTTTCAGTTTGGGAATGAGATCAATTTTTTCATCTTCCGCCATTTGCCATGTTTCCTTTTCATAACTTTCAGGTTGTTCTGCCTTCACCAGTTCTGAAATAGAAATTCATCACGGTATATTCACTTGAGCAGGCCTGAACTACATCTCTTACCAATTGTGAATTCCAAATCTGTTGGGTTTTTGAGGAAGTCGTTCAGATCATTATATCCTATTCCTTCATTCTGTAAAGTCATTGCGCAACAATGCGTATTTCGTTGTTCTCTGGGTTTATGGAGATCTCTAAGAGTTTTAGATACAAATGGATATTGTAAGACAAGCTGCAATGATACAATATTTTAATCGAAACCTAAATCTGAAGGAGAAACGAACGCTTTTGTCCACAGTGAATTGTGCCACTTCATTCAGAGCCATCTTTTGCAAAATAGCTTCCCAAACTTCTAGTTTGAATTTCTTGCCCAACACCAGTTCCAAGGGTTTTCCACTTCCCATTTTCCTAGAATCGTCAAGAATTGTTTTGTCATCGTTACAAAGCCTGGTTTGAAAGTGAAAATGCAACTGAAAAATTAACTTTTCATGTTATTGTTTTCCCAAAGCAAAATCCACAAATACCTTGGTACCATCTTTGAACTGAATTGCTTCATTTCCAGCATAAATAGTTTTTTTCACAATGAGATCGTTCTTTGGAGCCATAATATTATTTAACTTGGAAACTAATAAATCTTTTTTTCAAATAATCAGACAGTTCCAATTTTCCAGTATTCCAGTTATCCCAACCCAACGTTGGTATATATATATGAACGTTGAGTTATCCTTCTTCGATCTTTGACATCCAAAAAAGGGATAGATGACAGATTCACCATCTCAATGACCGCGTCTAATAGCTTACAGCGCTAAAGCGGGTGCGCTGCGTAATACCCACTTTTCGTAACACCCAAATTTCGTTATGCCCACACTCTCCGAACATACCCGAATGATGCACTGTTGCAAAATTTACCGGATATTCTGCAACTTTCTGTTAACCCAATCTAACTTAACCTAACTAACCTAACCTAAAAAAAGGACGAATTTGGCAACAGCGCATCATTCGGGTATGTTCGGTGAGTGTGGGCTTAACGAAATTTGGGTGTTATGACATTTGGGTGTTACGCACTTTGGGTGTTATGTTCTGTGGGTGTTGCGAAATGTGGGTGGAACGAGATGCTCCCGCTAAAACCGCTGCACAAAATTTGACAGTTTTTCATTGGGAGATGTCAAATTTTGTGAAGCGGATTCAAACGTTGTATCACAGTAAAGTTATCCTTTACTGTGGCTGTATTCTGTTAGACACAACCAATTGCCCCGTCTAAGGCTGGATTCAGACAGATCCGAATTCCGATAGTAAGACGATACGACAGCATTCTGATTGGTCTATGTTTAAATTATTCATTAAACCAATCAGAAAACTGTCGAATCGTCGTACCATCGGATTTCGGATCTGTCTGCTGAATCCAGCTTGACTGCTTACAACGCTTGATGCTGGATTCAGACTGATACGAAGTCCGATGGTACGACGATCCAACAGTGTTCTGATCGGTCTAAATTTGAATTCAGACCAATCAGAAAGTTATCGTACCATCGGATTTCGGATCTGTCTAAATCCAGCCTGAAGCGCCTGCACAAAATATAACAGTTTTCAATAGTGAAATGCCAAATTATGCTAAGCAGCTTTGCGCTCTGAGCTGTTAGACGCAATCATTCTGCACAGCTTCCACATAAAGCCTGTTTTCCAGAAATGGGTCTTGTCTTCAACACAGGAACGACAGGAGACAGGATCCCTTGGACAGGATCCCTGCTAGAATTATCATTTGTCATTTGTCACAGCGACATGGACATGTGACATGTATGTCAAGTGTCAAATTATTTTGGAACAGTTGGATGTGATTATTTTGAGTGTTTTATTAGGATTTTGTGCTCTTATTACATTACGTTTGCTATATCTTTTGTACGATGTGCTCTTTAATGAACGGTGAATACAAAATATTTGTGGATATACTTTAACCACTTCTTGAGCGGGCGTTCTCTTTGAAGCTACATTATACTATTCGAATATTTGAAAATAACGGAAAAACAGTATAAAGAATACGAATATTGGATATATTGGAAAATTTTGCTGCTAACTACTACAAGTCTACTTCAAAAATGGAAACGTCAAATAATGGCAGCATCAATCATACTCCTTCAGAGTCTTTGAAGATGAGAGAACTCATCGAGGCCATAAATGAATATTGCAAAACTAGGACAGAAAACAGTGCATTGATTATCAAAAAGTTTCTACAAGTATGTTCACAACCTTAGCGCTGATATATTGTTATACACACTTCTCTTCTAGGCATACAGTGTTACTATAGATGCTAGTGCATTTGATCCTGATACAAGTCTTGGCTCCCAGTTTTATGTTAGCTTATACGAACTATTGACAAAGCTCGAACCTCAATCACAAATGGCATGGGATTGCGTAGATGTTTTATGCAATGCATGCCGTAATTGTTCTGCTAGGCAAGCCCTCATAAATACATATCAATTCATCCCAACATTGTCTAGGTTATTAGGTGATCAGCTCAGTAATGTGAAGAAAAAGAAGCTTTTGAGGCTGATGCAGGTGAACACTACTTCGATTATTTATGAATTTAGTATTTAATGAATGTGTAAACATGTTCTGTTTTTCAAGGAACTCACATGTGGCATAAAACTGTCCTGGCAGGTGCCACATCTGCCCAATTTATTGAAGACTCTCACAAAATGGGTGGAAGATAAAGCAAGTGATAAAGAAATCCTCTGCCTTTCTCTTGGAGTTTTAGTGAACCTTTGTTATAAAAATTTGCCAGCAGTGTATACCTTATCCAGGATTGTGGATATAAAAAAGTTCCTTCGGTTTTGTCTACCAATGCAGGTCAGTAAGTAAATATTAGCAGCAGAATGTTATGTTGTTTTATATTATAAATCAATTAAATGAAAATTGTAAAATAATGCATCTGCCATTGATAATATTGCAAATATTGAACTCCAAGGGTATTGATGTATTATAAGTTTCTGTAAAAAAGTTAAAATACATTCAAGTCTTAGTGAACCATTTGCACATCTAGTACCTATTTTGGAGCTGTTTATTATTGTCCTTTAGTATAAAATTGTGAATGCACTGATTCTATCTTGAAATTTTGGCGAATATTAGCAATATTTATTTAAAAACATGCCCATGAATGTAATTCTGGTTGGCATACAAAGAATTATTCTTGTATTTTGATTAGTTTTTCATTTTTTTGTAACATATCCACATGAAAAAATAGAGATTAACTTTATGAGTATGAAATTTTCTGGTCTATTGTACTCGACTTGAAATGCAAGTTCCAAACATTTTGGCTCATGATGAACATAAAAAAAAACTGAGAATACTAGTTTGAAGTATTTTTTTAGGTTGAAGATCATTCTCTCATATTGAAATGTTTTTTTTTCAGGGTCCTTTGGTGGAGGTTCATGTCTGTAAATTAATGATAATTCTCGACCATTCACATGACGAAATACCAAAAAAAACTCTATTGAATCTCATCGAACCGACATTTCTCTCAATTCTAGAATCTCTTACGAAGAATGACCCTCTAATGCTCAGATTGGTTGTAGATTTTTTCGTGGATGTAGTCAGTAGTGAAAATGCTGAGATTTTGAAGGAATATCAGCACTATAATGAACAAGTGGCCAGGCTTATACAGGTATGACAGCAGCTAGTCTATATACAGGGTTACAGTATGATAATCTGTAAATTAGTGTCAGTTCTGGAAGTAGGATTCAGATATAAATTTGATTTCCAAGGTGAAAAGAAGGAATTATGAGTTTTACAAGGTGGATACTTAATTCTTACAGTTAGAACTCACTAGCTACATGCTGTAGTGTTAAGTATGCCACCATTTTCATTTGTAGCTTTTCCCTATAACAATTTTCTATTCGACGGTCATTGCTTTATACTCTGTATAGCAAGTGTCTCAGAATTAAGTTCAATAATTATCTTCATTATTAGAAAAATATAGAGATGTAAAACAAAAAATTTAAATTGGTTGTAGGCTTTCCTTGTTAACTTCCTGCATTTTTCAAGTCTTGCACAGAAAAATGTTTAGAATTGAGTTAGTAAATGATAAAGAAGTTTGAATCAGTTGTAAATGGCATCTGATGAATAACCCAATGGCTTGGAATTGAATTTGTTACTCCTCCTATGCTACTATCTGACTTTATCGGATTACTAAATATTATCAAGCCATTACCTCCCAGAACCAGTTTTTTCAATTTTTTTCTATTTTCATTAATTATGCAGTCTACATATAATAAGAATGGAAGAGTTCACTTTTGGATAATCAATATTATAGACTAATCAGATACCAATATGGTATCACTGTGCCTTAGCAATACTACTAGTGGCTGTCAAAAATATAGTCAATGATTTTCATCTGCATAATACCCGTCAGAACACAGCCTTGAGATTCTGTAATTCCAAAACCAGTTTTGGGCAGAAGTCTATTCATAATGGAATTAATATTTACAATTCAATTCCAAAAAACTTGAGGAAAATAAAAAGCAAAATCTTATTCAAGAAACATTTGAAGAGATATTTATTGAATTTGATTCAAAAAATAAGAAGGTGATAGTCCTGATTCAATCATTTGTTGATGATACTAACTAAAATTGTATTTATTATAACTCAACTTATTTTTTTGAGTTTAGTTTTTAATTAAGATATGTTTGTTGTATCCCTGTTATAAACTGTAATGTTTCTTGGGACAATAAAGTGTTAATAATAATAGAAATATCAGAAATAAACACGAACATTGAGGAAATTTGTATTTATATTGACAAAATATATTTTTGAAGTATAATATTTCCGAACAATTTACAATTGGTGCCTCCACAACGTCGTCTGTTGCATGAAACAAGGTAATGATGCATAATGACAAAACTAGATGAGGAATTGAAGTTTTTGCAGATCCCGGCGTTTTTGAAACCACTCCTCACCGCGACAAGTAGACTTGTTCAAGTTCCCTCCTGAACGCTAAATTTGATATGTTTTTGGATATTGGGGTCAGGAAGCTCAACAAAAACTTCATAAATTTGATTTGCTTAGTCACCAGCCCACAAAATCGTGGCTATCGCTTTTGATGAGGAAATACCCCTTCTGAAAAAAAAAAATAATTTTTATTTGTAAACACCCATAATTATTCCTCTCTATGTACCCCCCAGAATCTTATGGAATCTTTAAATAGCAGCTCAAAATATTAAAGATGGTCCAAAAATTTGTTCAAAAGGTTCTGTGGCAGGATAACAGACTTACCTGACTGGAGTCTCTGATATCATGATTATGAGTGTCTGAAATTATCTCATGAGATATTTATTTTGATTGAAGAGTCAAGGTAGGAGGTATATCTTGAATTTGGAGTTGGTAACAAATGAATTGCTCGAAGACATTTCATCTGTTCTTTTCTTGGTTTTCTTCATAATAAAAGAAAAATAAAGTACGTTATTTTGGAAATCCCTGTTTTTTAGTGAGTCGATATCCACATATACGTTTTTACTATTGTAAACATAATTTCTTAGGTTTATTTGTTAAGAAAAGAATCGAAAAAAAGTGAACCTTCTGGATTGAGAGAGTAAAACGGATTTAGGAAACGTATACAGAAAAGTCCTGCGACCTAATTACAACTCTTTTTTGTTTCAAAACTCTTTCCAATATATAAATTTCAGGACACTTGATATACAGGGCTTCTCGACTGATCGGTTCAAACCGATTTGATTTTCAGTTGATAAACGCGAGAAACCAAACCCCCGACCCCGATACAACGCCAGTGGCTCAACACGACCCAGACTGCGTGAACCTTGTTCTGAAATTCATCTACACCTTGGAAACAAACAAACTGAGCGACCTCTCGACGCTCTACCCGAAAATAATCATGCTGGCCTTGGACTGGCTGCATTCGGAGCGAGTTTCCTTCCAAGCCTTGACGATTCTGACGACCATCACCCAGCACACCACGAGAACGGACGACGATAAGAACGTTTTGAAGCTGCTGGCGGCTAAACTGCCGTCGTTTTTGTCGATTCTGCAGTCGGAGTCTTCTCCGACCAACATGGAGGGGTGCCAGAGACTCGGCTCGTTGTTGCAGCTGCTGAGGACGATGCTCAAGTCGAATTCAATTTGCAACGAGGTAGATATTTTCATTAGAAATGCGATCCTAATAAGTAGGTACACGAGTGGACCTAGGCAAAATACATAAAATCCCTTATGCATTGACTTATACCTGAAAAATCGTAAGCCCAAATTATCGATCTCGAATTCTTCATTTTGAACAATTTTAACTTGAGAAATCCCTTCGAGATATTGCCAACAGAGGAGCCCTTCATGAATCTTGTAACGTTACGTCAGGTTATAGGCATTTGAAAACCACCTGAAAGAACATTTATTCTATGATTTTGAATTATTGTTTTTGCATCCTTTTTCACTAGGCATGTAACAACTTTTGTCGCTAACGCTGGAAAAAATATGATAAACTGAAAAATTCTGGAAAACAATCAGTGAATCACAGAAATATAACTTCTAGCCAAGTAAATTGAGAAAGGTCATTTAAGGTGAAGTTTGTTTTCGTCATCGTCAGAATAATCTCGCGTTCTATTATCATTTAAAATCAATTTTGATTCTGAGATTTTCAAAACTACATGTCTTTTAATTCAGAAATGATTTACTTGCGGTAGTTTACTTGATATTTTATGGAAATGGATATCAAATTTAGCACCACGAATAATGAAAAATGCTTCATTATTGAAGTAACTAGAGGTAAGAAATTCACTCTACAATAGAAATAGTAACTATAAACTCATGGGAAGTACAACGTGAGATGAATCGAACAAAACTAAATGGAACACAATTGAATATTGAGTTTATTGGTACTTCCAAACGTATCAAATTTCAAACACTTCATCTTCATCTTATGGAATAGTGAAATGGGATACTTCTCCACATTAACCAACTGTAAAAAGATTTCAGAAACATAATTACACTCAACGCTATTCGTTAGATTCTCTGTTTTCAGAATGAAAATTTATTTTCTCAAAGCCGTTACTAAAATATTTCCACACGAAAATTTTTTTTCATTGACACTACAAGTAAGATACAATATACAATACATGGAATAGTAAAGGGGCTGCAACAGTTCTAGCTAAAAATCGCTTTTTATTTCTTATGGAGGTTCATTCTGTCAATTTTTATTTTTTTTCTACGTCAAGAACGTCTAACGTTTCGTTAAAAGGGGCTCTTGTCAAAAACGTTTAACGCGTTAGGTGAAGCGTTAACTGTCTTTTTGATGTAGTGTTAGACATTTGAACGGAACGTTGGACGTTTTTGACGAAGCGTTAGACGTTTCAAAGATTTTTAAGGAAACGTTGGGAATTTGAAGAAGCGTTAGATGTTTTTAACGGAACGTTGGACGTTTTTCACGAAGCGTTAGATGTTTTTGACGGAACATTGGACGTTTTTGATGAAGCATTAGACGTTTTAAACGGAACTTTAGACGTTTTTGACGAAGTGTTAGAAGTTTTTAACGAAAGTTAGACGTTTTTGGCGGAGCGTTAAACGTTCTTGGCGAAACGTTGAACGTTTTTGACGAAGCGTTTTTTTTTTTTTCGTAAGGTGCTACAGGCGATGAACGAGGCGGTTCTGATGAAGGTTTTCGCGCCCGTCCTCGCCGACGAGATGAACGTTTCGAACATGCCGAAGTTGAAAGTGAACGAGTCGACGACGACGTCGACGGACCACGTCGATACGTACGTGTACGCCGTGGGGTTGGTGAACGAGCTGTCCCAGCACGACGCCAGGTGGCTGGAGCTGCTCAGCACTCTGATGGAGAACAGGTAAGTGAGAGAGAGACGGGGAGAGAGAGAGTGGAGTATGATTTTTCAAGTTCTCTTTTGGTTTTTCACTATTATGTATTAAAGAATTTATGAGGGCAGAGTTTGCATCCCGAGGAACACAACACCAAATAATTGTCTTTGGTAATTAAATAAGCCCTTTAATTTCCGTGGTACCTAGGTGATTTCATTCCTGATGGACTTGAACAAAAATTTGTTTATTTTTGATTTTAAGGAAAACCCAAAAGTGGATTTATATATATATATATATATATATATACATATATATATATATATATATATATATATATATATATATATATATATATATATATATATATATATATATATATATATATATATATATTTGATCGGCTAAGCTTCCGCGGCTAGAAATGTGCTGGCTGGAACTTCCGGTTGATCCGCGTCTGGAATGATTTACTTGTCTACGTTTCGGCTCCCATTTCGGAGCCATTTTCAAGACTTAGTGACCTTGCGTCTAGGTCTGAGTTTTCTTACTAGCTGGCTATCATCATCCCGGATGACCAGAAGAAAGCTCTCATTCCGAGGGAGAAATCTTCGCGCATTCCCCGAATATATGGCCTCCCAAAAATACACAAACCGAATATCCCACTCCGTCCCATAGTTAGCGCCTTTGGCTGCCCAACGCAACCCCTCTCCAGATACCTAGCAAACATCCTCCAACCTCTATTAGAACAGTGTTCGTCGTATATCCAAAACTCTTTTCATTTCATTGAAACACTCAAAACCTTCAACCTCCGACCAACAGACATTCTCGTAAGCTTCGATATAGCATCTCTTTTCACGAATATTCCTTTAGCTGAAACCTTGAGTGTTTTGGAAACCAAACATCATATCTCTAGAGACAATCTCAACCTCATCAGCCATTGTATGTCAAGTACATACTTTCTATTTCAGGGCAAATTCTACAAACAAGTGAAAGGAGCTCCGATGGGTTCCCCCCTCTCCCCAGTTCTTGCAAACCTCTACATGGTTGACTTCGAAACCAGAGCCATCGACACATCTGAACTCAAGCCCACTTGCTGGCTCAGATACGTAGATGACATCTTTGCCATTTGGCCTCATGGGTTTGAAACCCTACCAACATTCCTGACCCACCTTAACACCATTCACCCCAACATACAATTCACCATGGAAATAGAAAAGGACGACTCCCTCCCATTCCTGGATGTTCTCATCAGGAAGTCCAACAATTCTTTCACTCACACCGTCTACCGCAAACCAACCCATACAAACCGGTACCTCAATGCCAAGTCTCATCATCACCCAGCACAATTGAATTCGGTTCTGAATTCTCTCATACATAGGTCCTTCAAACTCACCGATAACCACAATAGATCCAATGAAATGGAAAAGCTCAAATCCGCGAATATTGGATATATTGGAAAATTTTGCTGCTAACTACTACAAGTCTACTTCAAAAATGGAAACGTCAAATAATGGCAGCATCAATCATACTCCTTCAGAGTCTTTGAAGATGAGAGAACTCATTGAGGCCATAAATGAATATTGCAAAACTAGGACAGAAAACAGTGCATTGATTATCAAAAAGTTTCTACAAGTATGTTCACAACCTTAGCGCTGATATATTCTTATACACACTTCTCTTCTAGGCGTACAGTGTTACTATAGATGCTAGTGCATTTGATCCTGATACAAGTCTTGGCTCCCAGTTTTATGTTAGCTTATACGAACTATTGACAAAGCTCGAACCTCAATCACAAATGGCATGGGATTGCGTAGATGTTTTATGCAATGCATGCCGTAATTGTTCTGCTAGGCAAGCCCTCATAAATACATATCAATTCATCCCAACATTGTCTAGGTTATTAGGTGATCAGCTCAGTAATGTGAAGAAAAAGAAGCTTTTGAGGCTGATGCAGGTGAACACTACTTCGATTATTTATGAATTTAGTATTTAATGAATGTGTAAACATGTTCTGTTTTTCAAGGAACTCACATGTGGCATAAAACTGTCCTGGCAGGTGCCACATCTGCCCAATTTATTGAAGACTCTCACAAAATGGGTGGAAGATAAAGCAAGTGATAAAGAAATCCTCTGCCTTTCTCTTGGAGTTTTAGTGAACCTTTGTTATAAAAATTTGCCAGCAGTGTATACCTTATCCAGGATTGTGGATATAAAAAAGTTCCTTCGGTTTTGTCTACCAATGCAGGTCAGTAAGTAAATATTAGCAGCAGAATGTTATGTTGTTTTATATTATAAATCAATTAAATGAAAATTGTAAAATAATGCATCTGCCATTGATAATATTGCAAATATTGAACTCAACCTCATCAGCCATTGTATGTCAAGTACATACTTTCTATTTCAGGGCAAATTCTACAAACAAGTGAAAGGAGCTCCGATGGGTTCCCCCCTCTCCCCAGTTCTTGCAAACCTCTACATGGTTGACTTCGAAACCAGAGCCATCGACACATCTGAACTCAAGCCCACTTGCTGGCTCAGATACGTAGATGACATCTTTGCCATTTGGCCTCATGGGTTTGAAACCCTACCAACATTCCTGACCCACCTTAACACCATTCACCCCAACATACAATTCACCATGGAAATAGAAAAGGACGACTCCCTCCCATTCCTGGATGTTCTCATCAGGAAGTCCAACAATTCTTTCACTCACACCGTCTACCGCAAACCAACCCATACAAACCGGTACCTCAATGCCAAGTCTCATCATCACCCAGCACAATTGAATTCGGTTCTGAATTCTCTCATACATAGGCCCTTCAAACTCACCGATAACCACAATAGATCCAATGAAATGGAAAAGCTCAAATCCGCACTTACCCAAAACCATTTTTCCGATTCCCAAATCCACAAGTCTATTAAGCTCCAGCAAACCCGAGATCTTCACCCTAGACCCCCGAAGGACGAACCTGACCGACAAAAAGCTTTCCTTCCATATATTCATGGTGTTACTGATAAAATAAGTCGAATTCTGACACGACATGACATCAAAACCATTTTCACAGCTAACAACCAAATATCCACCTACCTTCGAACACCCAAAGACACAATCCCCAATGAAACCCAAGGAATATATGAAATACCATGCTCTAACTGTCCCAGAACATACATCGGCCAGACCAACCGACGAGTGTCCTGTAGAGCATATGAACACGAACTAGCAGTCCGTAACTCTGACACAAACTCAGCATTATTCCAACATCATTTAGAAACAGGCCACAAAATAGATTTCAAAAACACCAAAACCATTGCCACAGCCAAAACCCTCCAAACCAGAGTTACCCGTGAAGCCATTGAAATCGAAAAACGTCCCAACTGCCTCAATAAACGCGACGATTCTCAAAGACTCCCCAATACCTGGAAACCACTCTTGGTCCGACATACTTCTATTCACTCCGACTTGGGAACTAATCCGTTCGAACCTCCCATCGACCGTCCGATCCCTGATCCTGCCATAATTACTAATGAACCCTTAAATCCAACCAACCTTCAATCCTCGATCTCCAGTGATGATAGCCAGCTAGTAAGAAAACTCAGACCTAGACGCAAGGTCACTAAGTCTTGAAAATGGCTCCGAAATGGGAGCCGAAACGTAGACAAGTAAATCATTCCAGACGCGGATCAACCGGAAGTTCCAGCCAGCATATATATATATATATATATATATATATATATATATATATATATATATATAATATTAAAATTAAATATCAAGTTATGAAGAAATAAGTTCCGCTTATTTATTTCAAAATGACTCTTATACACATTATTCTTGGATTTCATGAACTCGAATGCGATTGATCCTTCCCAGCAGGTCTCGTACATTTCTTATAAATGTAGTTTTAGATATATTTTTGAAAACATTCCCTATATAAACTTGTAGTTTCTTGAAAGAAAAAAAAACGATTGTTGATTAAAAAAAAAAAAAGTAAAAGAAAGTAGTGTTAGTTACATTATTCATAACTCAAGATCTGCTGAACTGATTTGGCTGAAAATTGGTGGGGATGTACCTACCTTAGAACCAGAGGAAGGACATAGGATACTTTTCACCATGTTTTCGGAAATTCCACCCTTGAGGGGGCGCCAAATTTGTTTGGGAAAACATGATATACCTTGGTCCAAGCTACTACAAATTTTGCATAAACATCCTTTTGGAGAATTGATGGAAGACGTGTTTCGTATCTTATTGAAATTATTCGCCTAACTGGGTTGAAAAGGGGTAGTGAGTTATTTTGGGGGTTAATCAACGCACAGCCTAAACCACTGATCGTAAGAGATCTGAAACTTGAAGGATGTGTTCTTTGTATGAGGTAGGCATCCGACTCTTTCGCACTCTTTCAAGTGCACCCAGGAGGCAAAGCTGTGAACATAATAAAACTTAGTACTAAAAACCACGCAATATAATTGTATCACAGAAACCAACGAAGTGCACGCAGGTCAGCTAGTTTTTTATATAATCGATTCAAAAAAGCCAACATTTTAACCTTACCAAGTCTGTATATTTCCCAGCTCATATTGTATATCAAAGAAAATGAACAAACTTTTCCTTAGAATGTCAACATACATTCATACAACACAAGAAGTAAACTAGATATACATCATCCATTTTCACGTCTGGAACTTGCTCAACATTCACCTGAATAAATAGGTATAAAATGTTTTAATAAGTTTGGTAGCATATTGGATACAGACATACATTTACAGCTGAAAAACAATAGTTTTAAGCAGAAATTAAATATGTTCCTATCTCATCATGCCTTTTATAGCATCGATGACTTTTTAAATTTTTGAATTGAATTTTATCATATAGTGTAAGTCCTATTTGTGAACTCAATTTTATTATTAGTGTAAGTCCTATCATATCGCTTTGCTTTTGACTAGTCTGATAAATTTGTGTGATGTGATGGTTTTTGTTACATTATGTAAATTTCAAGATGAATAAATTATATTGTCTATTGTCTATTGCGTTGAATGTTCCAGAACAATCCACGTTTTGTTCGGAATAGCGTTATATGGAAGCGAATCGAAAGTGAAACAGCTCGTCTTGGAAATGTCGAGGTATCCTCGTTTCCCCATCGAAAAAGTCGCTGCGGCCATGGAATCGTCGCAAAACATGTTTTGCAGCACCGGCAGCGCGGCGGGCCAATCGAACGCGCAGAAATCGACCGATATGGTGTATCCGATTCTATCGTTTGCGCAGATGGAGATTTTGGATGACACGCTGAAAGGTTTTAAGGTAAATACCGACACAACGTTAGCTAGTGGGATTTTTTTAGGAACTGTACGCTCTCTGGACGTCTAACAGCCGATTGCACCAACTTTTTGTTATAAAACCATTAACAAAGGCTCTTTAAGTTAGATGAGGGTTTCATTAATGAGCGTTTAATAATGTCTCAAACTATTGTGCAATCGCTGCAGTGCGTTAAATGACCTTTAATGGCCCATCAGCTTAATGCTATCATAACAAAAAGTCGGTGCGATCGGCTGTAATAGACATAAAAATACGCAGATGATCAGAAAATGAATAGTTATCATTGAATACTCAAGAGATCATAATTTTTTTGCGAGAGGTTTGGATTATTTATCTTCCCCTTTTTTTTGAAGATAGTTAATAATTAATGATATCATAAAAATAAGGAATAATATATAGGTCATTCTCTTGGTGAGTGGGAATTTTTCTACAAATAGCTCTCTATTTTGCTTTGTGTTGATATTTTCTATGTATGCTATCTATTTGATTGAATTTCATATGCCTGGTATACAAATTGAGCAAGAATAAGTGATTTCCATGTAGACAGGAGAGTAGCTATTTTAGGTAAACTTTTTTTCTGTTTGTGAATGAATCAAACGTTTTTGAAATTTTGAAAGATATACATATGTATCTATCAACAGAGAGTAATTTTTTTCATTTTAATTCTTTCATAGTGGTAGTCCCAATTTTTCATCCAGAGAAGAAAAAAGCCGAAAATAATTCCTAAAATATATAGGTATTTTAAAACTTCATTGAACAAAAGTTGCTTAGAATTAGTCAAGTTATCGACTTCCGCACTTATTTTCAATGAACAATTTTTCACCCCCTAGAAGGGGTGGCATCCACCCCCAGGAAAAAGAAACCCTCGGCACAGGGTGGACTTTGAAATAGATGGTAAGTAAATCTATATCTAGGGCTTCTCAGGACCAAAAGACTAGTCTTGTTCTAGTCTTGATACAAGACCGAGTCCAAAACCAAGGCTTAATAAATCTTCTCAAGGTCAAGACTTGACTCTCGAGACCAAGACCAAGAGTCCCTCCCAAGAGTCTTGGTCTCGAAACAAAAATTACGATCTCAAATTTACTCAATATTAAGAAAAATGTGATGGAAAATGTTATGGCAATTCATTTCAATTATTTATTTTTCATATGCTAGGTTTTTGATTTTTGTTCACTTAATATTGGAAATACATTTTTCAAATTCAATATTAACGTTTTACAGTTTATAACATATGGGTGTATTTTGTAAGGTACTATTGAAGAAAGAAAAAAAAAATGTAATACAAAACTTATTTGGTTTGAATTTGAAATTTTTGGAAATATTGTTGGTACTGCATTGTCGTCACTTCCAGCTGAATTTGGCAACGATATTTTATTTCAAATAAATCATCCTGTGTATTGATGCAAAACTATTTGAATTTGAGGTTGAATATTTTATTAATATCCTATACCTATCTCCAACTGTTATTGTAATAATGGCAGCTCTATTAACTCACCCTCTATATGAGTTATATTTATATTCGAAAATAACACATAGAATGTAGATATATAACATATTTATTTATTGATAAACATAGATACAGATTAGTATAAGTTGCATCATCGCACCCACCCGAGTTCGATACTGAATAAAACTAGTAAATTATGACCGATATGTTTGGTCAGCTATGTGATATTTTCACACTTCCAAATAATATAATATAATTAGTATTGCACTTTTTTCGAGATTCCGATTCCACCCATCTGCCGCATCTTTATCTTACTGTTCATCACACCATAATCCATTGTAAAATGGTCAATAAAATCCTTTTGAACCTTTTTTCTGGCCTGTCGGCCTGTGCGCTGTGTGGGTCTAATTAATTCTTAAAGATTTTTTAAAAATTATATTTTTCTGAATTGAGAAATTTATTTCGCTTACTTCTCCCTTACAAATTGACAATTGTTAAAGAGAAATTGTGAGAAATACGCAATACCTATTACATGCAAATAAACTGTCGGACAATTGAATTGGATATTTAAATTTCTAGACGCATTTTGATCCATAGCCAAGAAGAAGACTGAGCCAGTCTCGTGTTGGTCTTGTAACATCAAGACCATTACCAATACCAAGACTACATTTATTTTTCGAGACCAATATTGATCAGTCTCGGTCTCAGAAGCCCTACCTATATCAAAATTTTCATGGAAATCTGTACTGTATGGTATAAATTCGCGGAAAATGGTCATTGACTGGATTATCATTGTTATTGCAGAGATTGATGAGCGAACAGAACTTTTCGAACGCGTCCATCAGCCAAGTGATGGAGCTGTACGAGTACAAAGTGGCGTCTTTGGCGCACTCCGAGCTGTCGGCTTCGAAGAGCCTCGAGGCCGCTTCGGAGCGCTGCATCCACCTGCAGCACCGGCTGGCGCAGCTGACGGCCGAGCACAACAAGCTCGGTCAGCTCATTCACAATTACGAGAACCGGTTGGAGAGAACGAACAAGACGATGGAGGACATGGGAAAGGCGTACCTCGAGGGCCGCAAGGAGGCGGACGAGGAGCTGGGTGAGTTTGTTGATTATAATAATAATTTCTTTTAGCTTGTTTGGGTTCTCAACCTACCACAATCTGAAAAATAGGAATAAATATTGGAATCAAACCAGGTTGGGGCAAAATCAGTTTTTCATTAAAAAATCAAAAATCATTGTTTTTTTTTAAATCACGTTTTATTTGATTTTTTTGTTTTTTTAATTTTTTAAATTTAAATATAAAATTTGAACATTTTGATTCTTTGAAATTATTGTTGATTATTTTAATGTATAAGTCTAAAAAATTTTATACAATTTGCGGCTCAAAAACTTGTGACAACGCATTTTTCGCGCTTCTTGCAAGAAAATTCTTGGCGCGATTTGGTTTCCTTCTGTCCTATACACTCGCTATACAGTGCCGAGTGAGGCACGAACACGTACGCGTTTGTTGTGCTTTTTGCAAGAATATTCCTGTCCTTGTTTTCCTTCTCAACCTATAAATTGACGTTGCCCAACAATTTCACGCATTTCGCTAGTTGTACACTCGGATATTAGAAACAAATTAGGCATAGAAAAAGGAGGAAAACTCGTGTTTTTGTTTAAATTGTATAACGAAAATGAATAGACTGAAAATATACAGGAATGAAATTTAGGTGTTAGGTTCAGTTTAAGAATTTGGAATTATCTACTTCTTTTTTGTTGTTTTTGCTAAAAGCAGATCCTCTTTTTGATCTTCGACAAAACTTTTATATTATGTTGTTATCTGGTTCTGAATAAAAAAAAAACAAAAATTGAATTAAAGCATGATTTTAATTTTTAAAATCAAGCGATTCAAATCATGATTTCAATCGTGATTTTAATCAGCCCAACCCTGTCAAGACCAATTTGTAGCAAAATACTCATCGTTGACGTTTTGTTAACCAAAGCCGCTTCCGTTTTCAAAACTTCAATAAATATTTTCTTCTAGTTTCGTTTTTATGTTCGCTTTTTGTGAATGCCAGAAATTTGAGTTCTGACATAGGTCTTTCAAGAGTGACAGCCAGTTGTGATCCATATCAACCAATTCGAAATTATTTGAGCTCTTCGGCGGAAACAGTGGCGGATCCACGGGGGGGGTTTTCGGGTCCGGACCCCCCCCCATTGGGAAAATCAGAGATTATTTTTTTTAATTTTATCGGCTCCCAATTTCCAAATTTCGTTAGGGAACGAAAAAATATTACATGAGCAAGACAAAAAAATTAAATAGAATACATTTTTTTGCTTTAAAATTGAAGAACTTCAATAATTATCATTACATTCCATTGAAAACTAAAGAGGCTACAGGCTTCATTTAAACATTAGTTGATTTTCATTTTTCAACAACCAATTTCATCAATTTATTCAATTCAATAATCCTTCAATTCTTAAAAAAATATTCTCAAGAATTAAAAATAGTACAAACAAGATCTGGATTGAATGTTACCCAAACAAACAAACAAATTTCGCTTGAAATTTTTGGACTCACCGATTGTTCTTTCCTTTTTTTTTTCTGGTTCAGTCGGTTCAGACGCTGGATCAAGCCGAGTAAAATATGAAAATAGAGTCCTCTTCATGTTGTAGGTTCAAAATAAAATGCTTTTTTTTAACTTTCAAATTGCAATTTTTCTCGATGACAATTTAAAGAAAATTGACACTTGTCAGGCTTATCGAGGCAAAGTTCGTGAAATTTCTGACAGTACTGCCACTGGATCCTTTTAGGCGCAGTATTTGAAAAATTAGACTTGTTTCATTTGTGATGAGTATTGTGTATGCCGGTAACGATTTGAATATACTATGTATGAGTAGAATATGCTGTTGATTAGGTTAAATCAACTCGATTCGATTAAAAAAAATTTAAGTTTCGAATCTACTTTACCTCCTGGCTACACCTTCAAATTTTGCTCATGTCAATCTCTTTCGCCTTTTTTTTGGATCTTGAGTTGTTGCTATACGGTAGCTCATAATTTTCTGTTTTATATATATATATACAAAGAGAAAGTGTTATTTGCTATGAAGCAAGATGAATCAGGAAACTGATAAATAGATTATATATATATATATATAAATTTTGAGCTATAGACCCCCCCCTTGACCTGATCCTGGATCCGCCACTGGGCGGAAACATAATTTAGAGCGTTTTTTGTCGTATTTTCCGTATCATACAGTAAGTCTGGACTCTCCAGAATCACTGATTGTCATTTTCACTCTCAACAAACATTCAGTACTTGTAAACCCAAGTAACAATTTCAAGGTAGTTTTTATTTATTTGGGTTTTAAAAATACTTTAATATGTTTGATAAATCGACACCGGGTTTAAAGTAAATTTAAGATAAACAAAAGGTTCTGAAAGAGCACTTATTCTTAGACAAAGAATATATTGCACTTTCCAAATTAAAACAAAAATGCTTTTTGCTCTTGATGTCCTATTGATCGTACCCTGATTTTGTTACTCTTAAAATTGGCTATTTTAAAACTAATTTGCTATTATTAGGGATTAAATAGTGAGTTGGTTATAACAATCCGTTCTGGTAAAAATAGTTTCGAAGCAGTTTCATGGATTACCCTTGATATATTCTTTAAAACCCATTAGGAAAACCATTTTATTCTAAGACTATACATTCAGTATAATATCACATTAAATCCAAAAACATATTTTTTTCCTTTTAATGAGTACATTAAGAGTATTGTGAAGTTTAAAGATTTTAATTTGGTAATTTCTAAGATTTAAAACGTTTAATGAATGAACAATTAGTTTCAGTCTAGATCACGCCATGTTTTACTGCAATAAAGACGTCATTTTGAACATTTTCAATAGTTATCGAAAAGAATATTATTATTCAATTAATTTCATTTTGTATCTTCTTAAAAACTGAAGAACGGTGAGTCAAAATATGTCAATAAATGCTTAGTAGTAGATGCTAAGGTGCAAAATAAAATTTGATGATATTTTTTTAATATATTCAAATGAGAGGAAAATACATTGAATTAGTGGCGCTCGAATTATGTTGAAGTATTTTACAACATTTTATCAGAAAAGTGTCATTCATAAGTGAATTTTTCACCAGAATAGTTTCCTCTTGACTATTTTATGATATGTTTAGTATATGTATACAGTTACAAATATTACCACTCTGCCCGCCAATATAACGAATTGAAAAATTATGGAGATTTAGTGAAAAAATACTCCTTTAGGATTAATTGATTATTTTTAAGTTAATTCAGTCCGCTGTGAATACATTTTAAGAGAAAAACGTCAGATAATACGTTTTAATTTATGGATTTAAAGTTGCATTGAAAAACTCTTTAAGATTATACAATTAAAATTTAATGGTTTCAATACTGTTTTGAAATTTAGTCTTGAAGGGCTTTTTAGGATGGACCCTGTTTGGCTAGAAGCTGCTCTATGGTCTCAGGGCTGTCTTGCTGATCATTTGATTTTATTCAAAATTTTAGAATTGTAGATTTAAAGCGACCTTGAAGATCGGAATAAGAGCGTTAGTGTTACTTGGGAATTTTTTTTGTGCAGACAATTTTATTCATTGAGAATAATTAAATAGTATTTAAAAAAAAATGTATGTAACATTATGAAAAATTCCATTTTATATAACTCTCGCACGCTACTTTGCGGGATCTCGTTTACAATGTACCCCCACTACCGTTTGTAAATTGATCACTATTATTACTTCTTAGCAAAACGCAACAAGTGTGTAGAGGAGATTGAGGGCAAGCTCAAGGAAACCAAGCTCAAACTGTTGGAAGTCACCGAAATCAAAGCCAATCTCGAAGATCAACTTTCCAAGTGTAAACAAGTAATACAAAAGCTGGAAGATAGCGGAAACAGATTGGAAAAGCAACTGCAGAAAAGGGAGGAGCAACTCAAAAACGCCAATTTACATATCGACACTATTAATTTGGTAGGAATATTTGTGATCGAATGCAATCTTCATCTATTTGTATCCTTTTTTTGTAGCAAAACCAGGATCTCCAGAAAATGTTGAGCCAGAAAGAAACTAAGCTTGCCGAGGTTACTAAGCAGTATATTGCCACAAAAGAATGCCTCAACACTATAACAAAAGTAGCAAATACACATCTCATTTGAGGAGATGAATAAATGAAAATGGCTGTCTACTGTTCCACTACTCAATTTTATGTTTCGATGAAGTGGATTTTCTATTGAAAGTCCTCGGTATTTTATGAAATTTAATTATATCACTTTTTAAATTTATTTTTATACTACATATCGTATTTTACTTTTGTACATTTTTTATGAATAAGTGATTAAAATTATATGTTTCCAATTTTTTTATTTCATTTCCCTCCTAAAATGGTAGAGCTTCTGTAGGTTTTGCAGACTGTAGATCATCGGCGACTTTATCGTTTGAGCTCTCTACTTCATGGTTTAAAAGTTGTCCAACTGGTTCTTTGTTTTCTACAGCGTCCATTGAAACTTTAGTTGGCACATCCATGTGCTTTGAATATGCCTCACGATTTTGACTGCTTATTGGACTGGCCGTTGGTGAAACTAATTGTGGTGTTGCCGTCGAAGTTGGCAGTATTTCCTCGAAGGCTATCGTTGATGTCTCTTGAGGGCATCTGCGAAAAAATTACCTTTGGATAGAGAGAAAGACTTTGAAGAAAGTGACATGAGACATGAATCATCTCAGATTCTTGATTACATTATTTAATGGTATCAAAAAAAGTCAATTCGTGAATTAAATGAAGGTTTTCGATTATAAACCAAAAATGGTATATTTTTGTTTTTGAAACACTTTGATATGGTCATCTATTGTTGAACGATAAAATAAAGTACAAAAAAAATAATCAACATTCTTGTGTTTTTTTCTGTTATATGATAGATGTCACTTGAGAAAATGAAAAGGGAAAGATATTGACATTTTGGAAAAATCATTAAAACATGATATTGACCTTATTGAAAAATAGACGTGCAGCATTAACCTAACCGTCAATTCGGAAAAAACTGTTTTTATGATTTTTAAACAAAAAAACATGAAGAATATAAAATTAAACTTGAAGATAGATAATAAACTGATAGCTGAAGTTCCTAATCATAAATATTTAGGTTTATTAATTGACACAAAATTAAATTTTGAAAATCATTAAAAAACTTAAGAAATCTATTGTTCCATTCCTGGGGGGGCATTGGAAGAATTCACATTTTGAACAAAAACGTTCAGATTCTTATATATAATGCCTTCATTGTTTCTCATATCAGATACCTCATTACAGTTTGGTCTTTATGCTCTAAAAAACAAAAAAATATAATATATCACTCAATGAACAGAGCAATAAAGGTTATATTCAGAAAACCGGATACTACTCCTTCTGCAGATTTATATAAAGTAACAGATAATATGACTTTGGATCATCTAATATGAAAAATCTAAGCATATATATAAATTAACAAAAAATCTTCAGAAATGTAATATAAAACTGTCAAAAAATTATGATTTACATGGCCACGATACCAGAATATCAAATAACTTTCATTTAAATATGATTCATTCCAATAAAGGAAAAAATGACCCCATTTCATTAGCATTAATAACTTTCAATGAACTACCAGAAAAAATAAAATCATCCAAATCCATTCATATTTTTTCAAAAGAACTTGAAAAATATTTGCTTGCATAATGATGTTCACCAAATCATCAAATGAATATTATACTCCAATTTATTATTTATAGTACATAATTTTATGATGTTTTTTTTTGACTTTCTCATACCAGAACCCTGTTCTGTCTGGAAGCTGTATATTGAATAAATAAATATTTCTGAAAAACTCTAAAAGTATGGACCCTTATAATATTAGTCCAACAACAATTAAAATAGTTAGCGATAAGATGATTAAACCCATGCTGCATTTGATAAATGTATGTTTCTCAAATGGTGAGTTCCCAGATTGTTTGAAGATTTGTAGAGCTACACCCATCCACAAACAAGATGATAAAAATGATTGTAATAATTATAGGCTCATTACAATAACCCCGGTATTGTCGAAAGTTATCGAAATTGTGCTCAATGATTATCTTGAAGCAGGAGGATATATTAACGAAAAAAAATCATCTTTGGAACAATCTGTTCAGGCCAGTCTCAAATTACCTACACAGTAGGTTTCGGCTGGCACCTGTCAGAAAACAACTACTCCCCTGGCTAATACCACGAAGGGCATTGAATTATATCCGACCAGGTGCCAGTGCAGGTTTCTTCACAGAAGTAAATCCTGCATTTGCTTTCGTCGATACAAATGAAGGAATTGATTCCAATTATAGGGACGGACACACTTGCAGACCGGTTTCGGGCTCTTTGGCCACTCGTCAGTGCAAGGCAGTGCCATCATCAACATAGGAGTCGATGATTTCCCATAATTAAAAGTCAAACTCCTACACGAGTATCAAGCCCCGGCCAAAGCTGATGCGAACAACGAAGTTATTACGCCATCTACCAATGGACGAGGTATTCCAAAAGCAAACCGAATTCGTCCATTCCTCCTGCGAGGAAAATGTAAAAACACTTGACATAGTCAGTGGGCATACTTGAAGACTGGCGTGCCTTGCACTGACGAGTGGCCAAATAACCCGAAACCGGTCTGCAAGTGTGTCCGTCCCTATAATTGAAAATCAAATCCTTCATTTGTATCGACGAAAGCAAATGCAGGATTTACTTCTGTGAAGAAACCTGCACTGGCACCTGGACGGATATAATTCAATGCCCTTCGTGGTATTAGCCAGGGGAGTAGTTGTTTTCTGACAGGTGCCAGCCGAAACCTACTGTGTAGGTAATTTGAGACTGGCCTGAACAGATTGTTCCAAAGATGATTTGATTTAACGCCAGTCTTCAAGTATGCCCACTGACTATGTCAAGTGTATTAACGAAAAACTGTATCGTTTCCGAATGTAACACTCAACTCAGGGTTGCCAACCCAGAATTTGAAAAAGACGTAGACCAGATTCAAAAAGTTACGTAGAAATACTTAAATTGCACATCAAAAGTTAGTAGATTTACGTACTTTTTTTTTGAGTGATAAGAAGGGGATAAGGTAGGTAAAATTGAATCCCAACAAGATCAGTTTTTCTGTAAAAAATCTCGTCGAGTGTACATTGATAGGACTTTAAAAAAAATTACCAAAAATATGAAAAAAAAAGTGATTTTTGGCCATGCTTGGTGTTCGTGATCACAATTTCAATTATTGAAACTCGACGTTTCCTTGATTTTTCACGTCATTTTTCTTTGTGAAGAACAATATATATTTTTTAAATTTCGGCACCCAAGATAATTAGCAGACTTTTTCCAGCTCTACCTTCTAGGTGCACTCGTAAGAGTATTTAGCAAAGGGAAATTTGAATTGAAAAACAGAGTTTTTTTTTTAGATGTTCTTGTGATGGCTCGCGGCTCTTTTGTGAGCCACTTTTTGTGAAAAGTAACCCTGTTTTCATTAAATTTATTGCAGAAAAAGGACGCTCAACATTTGCACTGCTATGTGGCAATGTTAATAAATTTTGGGAGAGTTGTGTCAGTAGAGGAAACATCTGGGATGAATCCCCCTTTCTGATTTCTGCAATGTGACGCCAAAACTTCTTTCGAAATGGAAGAAGTGATGCGTTGAGTTGAGTGGAAGGGCGAGTATGCGCTGTGTGCGTCAGTGTCAATATAAAACAGGAAATTCATTGAGTTTTTTTGGCGAATGTGGCGGGAATCGGGAAATGATTCAGCCCAATGAATGAGATGTTACAAAATTGAACAATTTTATGAAAAGTACGTAGATTCTGGGACTGAAGTTCGTAGGTTTTCAAAAAAGGCTCAAAGTACGTAGATCTACGTAAAAAGACGTAGGGATGGCAACGCTGACTCAACTACTCAAGCAGTAATAGGCATTCTTCATACTATAGCAAAAAACAGGGTGGGTCAAAATCTGATTTTTATTAAAAAATCCAATATCATTAATTTAAAAAAAAAATCACGATTTATTTGATTTCTTTGATTTTTAAATTTGAATATAAAATTTGAACATTTTGATTCTTTGAAATTATTTTTGATTATTTTAATGTATAAGTCTAAAAATTTTAATACAATTTGCGGCTCAAAAACTTGTGACAACGCATTTGTCGCGCTTCTTGCAAGAAAATTCTTGTCGCGATTTGTTTTCCTTATGTCCTATACACTCGCTATACAGTGCCGAGTGAGGCACGAACACGAACGCGTTTGTTGTGCTTTTTGCAAGAATATTCCTGTCGAGGCTTGTTTTCCTTCTCAACCTATAAATTGACGTTGCCCAACAATTTCACGCATTTCGCTAATTGTACACTCGGATATTGGAAACAGATGAGGCATAGAAAGAAGGAGGAAAACTCGTGTTTTCGTTTAAATTGTATAACGAAAATGAATAGACTGAAAATATACAGTACCTAATAAAATTTAGGCGTTACGTTCAGTTTAAGAATTTGGAATTATGTACTTCTTTTTTGTTGTTTTTGCTAAAAGCAGATACTCCTTTTGATCTTTGAGAAAACTTTTATATTATGTTGTTATCTGGTTCTGAATCAAACAAACAAAAATTGATTTGAATATGATTTTAATTTCAAAAATCAAGCGATTTAAATAATGATTTTAATCGTGATTTTAATCAGCCCAACCCTGGCAAAAAATGAAGACACTGGAATATTAAACAGGGCTGTGTTATGTGATTTATCAAAAGCTTTCGATAGTGTATGCCATGATATGCTTCTAAATAAACTAGAAAAATACGGAAACCTCGTAGGTTTAGCATTGAAATTGTTGAAATCTTTTCTAACCGGTAGAAGACAATATATTATACATAACATCTAACATTCAACAAAATCATGATGGAGTTCCCCAAGGATCCGTCTTAGGTCTTCTTCCGTTTATTCTATATATAAATGATTTATTGCCATTATATGTTGACATTGCGGACACATTTCTTTATGCAGATGATTCGTCATCTATAGTTACATCAAGAAATCGCAGTAAACTAGAAGAAATAACAAAAGAAACACAGGAAAAATACGAACAGTATTTCAATGCGAATGTTTTGAGTTTGAACAAAGATAAAACCAAAATAATAGATTTTAACAAAATAGCTAAAAACGAAAATGATAATAGTGTGCGCTTACTATATAGGTTTCCACATAGACAGCAATCTGAAGTGGAAAACACGCATCATTGAAATTAATAAAAAAAGTCTCCAAAGGTCGCTTTGCCCTAAGGAGAATGAGGAATGTAGTAAGCAGAGATGTCCTCAAGATCGCGTACTATGGTATAATACAGGCTCATTTGCAGTATGGAATATTACTTTGGGGTTCAGTATCAGCAGCAAATGACATTTTTATAACTCAGAAAAAATAATTAGAGAGATGGCTTTAGCAAACTACCTTGATAATGCAAAACCTTTTTTCATTGATCTAGAGATTCTAACCGTCCTCTGTTTGTATATACTCGAAGCTATATTATATGTACATAAAAATAAAGATAATACACGAATATAATACCAAAAGCAAGGATATCATCAGAACAGCTGAAATGAATTTGGTGAGTACTGAAAGGCAATCCGAAGCATTGTACGGCAAAATATATAATACTCTTCCACAAGATTGGAAAAAGTTATCAATTAAAAAACTTGAATTTGAGGTGAAGCGGGCACTTATTGCAAGCCAAGCATTTTACAAACCAAATGATTTTTTTGAGGCAACTTGGTCAATTTGATGAGACGGCATATAGTTATTTTATTTTTAATGTAGATTTTAATTATCTTTGTAAATTTTGCGTGACGAGTCTAAACATTGTATGTGTGTTGTTATGTACTATGTATTATGAAGACCAATTAACTCTTATCGGTTATAATTGCACGAGTGCATAAAAATTACCGATAATTTTGCAAGAAAGCGTGATATCTAAAAATTACAAGTTTATTTTCATATTTTGGCGAAAGTGCCCGAGTCCGAAGGACGAGGGCTCTTTTACAAAATATGGACTGGTAGGATTATTACAGATGAAATAACAATAAGGATAATAATTAATAGTCAACGCTACCCTCTGACCATATCGGAATGCAAAATATGTCAGAGATCGCAATCGGCCGTTATTGTTGGTTCGTTACGTCTGTTCAGGACTCACGTTTGTCGGATCCAGTGATCACCCACATTAGTGGTGATTATTCAGACGTTGGGTAATATAATAATAAAACAGAATCAATCAGCAACTGCTTCTCAAACATTCGACCTTATTTATTACCCAGTCAGCTGAAAAATAAATATGCATCTTTCAAGGAAGTCATAAACCCACGTTCGGTGCATAGTTTTGCGGACGTGAGTACTATTCATACTAGTTAGTACCCATATCAGCATTAGAAACAAAAAAACAGAGATATTAGCGACAATATTATTAACGCGATAGTTTGGCGAAAATAATGAAATGGGGTATTATCAACTTGGTGGAATTTGATGATGGGAAAATCAAAGTATGTCTCTTCTCAAATAAAGCCGATCTATCTCCAACCGATATTCAGATGTCAGGAGTAACTATTCCTAAAAATTCAAGTATCTCGATGCTAGGAATTACGATCAGTAATAATCTCTCATGGGAAAAACATGTGAGATCGATCGCTGAAGGCGCTTTCTAGAAGCTTCGATTTCAATTCATTTAGCTTCTCGTCAGCTTCTGATGATTTACAAGGCACAGATACGGCGTCTTGGAATAAAGTGCACATGTGTGGGGCTCGGCACAAAAACATAAATTGAAATTCTCGATTCTATTCAGAGAAAGGTAATCCGTCTTGTTGGTGATTCTTCGCTCACAGATTCGCTCACTTCGTTGGAAGATCGTAGAAGGATCAGAGACTTGACTTCTATAGATTTTTCAACGGTCGATACTCTCATGAATTATCGTCTATAGTTCCACCCTTGGTAGTATCGAAACGGATGACTTTACGAGTGCAGAATTCCCACCCCCTTGTTGTGGGCTTGGAAACCTGTCGAACCTCTCTTGCCCAGGAATATTTTTTCAATAAAACTGCAGAACTTTGGAACTCCTTGCCGAAATAAGAGGTTTTTCCTGAGGCATACAAACTTAAAAAATTCAAAGTTGGTGTCAATTCGTATCTCCTGTTCACCTTTTCGTGTGAATCTGTTTGTGAAAAAATATTTCGGACTTTTTCATGTGCTTTCGGTTGGACGTGGAAAAAATCTGTCTTACCAATCAGATATCATGCTCATGCTCAGTTATATTTCACTGGTTGATCTCTATAAGTGAGCAGTTATTTTCAGATGGATCACTTTAGTAACAAAAAATTCAAGTGTACTCAAAAGATTTTACTAATTTGACAGTTCTCCCTTCATCAAAAACACTTTTGAGTGCGCTCATGAGCGGACAGAGCCTTGTGCGCGCAAGAGTCGGCTAATTGTCTTAGGTTCCGAAGCGCTCTGGGACGTCTTACTGATTTTTACGGTAGCGCATTTGCTATTTCAACTAGGGAAACTCACATGCTACCGGGTTGGTTGGTGTAATCTATCCAGATATCCCACTTACCAGGATTGATTTTTCAGCAATTAACAATTGCCTGTCGCACCGAGCCGACCAGAAAAATTCTGCACTGACCGCGGATTGAACCAGTATAGTGAAAGAGCCAAATTGAATACAAGGACCGCGCCTCGGACCGCTTGGCCACACAGACATAGGCGAGGGACAATTCAAATCAAAAAGAGAAAAGGTGGTTAGCATGGGCGCCCATACCTATGGGCAAGGGGGGGCTCGCCCCACCCCCTAGCCTTTGAAAGATACCATTCATTGAAACAAAACTTCATGAAGCTCACAGTCGGGAGGTAAAGTTCAGTTGTGTTTGAACTTTGTTTAACCGATTCACACAAGGAAATCATACATGAGGGGTATTTAGAACTAAGTATCACACTTATAATGGTGGGCGTAGATGCTTCCGGTCAGGGTTCCCTCCTGAAAAAGTTTGTATGGGCGCCCCTGGTGGTTAGAAACGAATATTGATGTATTACCAATACCTCACCTGTCCAAATCAATAGGGATTGACTGCGGCTTACACCCTTTGACGGCGTAAGTAACTACGACTCTTGGATCTTGAACAACAGTGGTTTCGAACTTTGTCAGGGTTACTGTCACAGTTGGAGCGTACAGCCCAAAATACTCGCCCCAAGCGAGTGGGGTGAATCTTATCAGCGGATCGGATAAGGATACCGTGGCGTTGTCTTCCTTCCCCTCCTCAGTTATTGGTTGCCTAGAACAAAGATGAAACATGGAATTAATGAAATCAAATTACGCCGATTGTCAAACGAAACTACAGGTTTATATTTTAATTATTTGAACAGGAAACAAAAAACACTTGATATAATGAATTTCGTCAACGTAGTTGGAATTTTGAATTACTACCCGCCTTTAGGAAATAGGACCAGTTTTGTGTTCGGGAAATTGCTTTCTAAAAAAGGTTTCTATAACTTGGCTATGTCGCCGAAAATCTGTTTATATTGGACAGGTCTTCAAGCTCACAACCAACGTGTGGGAGGACTTCTTGGTTCAACAGATATGAAACGAATGAGTCCTTAGTATAAAACACGCATTTGGTTTTGGTGTAGTGATGTTTACTTTTTCTCTCTCTCCAAGTCAATGTGGAAAGAATACAAAATTTCCATAAAAAAGTAACATCAAATATAGCATCATCGATCCCGCTTTTAACTATTAACTCTCCCTTTTTTTGTCAATCTGGATACCTGTAGAATCCCTGTATTTCTTGCTCCGCGGTCGTTTTATATCAGAACAGCAAAGCTCCAGAACTCATGTTCAGACCGAAGCTTTACAATGATCAAAACAAAGTACGTATTTGCTTTCCATTAGTTCACGCAAAAGTCCTTTACAATCGAAATGATTTATCATTCACGCAAATTTGAAAAAATCCCTATATGCTCGTAAAGTTTCACTGTAGCTAATCTGAATTGGATGTAAATGTTGTTCTTCAGATGAAAGTTCAAGAAACAGATATTTCTATCTTTCTTCAAAAGCCTAGAATCGATGAAAGTATAGTTATAAATAAAACTAACTGATCTCTCACAATTTATTGGCTTATGTCCACGATGAAACAAGGAATAGTTTTTTCTGAGCAAAACAAGCTTTTTCGGGCTTTGAGAATGAAATATTAGCCTAAATGCAATAATATTACTATCTACCATCTATATGTGTAGAAATTTTCCATGAATATTATCTGATTCAGAAGTTTCGAGTGCTTGGAATACTAATTGAGCAAGAAAAAGTAACTTTTATGATATTCATCGCCCGTCGCGCCATATAGGCGGGGGAGTAATTTTTCTTCTTTTTTAATCGAAGGTGTATGAATGATATATACATATCAACAAGGGTGTTTTTATTTGATGTGTACCTACTTATTCAATGTTACTTATTTCGTGAAAGTTTGTATTTTTTTTACATGGACTTGAAGAAGAAAAAGCAAACAATCACTTATTCAATAATTATTTTTTTGAAACTGTTAAACAATGTCGAGTTGTCTAATCTATTCAACTGCTTCGATAAACTGAATGGATTTAAATAAAACGAATATCTAAGCCTAACAGATCCGAAGTAGGTAAATTTTAATTAAAGAAACATTGTAATGATATAAAATATGTGGACAATGGAGAAAAATGAAAGAAAAACAAAAAAAAAGTACTGATAAGGTCAATTCAGTAAGTGAAATAAAAAAAAACTGGATAATCTAAAGAAATGAGATGAAATTTCATCAGGTTCAGAAAAAATGAAAAAATGAAGAAATGTGAAGAACCTAGTGTCGTACTCAGGGTTCATGATTTCTCGAGATTATCAATTTTTAGGGTATCGAGAATTCTCGAAATTTACGTTTACGTCGTTTTTGCATATTTTTTTGATTCCAACATTGTGATTAATTAAGAAATTCAAAATTCAGTGGTTTCTCTCTCAAATTATCAAAATAGTTATAAAACTTATTGACAGTTCTCAACAAAATTACCTTCCATGAAACGAACAGAAAAAAATAAAAATTTCAACGTGGAAACATTAACATCATCCCAATTTATAGTTTGATTAAAATAACAGCACCATTTTTGGCATGGTGATTAGAAAAGAAAATTTTGCAAGATGAATGAAGCTGAACACAGGTACGTAATAATTAGGTCAGCTAACTTTGTATGATAAAATATGCCTTTAAAAAAACTGAAGCATTCATAGCTTCATCAGACAGCCGGTTCCATTATTTTATTGGCCAAAAATTGATTCCGATATCATAGTATTCTTTAAACTATTTCAAGTGGAAAAACGGCTTCTTCATCCTACGAAGACGAAGATGGATTGAGGAAGCAATTTTTCTCGTTTTCTTCTATAAATCTTTCTCGCGTGACTTACTTTCAACATAACACACTAGTACCATAAATAACTATTATTACATTCCAGAACGACTTGAAATTGTTAACTTTGATTTTCAAAAAATAGTTTTGCTAGACTTGTTTGAGGACAATCATCTTGATGAAATGATTCGTATATTGCCAAGTTACTTGGCAACATATAGTTTATTCTATAACTGATTCGTCCGTAATGTGAAACACCAACCGCAGAATCTCGCCAGAACAAAATTTCAGAAATAAATTTCAAATAATCTATACTTTTGTATGGAAGCAAATGGATTTTCAACTTTCGTTTCAATAAATCAATTCAACAACTTGTTCACAATTTTTTAAAGCACCGTTACGAATTACAAATAATTTGTATTTTTCATCAATACCAAAATCATTGGGTTATTGTTCTTAACTCCGTTTTCTCATTAATTCTTTAAGTAAACTTCAATAAATTCAGAAAAAAAATTTCTTTCTTCAAACATGATGTATCACTCGACCCCACTTTACAATTGAAATTTTACGATTGTGACACCTCCTCGGTAGGGGGTTGAAAGTATATGCAGAAGAACATCTCCGTAATGTGTCCCCCTCATAATCTAACTCTGCGTGTCAGAGCACTTGTATTCCTGAAATTGCGTTATTGGCTTGTAGTCTGTTGGATTTATTATTGAAAACTCACCTGTTTGAGTTGAAGTAGGGAAAATGAAGAAATCTAACGCTCCTACAAGGAGGCAAAGTCGCATCCACCTGTACACACGACGATGGCACCAAAGACGTCACCACACTCGTATCGACAACAGTGCTCGTGTAGGTTCCTCTGATACCCCTAGCAAAACGTTTCTTGCTGAAGCCATTTCCATGGCCTACGTGAAATATCAACACGGATGTCAACAATAAGATAAACCCGTAATGCATTTTGAGTTGCTACTGTCGTTTTCGTGAGTTCAACAAAGGTATTTATTGCTCCCTTATCTACCTGCACTTTGCCTCTTCCTTTGGGGACTAAGTGGTAGTGGATTCATATCCTGTCTGTACTTAAAGAAGTACAAACAGCAATAATTGGAAAACATGCATACTGTTTTGTTAATGGCTTCTTTTACAGACATTTTGGCACATTCATAAAGTAATTGTTTGGTTCACTCGATAAGAGTATTTCCCAAAATCCCTCGATGCTTCAAACTTAGATGAATAGTCTATTTTACAGAAAGAATAAAGATGATGGCCGCATTGTATGGGGGCGAAGTTTGAGCACGATACCAAAGACAAGTGCTCAATATTCTTGAGTATGTGAAATCCTTCTGAATGAAGTAATCATTTATATTTGAAGTATATTTCTCTCCTTTATTCTTTTCTGGAGATTTGAAGAAATGAGACAAAAATGTACTCATTATTATCGGTGTTTGTATGTATGGAATTCGACATACGTTAGTAGGAATGTAAGGAATGCAACTCAACATTTCAACCAGTAGTTTCAATTTGTAGTTTGAACCATTTATCACCATGAAAGATAAAGAAATACTTAGGAATATGAGAACACTTCAGATAGATTTCTACGAATAGATTCATGACACCTTTCAATTGAATTCTGGTGAGTCTCTCACAAAAGTGGTGAATGCTTTTTTTAATCTTCAGGAAGGCAAGTACTGATTTCATCATCTGATCGGAATTGAATCCTGTCTTGTGTTAGTGTTTTCTTTTTGGAAGATCCTTCTATTTTCACCAAGGCACATTAATTCACCAATTAAAATAATAGGTTCAAGCAATAATCCTTACAGTTTTGATGATGTAAGGGGACTTTTAAGACACAACTGATAACATTATCATGCTATCTCCCTGATATAATAAAAAATTGAAAATTCCCTTTTCTTCAGATAAAAATGAACGTGCAATATTATTTACAGTAAAGACCATTCTCGTGTTGAGTGATAATACAGTACCTACTCATATCCTTTCTCCACTGAAACGTATAATAAAGAAAATATCGAAAACCTAACATTAAACCGAATTGTTCATGAACCTTCAGAACTTTAAACAGTATTGTTCATTGTTATTTGTGTATCAAACGCATGATTCTTTTGAATGCGTTTGAAAGAAAGTAGGGAAACCTGAATATGCCACTTTTCTTTGCAGACAACGAAAATGCTTCAATTGGACCGATTTCATTGTTTTCCGTTATAATGAAAAGTATTTGTTATTACTGATCAATTTACTGTTGACCTGGTTTATGGTACATTACATATAAGCGGTCAACTAGTAACTGATCTGGTATGTGCATAAAAGCATTCTTGATTTTGATATACGATATGGAATGAATCAATTATTGACAACTTGAAAAATACTGAGAAAGGTCGAAAATATATTTTGAAATCACATCCTTCAAGTTATACACTATAGCAGTTCAAAAACTCATAAGGAACTTCACATCGGAGCAGTGCTCAATACCGATTTTTGGTATTAAGTACAAGTAATTATACAGGGTGAATCATTAATTATGAAACCTTACCCTAAACGCAAATTTGTTGAAACAAATTTGCTGAAAAGGAATCCAAAGTAGATTCCGTTTTTTGAAAAAAAAAATAGAATACAGCCTCTTTTCAAATCCTGCAAGGATTTTGCCACATTTTTCTGTGGTAACGCGACATGCCTGCGTAATTCTTTTCCGCGATTCCTCAAGTGTGCAGGTTGAATATTATATACAAGTAACTTTATGTATAGTATTTTCCACAGTAAATGGTATTGGCTTATTAACTGCAATAAACTACCCGATTTTATCCCATTGTGTAGAAAATCATCTGGTAAAAGATGCAAATGTGCTACAGGGTCGAACTTAAGAAATTTGAATTTTGCATAATGTAGAAGATATACAAGTAATTCATTTGAATGTTACAATTCTATTCTATATTTAGTTCAGTGTCGCTATCGCTATCCTCATCTAAATTAATTATAATTGGCGCAATTGATTTTACAGAAAGGTACGAGTTTTCAACATTTATAACATGACTAACAGAACTTTTCCAACTCTCGGTAGGAATGTCATTCATACAGTTCCTAATTAATTCTACCACACTACCACTTAAAATCGGAGAAGTATTTTTTCTGCGCACGCTCGATTTAAGTTGGTGCCACATAAGCTCTATGGGATTGAACACGCAGTAGTGGGGAGGTAGTCGTAACACTGTATGTCCCAATTCTTCTGCTATTGTATCACAAACATACGTTTTTTTTAAAGAAAATGACTACAGCACTTGTAAAAGTTCTTTTTTTGTATAATTTTCCTCAAAATATATGTCATTTGCAGACATGAAGTTTTGAATCTCCAATTTCGTATTCTTTGAGCCAGGAATTTTTTGTAATTGTCGACTATGATAGCTTGCGTTGTCCATTACTATAACGCTGTTTGGCGGAATGTTGGGTAATAGACAATTTTTAAACCAATCTTCAAAAAGCTCTGCTGTCGTATCTTCGTGATAATCAACACAAGAGTCCTTAATATTTTTGGCAGAAAGCCACATAGCGTTTGGGATCCAACCATTTTCTGATCCTGCGTGTAATATTGTGATTCTCTTCCCTTTATTTGATGGTGCTTCTGTTTAACACTTATCAGAGGAATCAGACCATCCTTTGGAAGGGGTGTCATGCGTGTCAAACCACGTCTCGTCGAGGTAGAGTATTAGCCGATTTTCAGACCGGTATTTTCTTATTGACGTTATATTTTTTCAGAACGCCAGTTTATTAAACGTGTGGATTCCATTATTACTTGTCTCTTGTCAATTTTGCGATATTTAAAGCCCATTGCAGACAGAGCTCGCCAAAGGGTAGTGAGGCCACAGTTGATGTGAGTTCCGTCATTGATGAGCCGCTGTTTCAGACTTTTGATTGTAGGGACACGCTGCTCATCGTATATAGTGTAGGTTTTTCGCCTTATCAAATCTTTTTCCCAGTCGTCTAGGCTTTTTATGACACCGGAATCTTAACGCTTTTTTCTTGATTCCATGGAATTTTCAAGAATTCGTCTAACTGAAGTAAGAGGCACCTTCGTCAAATTACTGGTTACTTTTGCTGCAGCACCCGCGTTATATCCTTGCTGAAGTAAGGAACTATACACATTTTTTATAATGATTTTCGCGTCACAAGATAAGTGATTCTTCTTTAACGAACCACTGGAAAAAGCACTATTACTTTTTATCCACGGACGCCACATACTGCCTATTCTGTACGTTGGGGTATAAAATATTTGCTATTAATGTCTGTAATAACAAATAAATGTTATAAAATTATTGCACGCCGTAATACAAGTGAACACTTCCAATGAAATACGAAGACTAAAATGAACAAGAAGTGTAAGCTGTAGTAGTCCTCTACAATCCCTCTCTGAGAAACGAAATTACCTGAATCCGGTCCTTTTACATTTATAATGTGCATCTCGGATTTTACAACTTAAGGGTCTAATTGGTTTTATTATAATCCTTCAGTCAATACCATTAATTGTGAAAAATACTATATACCCATAGAGAAACAATCAGTTGGCGATTAATCTGGTAACTACGGTGGCTACTCAATATGCTACTCCTTCCAATTCATTTGTTAGAAAATAATTATTCAATAAGTGCATAACTCCTAATTCCTCCAAGGACTGGGTGAAGAAGCAATTCGCGATGAACTTTGCCTAAAGAATATATGTTTCAGTGAGTGATAGTCCGTTTATGCTTGACTGATAATGTGAAAAACAAAACTGTTGGTACTGGAGGGGGGCGAACAAGCATCGATTTTAGAAGAGGTCACACTCAATATCGATGAAAACTAATTGTTTTTTATGAGCAGATTCATACGAAAGGGAAGCCCTGTAATGTTTAGAGAACACCGCGTGAATCAAGGGAGAGGAGATACGAATTAACATTCACTTTGAATTTTTGAAGTTTGTAGGATTCAGGAAAATCCTCTGTCGGCAAGGAGTTCCGAAGATCAGCTGTTCTATTGAAAAAGCAAGAGAGGTTCGACAGGTAGCCAAGCTCATAACAAAGGGGTGGGAATTCTGTACTCGTTGGGTCATCCGTATAGATGGAGGGAGGAACAATTGATGACAATTCAGAAGAGCACCGACCGTGTAAATATTTATATAAGAGAGACAAGTCTTCGACCCATCTACGATGCTCCAATAAAATGAGCAAGTCTGTTAGCGAATAATCACAAACAAGCCATTCTTGAATAGAATCAAGAAGCTTTTAGACGTATTTAGACAGGACGTATCTGATCCTTGTAGATCATCGAAGCTGACGAGAAGTGAAATATTTCTTCGCATGAAATAGAAATCCAAGCTTCTTGGAAGCACTTTAAGCGATCGATTTCACATGGTTTCCCCATGAGAGATTATTACTCATCGTGATTCTTAGCATCGAGATACTTGACTTTGTAGTATTATTTACTCCTGACATCTGGATACTAGATAATGATAGATCGGATTTCTTTGAGGAGAGACATGCCTGGGTTTCTCCAGCATTCGATTTCACTAAGTTGATGTTAGCCCATTTTATTATATTTGACAAGTCATCGTTAATTCTATTGACGTGACTGTATCTCTGAATTTTTGTTTCTCGTGCTGGTACGGAGACTCTGGAAGAGAAACTTGATATAATTATGATACTTACATTACATTGGTATTATGAACTATATATATATATATATATATATATATATATATATATATATATAACTAAATAATATAATAATAAGCTAAGAGACTAAACCAACAGCATAAAAAATTGTAGAACTGAGAAAATAGCAGAATATAATAAATAGTGACATTCATTGCATGAGTACCTCAAGAGCTCTGGTGTTCATGAAAATGTAGGACAGTAGATTTTTGCAGAACAGTTTGTAACTATAAATATTTTTGATGGACTCTGGGATATAATTATGAATTTTAGGGCCATTGAATACTATCGATTTCTTATAGAGGGTAAAATTGGGACGGGGAATATTTGAATTCTTGAGACCTCTTTGTCTTGTACTGTGATTGTGGGGAATTTCTTGGTGTTGCATTCAATTTTTGTACATGAATTTTGCAATATGAAAAATATACCTACAGATGTGTTAAGTCGAGCATTTTACTTTCTATAAAGAGCTGTTCCGTGGAAAATCTGCGCCTTTTTCTAAATATCACTTTCAAAATCCATTTCTGTGTGACTTTTAAACAATTTGTCTGATTAGTATACGCAGCTCCCCATACTATTATTCCATAGGATTTTACAGATTCTACTAAGGATTTATAGGCTACTTTCAACATTTTTTCTGGAAGAATATCCCTGCATTTATAAAATGCAAATATCAGTTTTTTAAGTTTGCCATTCAAATATACTGAATGTTTATCCCATCTGAGCGTTTCATTGATGATAATTCCCAGATATTTGATTTCCGAAGTGTTTTGAATTGTCTTCTTACAATCATAGTTGGCCAGATCACATCTCTCATCTAGTATGAAGAGTACTGCCGTCCGCTAAACTATGCACTGAACAAGATGTTTTCTCATTCATATGGAGCAGAAATAAAGTGGGCGCCAGAACTGAACCTTGTGGAACACCTGGTCAGGAATATCAGGAAATGCATGCTTTATTTGCCATTTGTTTATACCACTATAAAGCATCATAGAGGACTTGATTTTTCATGAATTAGAGTATCAAAGGATCGACCAAAGCTCTAGACGAAAATTTTCTACACTCCCAACAAAATGGGGCATTTCCTCACTATGGAGCTGCAATTAGGCACTGGTTGGAAATTGAAAGGAGAAGCCTATTGAGTAGCTACCGAGATCACCAGACATATCGCCAACTGATTTTTTTTCTATGACTCAACTTGTTTACAACCTGTTCACTTGTTGAATCGCGGAAAAAATACAGTTCCTTCTGAACGAAACACGTCCTATTACTATTTCCCTATCACAAAAGTATTTGTATAAAATAATTCTTGTATGGTTGTGATGGGTAGATTGGAAATTTTTCCTTCTACCTTTGGTATAGATTGCAATTTTTATTCTTGATTTTTTTAAGATTGAGGTGAGTTACAAATTACGGGAAAAATTAATCAGCCACAAAATAATGATTTTCAAACATTACTTATACCAAATAATTGTACACTCGCAGAATTGAATAATTCCTTCAATTATATCGTAATTGAAAATCACTGAAATTACACTCAGAACGAACGATTATTTTGGAATGTATTATTCCTGGGATTCGCTTGAGAAACTGTTAATCTGTTATCTGAATCAGTGGGCCAGTAAACAATTCGTTGCAAGTTCGTTGGAATTTTAAAATTTTTGATTGGAACCAATACGGCATGAAAATTAGACCGCGCACTAATTTTGAGGTTCACAGAGTGATGAATCATTTCGAGCACGAAATATTTATAAATGAGATATTTCACAAATTACCAGAGCTACTTCGTACGTACAGTTGGAGGGTCATTATTTTGTTATGGAAAAATCTTTTCCTCGCTTTTTTTTGGGTTTCTAACCTACCACTATCTGAAGGATAAAATGTTATGTCAGATCGTGAATATTTCGACAAATGTCTATGACGAAAATTGTCAATAAGAAATATTGGATATGAAAAGAAATCTGCACTTAGGTTTTGTAAACGGGAGCGGATTTAGTTTCCGAAACGTTAACCATACTTTTTTTTAAATATATATATATTTAGATCTTTTGAGTTAAAAGTAAGATATACGAGAACTTGCATGCTGACTGATTGGAATTGTTCTATCCAAAAGAAACTGTTTTTCAATTTACGCAGGAACTTGTCGGTGTAGATAGAAGTCTAACCTTCTACATTTGTATATATTCCAATATCAATACTTCGTATGGTTCTGAAGAAAACTCGATAATATCACTATTATTAGAGGTTCTCCCACACGTGGCAAATTTTGTGTTTCCTGCATTGAAGTTTTTTTTGTAGTTTCATTTTTTGTATTATCGGACATTCAATTAGTCTCTGCTATTGAAAAGGGTCGAGATTAGGATAGTCCGATATTAGAAAGTAGATCGTTTTTTTTTTATAAGTCCACTGCTAGTTGGGCCAAGTCCGGGGTTGATTGATCATAACATGCTCTTTGCATGAATTGAGTTCATAAAATGTTTAGAAATATCACGTATTATTTATGTTGAATTATTCAGCGAATACTGAATGAACTTGTCTTTTGGATATATTTCCAACGTACTGTTCTCAAACAAAAATTGATATTGAGTTTTTATGATTGAAAATAATATTCTATTCATCTTCATAAGAGTTTCCCATGATAGATGATGTGTTCAATTTTATTATTCCTTATGTGTATATGGTTTTGATGAAGATGTGTTCTATATATTCTTATGACTATATATTTTATTATATTCTAACTCTTTCAGGTTCTATGATCAATTGGACTCGTTACCGGTGTCGGCTGATCATGAACATCAATGCCATTAAAAAAATCAGCTTGAGACGAATATACACGCTTTTTTAATAATTCATCCGACGGAAAGGAAAATACTCCTTTATTGGTAGAATCATATTGCTATCGCTTTTTCAAATATAAGTGAAGTGGCGATTTTGTCCAGAAAGTTTTTTAAATTCTCTATTCAATACTTCCATTCCCTGAGATAACAGTACTTTCATTTAATTTTTTTATAATATTCATACGAAGGATGAAAATTCAATTTTAATGAAAATTTAACAAAAAATCACCTCGAATATTTTAATGGATATCAAGAATATATGGAGACTGATTATAATACAAATTATATCATCTAAAGAAACAATTCGTTCAGGAGAATCTCAACTTTCGGAGAAGTGAATTTTGTATTTTTCTTCATCAAATGAAAAAATACACAAACTTCTATGAAAGAAGTCGAATCAAATATTCAGCAGACATTCTTTATTAGTAGGTGTAAATCATCCATATACGATTACATTATTCTCCAAAAGGAAGAAAGAGTCTCAAACAGCTACCCCTCTGCCTATGGGAACTGAATGTCATAGGAATTACTTTTTATTTCTCAATTTGTATACCAATTTCTCGAAACTTGAACCACACAGACCTCATTTATAGAAAATGTCTTCACAAATAGAGAGCAGTTTTTAAAAAAAAAACATTCTTCTCAGAGGGGCTCGTTTCGCTCAGAAACAAATGTCAGTGTAAAAACGGATGAATTCTAGAACTCTCTCAATAGATACTACAAACATTTTGAGTAATCTGTTCTGAACAAATCAACATTCCGATGACACATACATACACATAACTACTAAACCGAGCCTTCGGTAATGATACTTGGAACATGATTATTCTTGTTGGGGAAAGGAAGTTTTGAGTTTAACTTCTCTGTTCCAATCGATGCAATAAAAACATAAAGCATCTATAAAAGGAGTAACATCAAATATTTAGCAAACATTATCTGTTTATAAGTGATAATTTTTCATAGACTTTTGAGTCAGTCACAAAAAGAAAAAAGAAGTCTTGGTTCTTAAAGATCAAACTTTCACTTTTAATTTATCTTTTTCTTTCACTTTGAGGAATTTCTCACAATGCTAATCAATGGAAGATGAATAAGAAGTAAATGTTTGATCTATGAACCAAGCATAAAACAGCTATATAAGCACAGGAGAAGCAGTTTTAGATATACTTTTTTTACAGTTTTTGAATAACTCAAACGTCTATGAATGTTTTATACAGATCAGCAGAAAATGTCTGCTGAATATTTTATGTTACTTCTGTCTGAATTTAGACAGTGGAGATTGGTGAGCACAAGCCAGCCAGCTCTTAGACCGCATCAGGTCCATTGTGCAGCCTCCCGGGAAAAGATCCCAGCCTCAGGAGTGCCGTTTCAAAGTAGGCGATGACATTGTTAAGAGGAATTTCCTTGAAGTCGGCTAGTGTGTCAGCTAGTACTCGCCGAAAATATATCCACGAATTTGAGAGAAGGCGGGGCAGTCGCAGAGTACATGTTCCACAGTTCCACTGTCTACTGTCTCATCATCTTGTACACATCCCCGGCATAGGGGGGGTGTCGATTTCATCCTGAAAAAATCTTTGCGCAGTTTGCTCTGTCCAGCTGCGATCCCCAGCAGTTAACGGAGGTTTTGTTTGGCCACTGTTAGATGGTTTTCCAGCTGGTTTCTTGTTGGGGTATGACGAAATATCCATGGCAAGTCTGCAGTCTGTTGTTTCATCCGATTTTGCTATGCCTTTCTGGTAAGAGTGTTATATAATGGAGTCCGGTTTTATGTTACTTGTTCTACAGAAGTTTTGACTTCTTTTTCCATTGACTTGAAGAAGAACAAGTTAAAAATCACTTCGTCAAAGCTATTTTCACTTTCGTGACCCTCGAACTGATTCTTTTAAGTACACTCAGCCTAGTACACTCAAATCCTTCCTGAAAATTGCTTACAGAAGTATTTCCATTTCAAAGATTTGAAATCTTTACGCATTCCTTTTGCTCCCAAAATCTTATGATTTTGTCTTAGCTGAGTCTGGAATCATTGCTCAATATTATTACCATAATAGTTCGACTAATTTGATATGGTTCAGAATTACAAAAAGCGGTTATTATAATCGCATTCTCAAAAAATCTGTCAATTGTCTGTTAGACTGAAGTAACCTGTGGTAGAAGTCCATTGTATCTCAAAGTGGAGTGTAAGATTTACGATGCAGAAAAACTCTAAGTGGTCTTCACAATTTAATATTCAAAAGATGTCAGGACGGTGATTCAGTACATCAGAAAAAATTATACATTGAAAGGAATAATGAAAAAATTTTTGTGATTAGGGGAATTTAAGACATCCCTAACACAAAAAAAGGATTAAAATTGGGGGGCTTGAAGCCCTTGTGCCCAATATGTAAAGTAAGAAAAAGCCACATGGAAGAAAACTTGAAAAACTTCTACAGTTCACAAATTGACTTGATTTGGGAATGAAGGAGATTCAACTGACAGAACTGTCAACTGTCGAAAAATGCTTTCCTATTGTTGAGATGACATGGGCACATTGGGCACAAGGGCTTCAAGCCCCCCAATTTTAATACTTTTTTTGTGTTAGTGATGTCTTGAATTCCCCTAATCACAAAATTTTCTTCATTATTCCTTTCAATGTATAATTTTTTCTGATGACTATTTAAATTTCACCATGTGATTTTTTCATCTCCATGTAAGTAATTTTATACTTCATAGTACCAACTAATATTATATTGTTCTTCCTTTATTGTAGAATTGAATGTTAATTCAGCTGATGATGAACCTATGTAGGTTCGAAACATGTACTGAATCACCGTCCTGACAACTTTTGAAAATTAAATTGTGGAGACGACTTAGAGTTTTTCTGCATCGTAGATTGAAGTAAGTTTGATGTCAATCTTTGTCTGAACTTCCGTTATTTTTAGTTTATTTAAAACCGCCTGAAACTGTTGTTTTTTGCATTTATCCATGTTCAATCTGCCTCAAAGACCTAATCTTAGAATTGTAATAGATACTTTTCACATAATATATTTGCCTTCATTCAGTACTCGACGAAAGAACAAAATAAATCGCCTCAGAGAATAACATTAATTATGTGGGGTAACATAGAAATTTTGGTTTACTAGCAAATTTTTTTGACGTGCTTTGAAGTCGGTATAATCACAAGTATCACAAGTAAACGGAAACGAAAAATAGCGGTTGACGGTATGGTAACGTTATATCTACACGTTTATGCGCATTTTCTAAAACTGACATTCGATTGGATGTCATGGCTGTCACGTTCTCACTAGCCAAATAATTGACAGTAGTAGATTATTCGCTTGAATATTTCTGCTAGTGGAAATCAAACTTCATATTTGGTATGAAGCCTATGGTAAATTGGCCAACTAGAGTCACATTAAATACGGTCAGTACGATCGATCATATATTCAGTAATTTCACCGATAAAGGTTCATGTTGCGTTGTAGACAATACCATATCTGATCACAAATCAGTACTTTTCGATTTTGGTTCGGAAATCGAATCCGCGATGATCGTTAGACAATTTAAACGTTCCTATAACGACAATGCAATTGAAAAATTTGTCACTGAACTTGAGCATGAAAAATGGGATGAACTCTACAATTTCACTGAAATTAACCAAGCCTTTGAATATTTTTTTAGGATATTCATATATTATTTTGATATCAATTTTCCGAAAAGGTACAAAAAATGTGAACCAGTTGAAAATCGTTGGGTTAGTGATGACATCAAGGTTTTCAGTCAGAACCTGAAAGATCTCTATAAGATAAAAACCTAATATCCGGAGTTGGCAGAGTTGTATAAAAATGAAAAGCAAAAGTATAATCGACTGATAAAAGAGACGAAAAGATAATATTTTCAGAATAAAATTGATATATCTGATAACCCAGCAAAAACAGTTTGGCAAGTTATATCTGAACTCTCGAATGAAACTATAGATAACAAAGATGATATTTCCATTAAGGTGAATGACAGTATCTTCACGGAACCAAAGGTAGTGGCAAATTTATTAAAAAATTATTTTATTAATGAACCCAAAGATATTGTCGATAAAATAGATAATAATGGCTCAAACTGGGATGTTTTTCTCAAGAAAGCAAAGACAATTAATAGATAATTTTCCCTCGCACCGTATGATCGGGTGGAACTCTATGACCTACTTCGACGAACACTTAAAAATAAATATTCATCGGGTAACGAGAAATACCAATGTTTCTCCTGAAAAAAACTCTATACGTATTAGTTGAACCACCGCTGTTCCTGGTAAATCTGTCTTTCTCTACAGGTCGATTTCCAAATATGTTGAAAACTGGTAAAATTACGCCAATAATGAAAAAAAAAGATAAACAATCACTTAGCAACTACAGACCAGTTACAGTTCCGTCTAGCTTTTCAAAAATATTTGAATATGCTTTCCTTGAAAAACTCCTTCAGTTTTGTTATAAAAACAATATTTTTTCTGGAAATCAACATGGCTTTCTCAGGGGGAGGTCGACTACAACTGCAGTCCATTGTTATTATAATGAGTTGGTCCAGAATATTGGGGCGGGCGAGTGCCCTGTTGGGATCTTTTTTGATCTCAGCAGGGCATTCGATTGCGTTAATCACTTCATTTTGCTTTCAAAGTTGATTTCATATGGAATTAGAGGATTACCATTGGATTGGATATCAGATTTTCTCGTCTTCAGGAAACAATACGTCACTATAGGCAATGAAAGTTCTGAGATTAGAAATGTCGACTTAGTTGTACCACAAGGGTCGGTTTTGGGACCAATTTCATTTATATTTTATATTAACGACTTAGATGATCTACCAGTACCAGCATCATTTGCTCTATATGCGGATGACACTTCCGTTCTTATCAGTTATTTCTCAATGTTGAAAAAACAAAGTCTATGAGGTTCCACCTTCGTCAAAGACGATGCGAGGATATTGTGTTTGGATGTGACAATGCAACACATGTTTCCACTAATACTGACTCTACCATATTCTTAGGATTTCATATAGACCGATATTTAAACTGGGAATGTCACTGTCAATATTTAATATCCAAAATGAATTCTATATCATACCAATTTAGAACTCTCAGAGAGGTTTTGAACATCAGTCAACTGATTTCTTTATATTACGCCCAAATCGATAGCCGATTGAGGTATGGTATCTATTTATGGGGTCTATCCGCATCCTCAAAAGATGTTTTTGTTGCACAGAAGCGAGTCCTATGTTCTCTTCTCAACATATCAAGTCGAACTAGCTGCAAACAATTTTTTCAAAAGTATAAGATTCTGACAGTGCCGTCTATTTTAATATTTGAATTGTCAGTATGGTGTTTTCAGCAGAAAGATGTCTTGCTTAAATCTAAAACCAAACATCAATTTGAAACTCGACAAAAAAATGACTTACCTATACCGTTTAATAGACTTAATGTGTCTTTCAAATCTCCTCAGTCTATGGCTCCTAGAATTTTTAATAAGTTGCCAAATGAAATAAGGAAAGTTGAGAGCTTGAATGTTTTCAAAAAACGCCTTCGTGACTTTTTAATTGTAAAATGTGTGTATGGTATTGAAGAATATTTGTAATTTTAGATGTATTCTCTGTTTTGTGTCTGGGCTATTTATGTGAATTTTATTATCTGAATAGACCTAAGCATTTTTTTTGACTATTCCTATACAATGTAAATTGTCGATTGGAAAATAAAGAATTGAATTGAATATAATATCAGGTGATGAAGCACCATCTACAATAGTAATTTATGATCTCTAAAATCAACCAATGGGTATTCGACAAATTCATCCCAGAATTTCACAGCAGGGTTTGTCAGGTATCTTACACCAAGCAAACAATGCCGCACGCATCTCGTAGTTTCCCATCCATAGCACTCGTACCACATCGAGGGAGTCTATAAAGAACTATCGCCTCGCGAATCCAGTTAGTATTATTATAATCTGCGGTCGGCGCATTCCTACGAAAAATGCATACAATAATCGTGCTCGCAACGATCGTTACCGTTAACGCATCCAACATCTACCAGGAATGCGCGAAACTGTACAAGCCCAGGAACTACATGGTCCACCTACCCTCCCTGAGCTTGCCCTACTTGGGCGACGTGCCCATTCCCAATAACATGCCCGCCATCACCCCTTCGCCGGTGGTGAAAACGAAAGCGATCAAAGTGGTGACGAGGTACGTGTACAAAAATCCGGTGTGCGTGAAATACACCAAGAAGAAGGGGATGTGCAAGCAGGATAATGGGATCAAAAACAAGGGGAACCAGGAGCAGTTGGTGACAAAGGAGTACTTCGTGAGGGACAGGATGAATGATGTACTGGAGGGTAATAATCGACATCGGAGAGATCACAGTGTACATGAGAGAGATGGGGAAAACGACATCAATGATAGGGATAGGTAAGGAAACAAAAACTGACATTATTGGAAATAATATGAATATCTATGTCTTAAGGAACATGGTCCAGAGTTCGAAATTGTAAATTTGAACAAAGTTATTGACAAGTGATTCTTTCACCAAGCGATTGGAGTAAAATATTTAAAACATATACTCAATATATCTGCTGAACGTGAATTTATTTTAGAGATGGTTGAAATTTTGGCTGGGTTATTTTGACTATAATCAATGAATTTTCGTCTTCATGAACTTGACAGTGATGATATTGAAGTTGAAAATGAAAATGTTACAAAATTTTGGTATTGAAATCATTGATAGCACAAAAGACAAGTAATAAATGAATAAGTACCAAAGAGACATGAAGACACATTTTAAAATATAACTCTCTAGATCGATCTAGAAGAATAATCCGGTTTTCAAAAAGAGTTTAATATGTATTTAACTCCCAAGAGAGATTCAGATGGCATTCAAGATACACCTATAATCCTGACTCTGAATTTTGTTCATCAGAGTTTTAATGACAGAAAGACACATTTTTTTCTCTTCTCGAGTCGAATGAATGGAACTCAACAACAGAAAAACTTCAGGGGGATGAATTTGTTTGTGTTAACAGATCTCTGAAAAAGTTTTAATAACTGTGAATTTAGTAAATTGTATTAGGTTTTTTTTTATCCGACGTGAAGAATATTACACAAATAGTGAATAAAACTACTCAAAACAAAAAAAACTGTCACTTTGCTGAATCTATGAACTCAACTGCAAAAATCTCTTCCAGGTTGATAAATTTTTCTGGAATTTCAAGAGATGAGAAAACTCCAAGATCAAGATCTAGAGACTATTGTGTGAAAAGAGGTAGAAGCTATCCATTACTAGCTAGAATGCTAATTATGGGAAAAAATCATTAAAGATTCAGCACTGCATCAAACTATGATATGAAATATGGCAACATGAATACCTATAAGTGAAATCATCAATTATCAAATGATTCACTAGATATTCTCAACAGTAAAAGAAGGAATAAACCATAAGATTGAAACCTTTGGTATAAAAGTTGAAACTTCTCCTAGAGATCAATTACCCTAACACCAAACTGATATTTTTCACTCGAAGCGCGTTTCGCTAACAAGGTTAGAATCTTCAGGAAAAGAAAATTGATGAAATTGTCCAATTTTCACGTGAACTTTGCATGACCTTGATGTCTTACTCCTTTCAGAATTCAAGAAGTAGGCGGTTCTTGTACTAAACAGTATAAATTTCAGTTAATTTGAAAGAACTATAATTCACTCCAAAATCTTTCAAATCATTTGAAAATGCATTCATGATCGAACACAAAGATCCAAGGAATACAGTGAAATAATAAGTTGAAAGTTGACAATCTCTTAGCTCATTGCTCCTAATTACATTCATTTCATGAAGCCTACCAAATTTCAAATAGATTAGTAGTAAGTTGCTTCCGATTCAAATGGGAAGATTTCTGCTTTCTGAGGAAATTGAGCAGGCAACTAGAATAATTCACCGAAGAACATGCTAATATAGTGGACGAGAAACTTATTATAAATTAGGTGAGAATTTCTTTCTGCTTAACATTTGTATTAGATATTTATCTAGTTGAATGAAAAAAACTGAATCGCAACTGTTGCTTATTATTGACAATATGTTCTTATGATTTCGAATATGATAAAAAAGGTCATTACAAGCGCTCGATTGAAATTGATCTAACTTTGGGAAATTCACCAATTCAGATCAAGTTTGTTTCATTTATTGATGTATTCATGTATGATGTATTTTGTGTTGAGGCTGTGTGTATGCCACTACAATTCCACTCTTCTCAATCTTTTTCAACCTTTGTTTTCAGTTAGGCATTGCAGGTACGTGTCAAATGAAGCAATATGTCGGCTTCTGCCACCCAGAAACTTTCGTTTGTTTTTTCAAAAGACTTCAATGGTAAAACTGGTGCGCCCTTAGTGTTCTGCTATACTTAACTTACTTTATGCACGACCGGGCGTAAAGTAGCACTCTATCGCCCGCGGACTACTTTATCGCCCTGAGGGCGCTAAAGTGAATTTCAATCTCATATCGATAGAAGCCTATATTCCGATGGATTCAATGAATGCAGAATTATCGAAAAATATCTGAATTATATAGGAGTGCGCATTACACAAAAATACAATTTTTCCGTATATTGAGAGCAATTTGAAGGTAGTTTCACAACATTTCCGCCCAATATTACAATGCTTTCACCATGATTATCGAAAGAAACTTTTTTCGAGGTTTTTGGCGGTTTTTCGTAAAATCTCCATAATGAATATGAAAGTCCCCCAAAGGTTCCAAAAGTTGATTGCGTTGTCGTCGCGCACGGTTTTAATAGCTCTGTGTTCATTTCGCCTACACAACTAAAGTTGTAGGTGAGAGTATAGTACTCAGTCCACTCAACAAACCGTGAAAGAAAAAGCACTTCCCCCAATTTACTTCATTACACATAGATAAATAAGTTTAATTGCGCGAAACTAGAGTGAACATTGAAACAATATCACTCCAATTCGTACCCAATACTAATCACTGAAATTATCCGCAGAGTAACCACTAATTTTACTTTTACAGTTACCAAAAAGGAAGCCAGTACAGCGAAGAGATAGACTACGATGGAGATTCAAACGACCTATACGTCAAAGCTAGCGAATCCCATATCCCACTTAGCATGGAAAACAGGAAAACTCCGGTTCTTTCACCAGAGCAGATCAATGAAATGCTCATCGAGGACAGATTGGACCAATTGGAGACCATTTTACCGCATTATACCAGGAGGAGGACATACCAAACCTCCACCATAACTGTAACGAAGGTGTTGAGCAACAGGAAGGCCACCGCAACAATGTTGGTGAAAAACTGCATTCCCCACGGTTTCGATTTCTGCAAACCGAAATCGAGGAGGCGTGAATCAAAGGTGGCCAGGTCGAATGACGATGATTATGAGAGGCATTATTATGGATAGATTGTTAGGTGGCTGTGTCGTGATAGAGAGTGAAATAGACAATGGATAATTTATTTTAATTTAGTCGGCTCCGAACAATTACCTTCCTGTGTTTGTTTTTTAATAAAGATTATGAAAGTGGGTGAAATCATTACCTACCGTCACTTAGTGATATTTTTCTTTTCATTCAAAAACACATATTGCGAATTTGGAGATTGTGACTGATTTATCCTCATTTTTTATCATATCCTTTAAGATTGATAATAGCCTGTTTCGACGATGCAATCTGGCGCTGCAACTCAAGAAAATTGCATGTATTCAAGCAAGTTTTTCGAGTTTTTTTGAGGCGAATAGTTTCAGCGACTTCGTTATTTCTTGGGTGAATTTGTTGCTGCAAACGACAAATATGTGGTGAAGAATGGAGAATGTTGATTTTGAACATTTAAATTTTTTTTTAAACGTAAGGAGTCAAATTGAGTAATGAGGTGATTTTATCACAATATCAATTATTAGAAATGAATGAAATCATGAATGAAATCATATATCAGTTGTGATAATGTAGGCGTTCATCTAGGTAATATTCGGTGCTTTTTTTTTTAATATTGGTAATGCAAACTGACAGATTGATAACATTTTTTCAATCGTCGAAATTGTATCGTCAAAACATGAAGTAAGATTTTGATTGTGTCCAATTCAAAATTGTCAGTTCAACCTATTTGATGAATGTTCAAGTATATGGAATATTTTCATTTTTGAAACTCAAAACACACTATACTATCTAAATAACGAGAAGGTGTAATATTTGGTCTTATTGAAAGTAAACCTAGCTGAAATTAAAAGGATTTTGAAACATTCCCGGATACATAGAGCCGAAAACTGATTTGAAAATTATTAGGGCAAAGATAGAATACTGATAACGAATTCTGAAATAATGACATTTCATTGTGATTGTGGAATCGACTTTCCGGAATTAAAAAAAAAAAAACATTATGGAAAACTTGCCTGGTATATATCCCTATCGAACAGCACAGTCATTTCGAATCATTGATTTTTTTTATCGTTTTGAAAAATGACATGAGAGATCTTAAAAAAATCATCTCTTCTGTGGGGCAAAGATCTTCTACTAGTTTTGAAGGGAACTAACTTGCATTCAATTCAACTTTTACCAAATTACTATTTACTTTAAAAAATTCAACTGCTAGTCAGTTACCTGCAAAAATTACCCAGTTTCGACGATGCAATTTGTCGCTGCAATTTGCCGCCAATTAAATGTATGGCACCAAGATAAACGCCTACATTATCACAACAGATGTATGAATTTGTTCATTTCTAATATCTTTAATTGTTATAAATTCACCTCATTAGTTAACTCGATATCTCCATTGTTGTGAAATGATTGACATGAAAAACTTGCATGAATACATGCAATTTTATGGAGCCGTAGCGAGCAATTGCATCGCTGAAACAGGGTGTAAGAAAACTAGAAGAACTTTGTAAGAATAGAAATGATTTTTTGGAAGAGCGATCGTTCTAGGCACCGAATTGAAATGTTATCTGATATAGATATTGCACGTAGGTTTCGTATTTATCAAACTCATGAATTCTTAATAAAAAACTACGGAGTATGAATCAGGTTTCGTCCAAACTGGTAGAGCGACAATTCCAAAAGAACAAGGTAATGTTCGAATTGATAGAGAAGTGTTGAATAGTGGATACTCAAAAATTTTTTAGAAAAAGTATTTGAGAAATTCCACATTCTACAGATCCAGAACAAGACGTGAAAACTGTGATTATGAAATTTCAATTACATCCGTAAAATATAGCTGACGAGATGAAACACATAATATTCAATATAGCTTATTTTCATCTACAGTTGAAAATGAGAGATGAAATTGTTGAGGCTTATAGCTCTTGTTTGGGAAATAGCTTGCTCTCAGTACGTCGAAAAGAGATGACGAACGTCAAGCGTAGTGAAATCATTGAAATTTCATTGCTTGTCAATTCATTGAAGTAAAAGTGTTCTATTATGTAGCTTCTGGAATTGGAAGTCATTCATACTGCATACATAGTCGGTTTCTCAAAGATTAATCTGCTGACATTTAATATTGAGTACAATTTATCTAAATCTGTAAAACAATACACGGGTTACCTTACCTTTTTTCCATCATCACTGTATTGTCATACAATTCCCGATCAAAGCTACCTCAAAAACTAGGGACCAATATTTTTTGGTCTGTAAGCCAAAGATATCCATGAACTCTACATACCGAAAGAAAACGTTATATGAAATAGTCCAAACCATCAAAATAGGTATTTATGATATAAGTATTAAAAGTACATTTTTAAGGCACGCATTTGATCTGCAATTCACATGAGTGCCTTAAAAGGTACTTTTAACACGTATATCATACAATATTTTCTCTACGAACGTTCAAATAAAGTAATTACACAGTTTAAATTAAATTTTAACGCTGCAGCGAACATTACCAACAACATCAATCCAACAACAAACATCCGAAGAAATTGTGGCCTCAACTTCGACTGGAAATTCAATTATTTCTACGCATCATTCTTCCTTAGCCATGGAAAATGGTAAAACAGCAGTGCAAGAAATTATTTTGTCAAATTGCACAAATTGTACTATTAATATTAATGTTAATAAAAAAGTCTAAATATTTTGACGTATGCTTTCAAAATCTGACAATTCACTTTTGACAGCAGTGCCATAAACATTTTATGGCACTCAGTGCCATAAAGTGATTTTAAGGCACTCAGTGCCTTAAAGTGACATTTTTAGGGCTTCTATGGAGTGCTAAAAATGGCATTTTTAACACGTTTGTAGAAAAATATATTTATATTGTAATATATACCTGAATTCATTAGAGTTGCTGAATAAATCGACGAAAAAACTAGATATTTATATCAAAAAAATGTTGATGATGAAAGATGAAATAAAATGAATGAAGCAAGGCATTGAAAATTGATTCGTATCAGATTACACATTTTCTTAAATCATTTGAAATGGAGGCTGTAAAGCCAAAAAAACTAAATTCCAGTTTTTGGCAAATATTACAGAAACAACCAGTGATATTCTTGATTCTAGAAAGTATTCTAGTTCCCCAAAAAGGAAACTTTTGTCCGATTCAACCGACCTTTTAGGAATAACCGTTTCCGAGATAGCCCTAGTGAGATCAGCTAAAAAAAGAAACTGTATATGGTATGAACGATTTTAGAAAATCCCCTATGATATTCGAAAAAATGAAAACATCTGTGTTGTGTTGATATTCTCTAATTACCTATGGATAAGTATGCCCAGTCGAAAGATTCATTACTATCAGAAAAAATCCACTAAATAATATTATGGCAAGGGCTGGTACTTTGTGACCTGTTTAATACTCCGATACAATAATAGGTACTGAAAATAGACACCATGTACTTTCGAATGTTTGAGTGAAAGCACAATTTATAAGCACCGATTATTTCAACTGACTGTTAGTCAGGTCGTAAAGTATCAGCCCTAAGATTATTTGCACATCAGACATCAAAACAAGCTCGAAATTTGTTGCAATATAGTCAATATCACGTTTTCATGCTTAGATACAAATTCGGGAAGTTGAAGTCTGTTCACCGCATACAACAACCGACTCAGTAGCATTGAAGATTTTTTGGGTTTCCTTACGGTTGGAATAGCAAGTGCGCTACTGAAAAATCAGCGAGACGCCCTAGAGCCATTCCTTGCCCGCACTAGGATCTGCCTTCTAGGCGCACTAGTACCGGAGGGGAGTATATAAATAATGTCAGTTGCGTTGTTGTACGGCTCGATGTTTTTTATGATTGCAAACTGTGGAACTCTTTGGCCAATCGCATTGCAAAACAGTCGATCCCTGTGTGGATGGCCTAAGTATGTCCAAAAAGGCATACCTCAGATGCCTAAATCGAATATTTCCATCGTATGTTGAAAATCCCATATGAAGCGGGACATTTTCGATCAACCACAGCGATAAATTCCCGGCGGGACATTTTCGGGCTGGTAAATACCCGGTAGGTATCGAAAAATACCCGCTCGGTCCGTGTATCTGTAGTAACGATTGTTAAAATGTACATTTGTCATCTTGACAGGCATAAATACTGAATTTTAAACGTCGTTTTTTTTAACTCCGGAAATATTCAGCTATAATATCCCAAGGACATTGATAACTAACAAAATAGTTTTATCACAGTTTTCGAAAGCATGTTACCTAAAATAACGTGCTTGAGGAAGTTGTGATAAAATTATAGAGTTATTTATCAATGTTCGAGGGATATTCGGTGGGAAAATTTTTTGCAATTCGAACAAAATTATTTATTGAGCACACAGTTATTAAAAGAACAATTCGTATAATGATATTCCGTTGATCTTGCTGTATTTGCCTCGGTTACTGCATAGGTGTTTCCACGGATACTATTGATTATTTGGTTATGATGTTCCTGATCAATATTCAAATAAGGTTTTATGGAATTTCCATTATTGTGCCCAGTAATTTTCAACAATTGCTGTTCTTGAACTCCACTCTTAGCTAGTTGACTGACTGCAGTTGCTCTATTAGAGTGATTGGTTATTTTCCTCTGTTTCGTATCCAAGTCAATTGCTTCAGCAGAAGATTTCGTCCATCCGTTGATTATATCATACCAGTTATCGCTTCCTGTCTTCCAGTGACGATTTGGCCTAAAAAAAAGTCTATTTGTCTTGATATTTGTGCCTCGTTTTGATGATAATTTAATGAATAATCTGACAGGACAAGCATTGTTATCACTATTTTGTACTAACCATTTGCTAGAGGCGCAGTTCTTTGAACCCCCTTGGCAGATTTTACTGAAAATTGGATTATATTCTATCCTATTAGTTGGAGATCCATTGTTGTCCTTTTCGATATGAAAATAATCAACTAAGCAAGCAGCACCTTCACCACCTCTCCAAGCCAATTCCACCGCTGCTATGTGATAAAATTTGCGTAGGAGTCCTATAGGGGTATTTTCATCCCAAAAGTTTATAATTTTACTCATTTCATTTGAAGTTAATGGTACTGAGCTTGTTTTGCGTTTAGTGGGATCTGTTTGTAAATTTCTTCGTGCTGCGTCGCGTGCATTCCGCGCTTGTTTGAATGCAACACTTTTAAAGGGGTCTAGTATGATATTATACTCCTTGTAATACTTTTCTTGTAATAATTTGCTTGTTATATTCCATACGGTTTTAACAGTAGCCTCCTTAAACTCTGTGCTATCTTTTTTTCTCATATTAATCGCCCAATCCTTGAGTATTAATGCAAGCTCTTCGAGAGTACGATTTCCATCCAATTCATATTTTCTGGCGTCACAAAACTCCATAAATATTTTCCAAGTGTATTTTTTACTATTGACAGTATTTTTTGGTGTATTTTCTTCAATGATTTTGTCAATTGCCGCATCATTTTGAACACCAAAGCGAGGAAGTGACATGAAATAAATTGAATTACTGAAATGTCAAACAACTTTATTGTGTTGGTTGCTTAGCAATGTAATGACATAAGTGATAACTACCCGTGAAAACTATCCATGGGTAGTTATCAGTGTAATGATGGTTTCATTGGTTATTTCGACACACATGACTAGAAATAGACAAATTTGATAGGATAATTTTTTTAGCAAAAAATTTTCTACCGAATTGCATCCAAATAAACCTGATAATTTTCCATTCAAGCATGTTGTCAGTAAAAAAAACTGCATTCGGTTATTTTCATATTTTGCTAAAAGAGCCTTCCTCCTTCGGAGTCGGGCTCTCTCGACAAAATATGAAAATAAACTCATGCAGTTTTTAGACAACATGCTTTCATGGAAAATTATCGGTCATTTTGCGAAGACAATTTTGAAGCACTTGTGTAATTACTCCCGAATATTCGAGTGATGATTTGGAAAAGAAGTAAGGTAACGCAACACTGGTATGTTTTTTATCATCGTCATTATAGGTTCTGAATCACTTCAAAGTAGTAATGTAATCCAACTTGGCACCATAATTGGTCCCACCCCCGGTTGCGCACTCAACGATCCATATGAACAATATGTCCAAAACAAAATAGTTGAGGCTTTCGCGGCCGAGGTTTTCAGTATCACTACTTTTATTCGGGTTTGAAGGCCGTCGTTTTTTGGAATTTCTTCCTGACGTTTCGCTGGCTCGAGTGGCTAGCTTCTTCAGAGGTTCATTCATCTTGGAGTTCACTCCGATGACTGATCGGAGTGAATTCCAAGATGAATGAACCTCTGAAGAAGCTAGCCACTCGAGCCAGCGAAACGTCAGGAAGAAATTCCAAAAAACGACGGCCTTCAAACCCGAATAAAAGTAGTGATACTGAATATGTCCAAAATACCACAAAACTACTTCAAGTCGTTTGCCAACTGAAACATTTCTATTCCTGTTAACAAACGTTATATTATGTCGTTAGCTACCGACTTGCAACGATTTTATATTTTTACGGAATAAGATTCGACACGAATATCGTTAATTTAACGAAAGTAGTTGGATAACGACATCGCTATGAGTTACGGAATAGACCTGTTAGCCAGTAATTCATTTGGTTTACCCCATGGTTGTAAGGGGTGGAAAACGCAACCCCTGAAATGTATTTCCAATGTAACTTTTTGTCTTATAATTTGTTTACCATTTAAAAATTCATTTCCGATAGCCTGTTTCATTCTCAACAAAAAATGTCTCCTGAGTTTTTTGCCTAAAATAAACCAGTTCGCAGCAAAAAAATATTTTACGAACAACTACAGAGATACATCGTCATAAATGCGAAATGGATTTATTGTTAGTACCTACTGTTAGTAGTTTATACTGCATTAAACGATCAAACGTCAGGTAATTTCAATATTGTAACTTTTTCAGTGGTTGTGAAAAAAAATTTTATACAAATTTCATGTACCCCCTTTCAGGGGCTGTATCTTTACAAGGGATGCTCCAATGAAGTGTCTTTATATGAAAGATCTTTTTTTCGATGAGGAATCACCTCCTTTAACGTTTTACAATCATTCAGTTACACCCTGTATTTCTATAATCAATGCTTGTAGTTGATTCAGAACATCTATCGACAAATAACAAAAATAATTTTTAACTTTATATTGGAGGAGAATAGTTTGCTTCTGCCTTTTACAGTACAGTTTGATACCTGATCAATAGATGGCGAAAACCTTTCGAACAGAATAGGAGAATACTCTTTACGATATTCTCGTCGAGGACAAACCTTTCGTTCAATTTTGCTTCTCCATCTATTGATGAAAACTGAGAACTGAAGAATTATTCACGAGAAGAAATATTTCTAATAACTTCATCATTGTATAAGGATGTTGCTATCTCATTCTTTTATCTCTTTTTTGGAAATCACCGTGGTGGCGTCATCTACTAATCATTTCCATCGTCCTCCAATGATAATTCCATGAGGTTGACTGACTATACATCCTTCGACAATGAAGACAATGACTCCACTCTTTTCGTACAGTAAACATTCAGTTTTTCACTTAGTACCTAGATGGGGAAAGTTGGTTATAGTATTGAATTCGAAAGTGAGGTTCTCATTGAAAGAAAACCCATAAACATTAGGTTTGTTCTAGCAACACATTTTGACCGTTTGGAAATTGGTCTGAAGCAGTCAGAGGCATGCGCAAAATGAATTTCGCTTTCCATTATTCATCTTGCGTTTCCAAGTCATGTATTTTCTTACGTTTTTCTTACGGACGTCTTAGACTGAATTATACATGTTCTTGGTAACTTATACATAATACCAGAAGATGGGAATCAATTCAAAAATAGAAGTCGGTCAATGTCGTGGATCTTTCATGTTTTGAAGGTTATTTTAATGACTAAATTTGCGTTTCATTTATGAACTAACTGTATTTTGGAGCTTCATTATCTTTCTTTCAACATCTCAGTCAAATTGACAGACGAAACTCTGCACCTATTTTCTCCTTCAAAGAAGGAACCTTTGTCGTGCATTGTCAATTGAACGGAAATATCGACAGTATACTCTAGATGGCATAACAAAAACGCTTCAAATCCTTTTAACGCAGGCATTGACTAACTATATATTTCTATAAACAATGCTTGTAGTTGATTTAGAACATATATCGACGAATAACAAAAATTATTCATAACTTTGTTTTGGAGGAGAATAGTTTACTTTTTTTTTTCTATTTTTTATGGCCGTTGCTTCCTAGATGGTGCATTTTGGCCAGCCAATACTGGGATTGCAGTAGTCTGACTCTAGGTCATCCTGCAATCCAATCAAATTAGGTCAAATTGCGTGTATCTGTGTGTATGTGTTGCGTGTAAGTGTGTGTAGTCAGGCTTGTTACTAACTCCTTACGCCTCACTCAGGAGCAGCATGGTTATTCGCGGACCCGTCAACCATGAAACGTGGCAGGAGTCATTCGCCAACACGACAGAGAAATTCTTGTACAGAAAAATCTCTGCCCTGTTGGGGAAGCGAACCCGGGTCCTCTAGAACCACAGGCGGACGCAGAACCACAGCGCCAACTCCCTCGCCGAATAGTTTACTTCTGCCTTTTACACTACAGTTTGATACCTGATCACTAGATGGCGGAAACCTTTCGAGTAGAGTTGGAGCATACTCTTTACGATATTCTCGTCGAGGACAATCCTTTAATTCAATTTTGCTCCATCTATTGATGAAAACTGAAGAGTTATTCACGAGAAGAAATATTTCTAATAACTCCACTGTTTTCGTACAGTAAACCTTCACCATTGTCACATCCTTAGACAATGCCTTCACTCTTTCACTTAGTACCTAGATGGGGAAAGTTGGTTATAATATTGAATTCGGAAGGGAGGTTCTCATTGAAAGAAAACCCATAAATAAATGAATACTCACCACGCTGCTGTGCTTCGTATAAGACAAAGTTTGAATTATATCATTGTAACACAACATCTGTCAAGAAGTGCACATCTGACAAAATAAAAGAACATATTCTTGTCATCTATCTATATAGGCAAAGGAGTTGTTTTTTCTCTTCCTTTTTGTGGATGAATCGAACGTCTACATACACGTTTAAATCAAGAGAGAGTTTCTATGAACTTTTTGATGTTACTTCTCTCATAGCGGTTTTGTTTCTCCTTCTTATTCAGAGGAGAAAATGACAAAAAAAATTCAGCTTGTTAGTATCTACTACCCTGAACAATGCATTCATTTCTTGGAATACTATTCCTGTAACTTATCAACTTTTAGTATTCTCTCAACCAATTCGTGTATTGATGTGCTATATATTTCAAGTTTATAATCATATCATATGAGTTGTTTTATTACAAGATATACGTTATCAAATAACACTTTGTTCTATGATTTATAGTACTACAGCATGCCCAACTATCGCCAATTTCATCAGATTAACAATATTATTCGTTGATTATGGATGGATCTGAGTGCAGGGTAATCGTACGTTAAAAGGTAAGTCCTCGTTAATCCATTGTTCGCACAAGTTTCGACTTCTGGGGGTTGACGTTCGTCAGCTGGTTAACGGAACGAGCAATTTGAACAATTTCAATCTGTTTGATTCGTATTGGGCTTGATCTCTTTGACGATACTCTCCATAGCATCGATACTGGTTCCTTCATTCAGATTATAGCTTCTGGTCTGTCCCCATACCATATTGTATCAACATAGCACATGCAGGGCGGGTTTCTCTTTCTGTTGAAAACCTGCATTGGGTTTCTCCTGCCAGACCACTAACGCTCATTATTTCTTTGAGCAATGCACCACTAGTAGATTCACAACAACCTTCCCAAGTAGCACCGAATATCCTATGGATATCCAGTTTATGTCCATATAATGTACGGATATCCGTGGACACGAAATGGACATACATAGAATGTCCATCAAAGGACATGTTTTGGATGGACATGAATGGATATCTATAGGATATCAATAGTGGACATGTTTTAGGCTTGGATTTCAATGGATATTCATAGGATATTCATTACTGGATCTTTCATTAAAAATAATTATATAATGGAAATAAATATAGGTGGACTCATGCAACAGTATAGATCACCATAGATCATGTCCTGCATCGTGGAAAATGGCACTTTTTTTCAGTAGAAACAAGTAATTTTCTTTTAGAGGCATGAACTCAATAAAACCTCATTTATTCTCTTCATCAGATCTCATTCATGGGAATTCTGCAAATTTTATGCAAATTCAGCAATATCTAAGTTTGATTTCTGTGGAAGAAATGAGGAATTATGATGCATAAGGATCTTCCTCGAATCTTATGTTTATTTTCATGTCATTCCGAAGATGACCGAATGATTTCTCATTAATTGTGCAATGTGCAAATTCCGAAGATAATATCATGCCATTAGTCGTGCCGAAGCTAGCCGATATATTTCTCATTAGTTCTACAGTGTGAACGTAGAACGGTCGCGGAACGTGAAATGTCAGGACCACAGGTGTTCTGTGGCGGAACTAGCCAGAAGAAAAGGAGGTAAGCGAAGTAGTAGTAGGTTCCGAAGCGAGAAAAGTATAAGTACTAGCACCTAGCCCAATCAATATAGAAGAATCCCACGGAGATCATTATCAAATATCCACAGGGTTACAACATGCCCCCAGATTCTATTCCACGAATTCGATTGTCGAATAGCTCAGACTGTGACTGTAGCATGCGCTGTACCGATAATATACGCATACTCTAAACAATTCGATAATCGAATTCGTGAAATAGAATCTGGGCTATCATTTCGAATCAGAAAACGTTGTAACCCCTTGAACGAGCAGAGCCAATAAATCAGAAGAAGAAGAAGAAGAAGTAGTAGGTTAGAATTTGTGATCTGCTGCACGCCGGTTTTTGAATTCCGCTTGAGTAAGTAGCTATTTGTGATAAGAACCTACTCTACGATTACCGAACAGTTATTGATTGACTCTGATGAAAAAAATGGAAAATAGAAAAAGGAAGCTTTTTCATAGATATTCTAGAAAGGCAACTGAAGAGGCAAGAATATCTGTTGCATCTGACTTCAGATGTGACGCTGTTCCAACTCCAACAGCTTCCAATGAGGCACAGTTCATATTGACATTTCGGTAACTTTCATTCATTGTCTGGGTTGGACTGAAGTATTATCCTGGTGAGTGAGATTTTTCTACAAATAACTCTCTATTTTGCTTTGTGTAGATATTCCCACTATCAGAAATTTTCACAATTGAACTTTTTGTTGTTTGTTAGTTATTTCTGTTCTGTATCTAAAAACTTCCCATCTAATCAACCTACATTTATATCAAATTTAATTTTTGTAGTAGCTGCTGACCGTCAAAATTGGAACATTGGAACAGAAAAGAAACTGAAGAATCAGTGAAAAAATGGCTACGCAGGGCCAAAGAGCGTAGCGTGAATGAAAATCAACCACTTACAAAGTTATCAATTCAATACCTTGTATATTATATTCCTAATACTGAACTTCAATTACAATTTTTTGTTGTCTTTTGCTGAGTGCTAGATTTTATTTTTTTTTTGTTTTTTGTACTGAATGAAGAAATGTATTCATTATTGCATTTATGTTATGTTTAAAGAGTTTTTTTTACATAATATATAAAATAAAATGTTTTATATATTGTAGGTTTTCCATATACTGTAACATTTCAGGTTGGAAATCAATAACCATAAGGTATAACTCTATCTTTCATATATTATTGAAAACCCTAAAGTATTATCCAATCAAATAATCAGCGGATTAAACCAATGTGCAGAGCGTGATCTCTTTGAACTTTTTTGGAATTTTCAGGGGATACCCATCTATCGAATATCCAATATTCAAATAGATGGCTTTCAATGTCCAACAAATATAGGATGTTTCTGAACGTCCAATGGATATCCATAATCCAAAGGGTGGATATACATTGAATATCCATCTGGATGTTTTCCAACGTCCGATGGATATTCATTTTCAAAATGTGGATATTCATCAAATATCGGATGTAATCCATTTGGATGTTCTTTAACGTCCAGTGGATGTCCATATTTCAAAGGATAGATATTCATCGGATGTCCGATGGGATCCATTTGTACGTTTCCGAATATCCACTGGATATCTCAGATGGATACCCATTGGACATCCAAAAGTGTCTCAAATGGATATACGTGGGGTAACCTATGGCTGTCCAGTGGAAAAAAATGGATGTCCATTGGATATTCCCTCGGACATTAACGTATATCCATTGAACATATAGTGGATGTCCTTGTGTTAGTTGGGTTTACAACTTTGCGATTGTAGTTGAACGTTTCTTCGTGAATTTTTTCGCCTGCTCAATTCCTGGAAGTTTCGCCAACAATCTTGCATCCACGTACGCATTTTCGGTAGCACACAGAAAGGTTCTGGACCAATACTGCAGATGCACAGCCTCCCCGATGACCCGGTGCATTCATGTTTGAAAATCCAGGTGTAATACTCGGCATTGTGAAAGTACCACACCCTGCATGCGAGTTTTATTCCGACAGGTATAAGAATTTCAGTTTGAAGTTTTATCTTTCGAAAAATTCAAGTACGTAACCAAGCGACTAGATATGGGCTCACCAGTATTTCTTAAGAACAAACAAATATAGTTTAGAACTCACGACTGAGTAGGGTCTATTGGTATTTTTTTTCAAAATCAAGATGTATGATGAAAATTTGATTTTGTGTTGCTTTATTGTTCGTCGTTCAATTCCCTCGGGACATATTTACATAATATCAGATTCATGTGTGGTTCATTACGATAATGTGTTTGACCATGGCCCTCTTCAGGTCCCACCCACTCTCTTCATCTTATTGACTGTTTTATCCACCACGAAATTGAAGGATAGCTTTCAGCCAAATAACTCCTCGTCGGATAGGAACCGGAATCGCTCTGCGAATTTTCAGTCTGCGGCAAAAAGGCATTGAACTAAACACACAGCGTGGGTGTTTACTCCCACGGCAAACACGCCGAGATCGAAAAGAGTAACTCGATCCCAGAAACACAATCTTCAACAGCGGTTAAAGTTTACCAGAGACATGGTGATGGAGATTGCTTCGGATATATTGTGGCTGCACTAGCACGGGGAGCTAATTCAATGAAAAACATCTCTTGTTTCGGGATTGGGAGAAATAACTTCCATATCGTTGGAGTGTAGGTCGTTGGAGCGAGATGACAGGAGATTGGATATAGTGTTCGCAGACTCCTTCGACGAGAGAGAGAGAGAGAGAGAATATGTGTTTATTGTCCAAGATACAAAATGTTATTGACAAACACTAGTAAAAGGAAAACATGTAAATAACTACATTCAGATAACTATACAATTACACAATTACATGAAAACAATACACTTAGACACTCACATCTAGGTAAAAGTACTCATATATCATTACATATAAGCACAGTCAATTTCATATATTTTCGTCATTAAAATATTCTGTCAGATTATAATAGGCTTTAGATGTCAGTCTTTCATGTAACTTTTTCCTGAAGGTTTTGAGAGAATCTATGTTCTTTATGTCTGCAGGTAGCTTATTATACATTTTGACACCACCGTAAATTATCGAGTCTCTGATCAGTGTGGATTTAGGGATGATCAATGACAGATTCGCTGCATTTCGTGCAGTGCGATTGTTATTTTCACATGAAGCTTTATTCTTGTATATCATACATGTAGTTTCTAAAATGTAGTTTGCGGTTAGTGTCAGTATTCCGTGTTTCCGGAAAAGAGGTTTGCAGGAACTCAACCTATTTGCTTGACACAAACAACGCACCGCCCGCTTTTGCAGTAAAAATACACTCTCAAAGAGTTCATTACTACACAAACCCCAGAATTGAATTGCGTACCTCAGTTTTGATTCAATGAGAGCAAAATAGACATTTTTGGCCGCGGCATAACCTAACTCTTTAGCTGTAGATCGAAGGGCAAAACAGCCGAATGACAATTTTTTGTTTAGAAGGCTAATATGATTCGAAAATTTCAAATTGGTATCTATGTTGAGTCCCAAAAATTTTATTTTGTCGTCTGATGGTGTGGAGTCAGCACCTAATTCTATATCCGGAAGAAGACATTTAAATGTTAGTAATTTTGTTTTATTAAAATTCAGACAAAGAAAATTTGCATCGCACCACGACTTGATTTTTCGTAGGTCTCTTGTAACATTTTTACGAAGCAAATTCACATCTTCGGAGTGCCATAGAATGGTAGTGTCGTAGCAAACAAAGTGAAAGCACCAGATATATCCAAAAGAGAAAGATCATTTATATAAAGGAGAAATAGATATGGACCTAAAACTGATCCTTGGGGTACTCCTCAATTAACGTTCAGTAATCCAGATGTATGGTCAGTTTTAACCAGGCGAGGCGGATATAGATTAGTTCATAACCCAATTTGGTGTTTTCCATTTTTTCAAAATATGCAGGAGGACAGGTCAACAGCCATTTACACGGAAAACAAATAATAACACAACATAATACAGTATAGTAATTGCTAATTGATTCTGCTGTGGAGAAAATGAAGTTTGGAGGAAGTAATTTTCCGCTTTTTTTCTCCAAGTCAATGCAGAAGAATACAACACTTCTATAAAGAGTGACATCAAATATTCAGCAAAAACTCTCCCTTGTGATTGTTGATTCGGTATTTTTTGACAAATTTGTCGAAGATAAAATGGTGATAAAAATATTCAACATTTGCAACTTGAGAAGGTTTAGTACTTGACGAAACAAAAGGAGGAAGTAATTTTCCGCTTTTTTTCTCCAAGTCAATGCAGAAGAATACAACACTTCTATAAAAAGTGACATCAAATATTCAGCAAAAACTCTCCCTTGTGATTGTTGATTCGGTATTTTTTGACAAATTTGTCGAAGATAAAATGGTGATAAAAATATTCAACATTTGCAACTTGAGTAGGTTTAGTACTTGACGAAACAAAAGGAGTTTATGGAATAATTCTGCGAGTAGACAAGCTCATATAATTATGCGAATTCAGTTAGTATGAAGAAATGATTGTATTATTCAAAACTTATCCAACTTTGACATAACCTGTAGGAGTTGACTGAAAATGTATTCGGGTGAAGATTCAATATCGAAAACAATCAATAGATACTCACGAAAAGGGCAACTTTCAGTTTAAATCAAAACCAATCATTTTGCAAATGATTATTTTCGATTTTTGTGCGATTTCAACACTGAAATATCAAGAAACGCCAATGAACAGACAAACATGAAAATATATCATGTAGAGTTCGAATTTCTTATAGCAGTGACATCAATGCTTGAATCCCCACTGTGAGAGTTGGCCAGGTAAAAATACAAAACTCAGTTCTCAAGCCACCTATTTTTCAATATACTTTTTGTACGATAAACCTGTTTTTTTGTATTATTTTGTGTATTTGAAAAATTCAAATAAAGTTGTTTAAATTATAACAATGAATGGAAAAAATCAATGAATAAATGGAATAAAATTTAAAACAATGTCGAAAGGGGAATTTTGTTTCATCCTATTCATAGAATAGATTGTATGCCTCATTTGTTTGTGTGTCACATCTTTTATATTTAAATGAACAGGTGAAGGTGCAAGAATATTTGAACAATAGTAATGGAACAATAAACACACAACTAGCCCAGGCCTAATCAGAATAAGGATAAGAAAAATAAGAGTCAGACTTTGATAACTGGGCTCAAATATAAAATATGAATATCTCGAATTCATTGATCCCACAGCTTTTTTATGTTCATTTCAATGACTTATATTTTTGAAATGAAACTGAAATTTGAAATTCTGTCTCTATAAGGACATGCAATATACTATAATTTCTTGTTTTTACCATTAAATCCACCTGAAAGTACTCTACGTAGTAGTGAAATGATTTGTGAATTCCGAAACCTTGTTTTTACGACTTCAGAGCTCCTTTCTAATGGCTCTTTTGAATCCAGTGACACCAAGGTCTCTGAAGATAGTATTCGGTAGGCGGTTGAAGATATTCTTTCGAATATGGTTAACAATTTTTCTTGCTGTATGGTATTGGTTCGATTCTCCTGTATGATTTTCTATACTGAACCTCGGAAAACTCATTAGGATCGAAATGATATAAGCTGAGCCTACAAATGCAGCTTTCTGACTGAAAAAAAACAAAAATCAAAGTTTCATTCATTAGATGAAATTTATGTTTCAAATGATAGTCTGGGAGAGTGTTACAAATTTTAACTTACAATAAGAGAATAATGATTCATAAGAATGATACATTTATAATATTTCTGTGAAGATTTGAAATCTTCTGAAGTTCCCTTTGTCTCTTCATTCATTTCTGGCATCAGATCATTCTAAATTCATCGGGAAAAAAGTGTTCAGGAAAGTAGTTTGATGTTGGGATACTTAATATGAAAGACACTGGTTTAAACATTTTCCTGGTAATTTTTTTTTGGAGCTGGTGCCATTTCTGTGCGGTGGTGGTAGTGGTGACTTCACAATTTCCCATTAATACGCCCAAGGATGATTTCAACAAGTTGAGAGTTATCTACCATAGACATTACAACTAATAGACTGGCCATCATAACAGTTTTTCAGACAGCGGGATGCGGAAAACATTAGAGAGAGAAAGGATAAGCACATTGAACAGATAATTTTATACTTGAATTACTTTATCCTTCACGACCTTTTTTTCTCTCCTACGGCCTAGTTCCTGAATTGTAGATAGTGACTCATCGTAAATTTCAAGTTTCTATGAGTATTTGAAAGAGCGGAGAGGTTGTAAGACAGTGGCAAAGTGAAACTTGATTTGAAGTACCAAGATAATTTATGCTCTATTCATCATTATGATACAATTCAGGAATTCCGCAGTCTTCTCTCTCTTAGGGTCAGTCCATTAGTTGTAATGTCAATGTTATCTACCGAAATATGGCTTCTCGGTTTTTGTCATCCCCGAAGAGGGACTGAACGTCCCGTCAAAATCATGATGTCATATTATCATTATGGACGTAGTGAATGGTATTGATGTTATTTTTTGTCATGAAACGTGGCAGAGGTTTTCCCCAATACGACAAGAAGAAATTCTCAACTGAAAAATCATTGACCCATAGGGGTATCGAACCCACTACCTCTGGATCGTGAGCCGGACAGACAACCACCTGCGCCAACTCGTCATTCATAATATTTTACGTTTTATCTTATATATTTATGAGTATTATTCCTGTACAACTCTTGATCATTTCAATTCGTTCCGCAATGGTGTACATCGGTTATTAAACAAAATGTCATTACGATTCTGTTTTCTTTGATTTTATTGCTTTGGTTGAGTTTTTCTCGATCAAAGTTTTTTGATATATTTCGATGAAATCAATTGTATAGACAATGGAAGTTTGAACATTGTAACCGTAACAATAAGTTTCCATAATACAATTTCAGTGGAATATACACTCACATATGTCAAATAGTTGAATTTTCAACAGACCTAGAAAGAAGCCTATTGTACCGTTGAAGGTTTTCTAATATCGGGTGGATTGAAAACAATTTTTACACATGTAACATTTCTTGGTCTATGAGGAGTAACTGAAATGAATCGAAGGGTTAACAATTATTGTAGTATGGAGATTTGAGGACCACCCAATACTGGCCAAAAATATTCCGGGGACATTGTTACAGGAATATGTGAAAACAAGAATGTTTTGATCTTCTTTGAAAGGATCAAACAAAATGGATTACTCATTCAATTTTCGTAGATAATGAAAATATTTTTCAGGTAGAGTTCGATTATTTATTTCATAAGAAGTAAAGAGTATATGTAATTTATTTTCCCAACAATCATCAGAAAATACAAACATTTCTATTATCAGAGAGATAATAAAACACCAATCATTCGTTTATTATTACATGCCTGGTCTACATCAATTAATAATTAACATAAAAATATCTCCATGCTTCACTTACAGGTAATGCAATTAACTTATGTCATCCAACAATAAGATTATAGGCTACCTGCCATATTTAAAAAAAATATCAATCTTCCATTAGAAAGAAGCGGAGATAACAGGTAATCCATAGAATTATACTAGGGTGGGAATAAGGAGAATATCAGAGAAAAGTTGACTTACAGAAAACAATTGACAAAAAGAGCTCATGGCGTCTGAGAGGATATATTTAACTATTTGAAACCACCTGAGCCTGTTGAAGGCTCAAGGAATACAAGAGAAGAAGAATTCATAGAAACAATGGTATCTTTTTACGAAACTTGCAAGGAGTTTTGTTATTTTGCGATGGAGAAATTGATATACGTCAAAATTGACAAATTCAGAAAGATGTAGTACTATTTTTGTTCAAAAAATTCGAACTGGTGGCAAAATGTTTGTGTTTAATGTTTCATCACACCCCGTACATTAATTACATTTATTTTATTGCGACGACGATGCCAGAAAGAACTATTTACGATAATGCTTTGAATTCTCGTGTGCTGAACGAATTCATCGACTTAGATGTTTGAGATCGAATTGAAAATTCTTCTAATATTCCTCAAGGAATTATCATCTCCTGAAACAGTGCCTGCAATTATTTCAGGTGGGTGATTTATTTTGAGCATGTTTCATCATTGTCCATCGATCCATTGGTGGTTCGAAAAAGTCAAGATTTCTCTTCAGGGCTCTATTTTATTTTCATGAATCATTTCAGATCTTTGAACCAAATTGATTGCTCGAAAAAACGTTCAGCCAGCTTTTATTGCATGTTTCATGTGTGTCCTGGATGATGCGGTAATAGGTTTGTTCTAGCAACACATTTGACCGTTTGGAAATTGGTCTGAAGCAGTCAAAGGCATGCGCAAGATGAATATTGGAGAGCATTATTCAATTTGCGCATGCCTCTGACTGTTTCAGACCAATTTCCAAACGGTCAAATGTGTTGCTAGAACAAACCTAATATAAATTGTTGGTGATGATCTTGGAATTTTGTCATGAGTGCCCCCGAGTGTTTATTGACAAATTGAGCTGACACAGTGAACACATAGAAAACTTCGTGTTTCTTGATATTTTGACTTCTTGCTCACCAACTGAATATTTAGACCCATGAAAACTTTCTCTTTGCACTTGTTGCACGAATAACTATTTTTCATTGATTCCGGTTTTTATTACAGATCATGTATTATACTGCAATTTTATATAAGCAGAGAGCACTGGACGTGGACAAACTCTATTTTCATGTCGTTGATATCAACAATGAACTGGAATAAAATGGAATATTTTTCTACTCTATAACACAGTTACAGAAGATCATCTCAGAGAAAATGAATTGAAAACCTCCGATATAATCTCTACCATATAACATTTTTTTTCGGTAACGTCTATGCAATGTCTACCTTTTCGCACTGATTTCAGTGTTGAAAAAGTCTCTTTTCCGCACTACTGTAGAAAAATAAATTTGTTGAGTTTTAGGGGAGTATACAGATATTTGAATATTTGAATGACTGAGAAATGGGGAGATTATTAGAATTCTGCTATAATTTTAGATGAAAAGTATGTCCCAATAATTTTTTGAAGGCCCTGGTATAAGTCTCATCAAATGAATGTCAAACAATAAGAAACATCTGACATTTTTCATTCGTTGCTTTGAATTACCGTAACAACTAAGAAAAAATAAATCTGTCAGTTAAAACACTACCTTGTTGAAACTAATTTTAAGGTCGCAGCTTTTACCAGTAAGATAAGTCTTCATGGATTCTCCAGACCAAGATTTGTGAGAGTCAGCTTTGAAAGCGGCTAGAACTGCAATCTTGGATCCATTACCATCAAAATCGTGTACTAGGTATGAAAAGGAATATGTTTGGTTGTAAAACTGGTGCCAAAATAAGGTAGTTGAAACTTTATAATGAGACGTTTTTTGGCTTATTTTGCTGAAATTTTCAAAACATGTAAGCCAAACACTTTTTGGTCCAGGTACTCTATGTTAGATAATGAAAAACGACCTTGATTTCAGTATGTTAACTTTTGTTTTCTTCTCTCGCCAGTAGAGAAATAGTGTACCTAACACGTGCGTAAAGTTTCTTTTCCTACAAGCCTGCGTGATTCACCCTCTACCCGCACGCAATTCAGTTTGGAAAGTGTCATTTTCCCACACTAGTGCGGGAAAAACATTTATATGATATCCTCGTAAAATATAAGTGGTGGGTGACAAAATATGAAAGTTCAAGCTCTTTTGTTGCAATACTAAGTGAGTTTGTTCAAAATCATCCATCATTTTGCACTATTTATTGAAAAAATGAACAAATATTGATAAACAAAAATGTATTGTTATGAAAATCACCCTATATATAGGCTTTGATTGATCTGATAACGAGTAGGTAACAATTGATGATGTCATGCCGATCAATACACGAATTTGTTTGTAATTGTCAGAGTGACAGACAAAGCGTTAGTTATATAAAATTTTTGATTCAGTGAAATTGCCACAATGGATTATTCATCTGATGAAGAACTTCCACAAGAAATCGTGCAAGCAGCTACAGATGTGAACTTAGAGTTATTGCCAACGAAATCTAAACAAAGGTATGAGAAGCAATACACGAGTTTTATTGAATGGTGCAACAATAAAAAAGTGAAAACACCAAATAAAGAAGAAGTATTCTTGGCTTATTTTCTAGAAATGTCTAAAACATGGAAGCCGAACACTTTATGGGCAAGATATTCAATGTTGAAGAGTGTATTCAAAGTAAAGCAAAATTTGAATATTAGCAAATTTTACAAAATAATTGCATTCATTAAAAGACAGAATGTCGGTTTTCGACCAAAAAAGGCCAAAATCTTCACTCAAGAAGACGTTTCACAATTTATGACTGAAGCACCCGATGACATATACCTCATGATTAAGTTAGTAGCAATTTTTGGATTAGCTGGTGCTTGCAGACGAGAAGAGCTGACAAAACTCACCATTGACGACATAGACGACAAAGAAAACCTGATAATTGTTAATATCAAGGATTCAAAAAAGCATTCCTCTAGATCCTTCGTGATATCTGAAGAAGAAAATGATGGTTATTTTTTGAACGTATACAGAAATTATGTACATTTACGTCCAAAAGAGACTCCTCACCGTCGTTTATTCTTGTATTACAAAAGTGGAAAATGTACTGTGCAATGTATAGGAATCAATACCATAGGAAAGATCTGCGCCTTCAAAATCCAGAGCTTTACACAGCTCCAGGCGTTCCTGTGGTGTGGGTATAACTAATATCAAACGCCTAGGAGGATGGAAATCGACTTCAGTTGCAGAGGGGTATTTAGAAGACTACACCAATCGAAAAAAAGAAATGTCCGATAAAATTCTCAATTTGAACACTACATCGTCTTCCGGGTGCATTTTAGAACCATCCACGTCTATATCGATCGGCGACGATTTGATGCCTGTGCCTGCACATTCGATTTCTTTCGATAAAGTATTGCTCGAGTTAGCTTCTTCAGGAAATCAGCCATCTTCAAACAATATGCTGGCTTCCGCTATAAATTTACATAGTGCATCAAATCGTACATTTACAATAAATATTACGAATAATTAGTGGATAGAAAATGTTACTCTTGTTAGTTTTTTCCATTAGCATGAATAAATAATTGAAAAAATGAATTTGTTTCCAACGCTCGTAGAAAAAGTATTGTTCCTAACTCATACGGAAAGTGTCTTTCCCGCACTCGACTGCTTACCCGAACTCCGTTTCGCGTCGTTCGGGTTAATGGCAGTCGCGTGCGGGAAAGAATCACTTTCTGCACTTGTTAGGAAAATTACTATTTCCGCACTTAGGTTAGGTAAATTACTTCGTTCTTGCTGTTCAGACTGTGTAGTTGAATAAAGTTTTCTTTATTTTCTTTCGTTCAGATTACCTATTTTCCATATTATGTAACCATTACTATTACACACATGAAACAATTTTGTATATTTCCGAAAAATTCCAATAATCATTTGGTTTCATAGAAAGAAGAACATTTGTTTCATTCCTCGATGAAATTAATAATTACCTGCCATTGAATTTACCTGGTCCATATAAATAGGACAGAGTTTGGGAAAAATCGTTCATTCAAAGCAACCATTCAAACAATAGTAGTACAGGTGAAGGAAAATGGTTGACTTACAGAAAATCATCGACATGGGAGCCTATGAGGTAATCGAGACTATATTCACACATTTGAAACCACACAACTTTTCGAAATTCGTAGCACCTAAGACAGGAGCCTGGGTATTTATAGAAACCATGATATCCTGCTACCAAACATGCAAAGAGTTTCGATATTTGGCGAAGAAACATTTAATCACTTGTGGATCGCTGTGGTTTCATATTTCAAGAAATGATAGACTAACAGAGGATTTCGTCAGGGATTTCAAGGACTATGTGGATTGGCCCACAATTTCCAGATGGATCAATAAATTTTCTGAAGAGTTCCTATGGGAATTCAGATTTGAATTGGATTGGAATATAGTTGTGTGGTACAACAAAGTTCCCGTTTATTTGTTGAGGAAATTATTGACAGAAATTGACTTCAAAACCGTCAAATATCGAAGATTCTGGATGATCATTTCTATCACATTTCATTTAACCGATAATTTCATCAACGAGTATGCCGAAGAAGTGGATTGGCCAATGATGTGTTTGTACAGGGAGTTTTCGGATGATGTAATGAAAAAGTTTGCCGACAAACTCGATTGGAACTCATTTAGAGCAAACCCAAATTTGTCTGAGACTTTTGTCAGAAAATATGCGGACATACTTCGATACAGACCTTATCCAACAGGATTCTACCCTTAGTGAAGAAATGGAACTCTGCAATGTGCATGACTCACAGAAAACTATCGACATTGGAGCTTATGAGGTATTTGAGGATATATTTCAACATTTAAAACCACAAACTCTGGTAGAATATACTAAACTTGTGATAAGAGAAGCCGGGCAATTTTTATAACAATTATATCTTGTTACGATACTCAACCGCTCACTCTAAGATTACTCAGAATATTTCAGACAATAAACTGTCTGTCATTGAATTCGTCCGACGATTTCATCTAGGAATTTTCTCACGAAATGCATTTGCTAATAATCCGTATCAACAGAGAGGTTTTGCATAATTTGATGGATAAGTTTTTCGACGAATTCTAGTGGGACTTGATTGATTTCGTTAGTTTTGGGAAAATATCTGAGGTCTGCAATTCAGACTCAGCAAAAGTTGAGAAAAGTATAAAAAAATAGATGGAATCCACTACTTATAATGGTTTGAATAATAATTTCTAGGTTCTTTATTTATCTGCTGGTTTTATCATTAAATTTTATAACAAATTAGATTTGCCAGTAATGTTCATGCACCGGGAATTTTCAGATAATCTAATAAACGAATTTGAACACTGGTATTCTATTTAAAATTCCAAATCTACATTTATTGTGAAAAATAGGTTGGAAATGATTTTGGAAGATAGTATTTGTCTGATCTGTTTTGTTTAATACACTTTTTCAATCAAATCTTGTTGTTTGAATTCATATTCTCAACTTTTACCACAGCTTCCATGTGTATACTGGAAGATACAGAAATCAAAATGGGGAATGACGCAGTCATACACTGCTTTCAAAGTTTCAGTTGAAACAGTTAACTCATAGTAAACTGCAGAATGAATTTTCATTACCTAATAGATGAAATATGATATACTCCTTCACATATTTAAACGAATTACCTGGGAAAACCACTCTGAATGTGGATGAATTAGCGGTTCAGGTATTATTTGAAATTACTCGAAATGTTGTTCCTTTCAACCCAGTTGGAGAAGTGCATTTTGTCATGAAAGGATGTAAGAAACTACGACCTGTGTCATAACCTGAGAATCGAATCATAGAAATTGTTTACATTTATTTGGCTGAATCATTTTTCGTACGATTGTGATTCATCATTTTCACTTTAATTATAATTGCCAATTAGAACCCTTATAAAGTTACGTCCAAACATTAGCATAGCTGGACTCACTCCAGTCGAAATGTATCGTGAATCTATAATTAAAGAGGAATCCACATATTGCCAAGCTTGAATAGGTACCATTGATATTGGATTTTTTGAGAGCGTATCCGAATATTTTCAGGGAATTTCCACCTGTTCCGTTGGAGGAGGGGGATACGGTGGACTAGTTCGATGCTGAATATTACTTACTAAAGATTTACTCGAAATCTTCTTATGTAAATAACCTTCCAATTCACAGAGACCAGGAGTTTAGGTAAACCGAAATCAGCAAAGATGAATTCTCAAGATATTGATTAATAATCGAATTGGTATTCATATTCGAAGTTTCGAAGACTTCAAGCCATTTGGAGAATGCATCATATCATTATGATCAAATATTTCTGACACCCTAACCGACAATCATCTATGTGTTTGCCTTTCCATGGGCGGTTATATGAACGGGCCATAGTGAAATCTGTGCTCTGGGCGGATAACTAGTGTGAAATATACGAGTTTGAGCAACTAATTGTTCGGTGTTTCCGGGTATCTTAGCCGTGACCTGCAGGATTTTGGGCCTGACGTTTTGTCTGCATCTGCGGCAGACATTCTCAAGGGCGATGCGCAATGGTCGAAGTCTGAAGTATCTTTCTCTGCTTTGATTGGATGCAGCGGGGGCACGCATCGCATTTGAGCAATCGAAGAACAAACATCGAATAAAATTAAGGAGTGATTATCTCATGCACTAATTACGGAACCTTATCAATTCAATATCAATATAGGAGAAAAGTTCTCAGAACTAATAAGTCCTCTATCCCATAGACACTCACGTGCTTAGAACAATTCCTTTTTTTAGGGTTTTCCTTTGGGTCTTCACTGGATTTTTGGGCGCCCGAAAATGATAGCTAGTCTAAGCTGAGAATGATATGCTACCCTGTTGAATAGGTGAAATTTTATGGCTTATTCTGTATTTTTCTTTATATTCTGTGGGAGTTTGATATGAATGCTAACTATTTGATTTGACTTTCGTGGGCTTTGTGAAGGAATTGAACAATAGAAAAATATTCCTTTGAATGAGAGTGATTGGCATTTTTTTCCATTTTACTTGTTTTATGGGAGTTATGTAGTCACTTGGAATCGATATAGAGAAGATAAACTAGTTTTTCTAACTGCGTTCTCTCAACGAAAATAATAAAGTTTCTGATAGTCTAGCTCATAAGTTGAAAATCAAGGAATCTCTTGATGATGGTACCAAAAATATGATCTAGGATTCATTCGATCCAGAATGACGCCTAGAAAAATGTGCGAAAATCTTCATTTACCAGTAAAATAATTCAATATTCATCAACAAATTGAACTTTCATAGAAGGATGTAATTTGAAAACTGTTGATGTTAGGCGAATTCTTCAAACAGATTCTTGAAGAAGATAAAATTTTTGATGGAGAACTTTCAATCATCAAAACTCCACCACTTGCATTAACCATTTTGATTTCGTAGTGACAATAGAGTTCCTCACAACGTTTGCTAATACATTACATCACCATGCAGATTTAAGAATATCTTGTTGTCATCCAGACTCCTGAGAGACTAATATGACGTTGGAAATATCTTCTTGGACAGTCTGTAGAAAGAATTTGCCAGACATCAACAGTTTCAAGTTATTTATGAAAGATTGAACCCCCTTTTTCGACAGTTTAATTTGTGTCATTCCAAATCGAATAAGCCCTAGATCATATTTTCAGGGCTACTATCAGATCAAGCGAATTAACATCTTTATAAAAAAAAAAAGGAAAATTGTGAACAACACTTTGATGATGTGGAATGGTTGGGTGGTCTATTCTATATGTAAAAATTATAAATGCGTGAGCTGGGACTTGGAGGTAAAATCTTGGTGGGGGAGGGGGTGAAAATAATATTGAGAAATGTTTTCAATGAAAAAGAAATAGACCTTCTAGAGATCTATGGAATTTGTATGGATGCCTTTTGCACATATTTCCAAAATAACCGGAAAAAAGCCAAAAATTGTTTTTGTTTTTTATTCTTCCTTTCCACAAAAGTCGTTAAAACGTTTAGATTCTTCTGAAACATTTGTAAAATGACAATTTTTTACATAATCATTGTTGATATGAAAATTGAATTGTAAATTATATCATTGAAAAGAAGAAGGATTTTTTTATTTGTATGACAGTTCATCATTCGTTTAAAATTTTCTCATCAATACCTTTTAACGCAAATATCCTTCAACAGAATATTCTTCCGTAGAATTGAATGATGTGATTCGTTTTTCAAATTTTTGAAGAATTTGAATCAATAATCGACATTTATTAACAAATTCACAGTTGCGAAGGCCATTTTTATAGTTTCTTTCATTTTTCAGGGTGTTTTTGAACGGAGACTATCATTTTTAATTTCATTATAGTATTTTTGACGAAAAGTTTATTATCTTTGGAACTGTTTGATTCATGATCATGAGAAAAATTGTGGTCATTAAAAGTATGACAAAGTACATTTGTACAGAATTTCATCGAGATATCATTATTTTTGTGTGAATGGAAAATTGAAAAACGAAAGATTCTCGCATATTTCTCGGTAATTTTGAAGTTATGTGCAAAAGTCATTCATACAAGTTGAAACTTCACCCTAACACCAAACTGATATTTTTGTACTCGAAGCGCGTTTCGTTAACAAGGTTAGCATCTTCAGAAAAATAAAATTAATAGTTCTGAAGATGCTAATCGAAACGCGTGTTCGAGTGCAAAAATATCAGTTTGGTGTTAGGATAATTGATATCTAGAGAAAGTATGAACGCTTATGGAAAGTGTGGAATGCAAGGAGACTATAAAGTGTTTTGAAAGGAAGTCATCTGAGATAGCAGACATTAAAAATATTTCAACCTGATAACAATTTTTGAAGGCGTTTCAAAGGATAACAAGTAAGTGACAAGATAATAGTATATTATGCAACGATCGTGTAATGATGGTTATTAATATATGAGCATAAACCGGGATACGAAACGAGCCGAAGGTGAGTTTCGTATGGTTTATGCGTGTGTATTAATAACCATTACATGAGAGTTACATACGCTATTTTATCTACACCCGATAAATACTGAAGAACTACAAATATTTTTAATTGTATTGCACACAATAATACTAATTCAACGAATTTTTTGAAAAATCCTACAGAATTGTAATTAATAGTACTACTTCGAGAAATAAAACGATGAGATATGAAAAGAAGATCAAAAATCAAAGAAAAAAAAGTTTACTTGAGACCGGAATCGAACCAATGTCTCCTCCAGCTAGAATAATCAATGTCAGCGCCACAGACGGCTCGGCTACGGAGTGCCCACAAAATTGGATGAAAAAATAAGTACTTAATCAATCATGCATTTGTCAAATGAAAAATTCAATCATTCTAACTGTATTTCTGTGGGTGAAGGTGTCGAAGGTGATTCTGCCATATCGCTGGTATCAGACATTTTGTTATGATTATCGAAGTTTGTCTGTATTCTTCAAAAATCCAATACCTATACCGATTTTGACTTGACAAACGTCAAATGCAGAGCATGCACATCATGCTTGATTGAAAAATAATGGGTTTCTATTGGTTAAAAATCTGTATCGTAATGAAAATCTGTATCGTAATGGATTTCATTATAAAACGGGTTGTGGGCATATAAGTGTATTATTAGAGTACGGGTGTAGATAAAGACTATAACGCAATTGGGGTTTCCTGTAACATTTTAAAAATGAAATATTTTTAGGATGCAATTATTATTTGGAGTGCTAGTAGTTAGGTAGAAACTCAATTTTTTACAGTAAGATATTATAGAGGAGGGAACATATTATCAATAGACGATGCAAAATACTTTTAAATGATGACAACATATGTGTTCACAATTTCAATGATAATTAGGATATTGAAGGTTCAGGTTCTGTAAACATTTTGAGATTTGTGTCCTATAACTATGTTTATACATCAAGAGCAAATAAATGTCCTTAATGAATCATTCAACTGAAGTTTTATCAAATCTCATCGTTTATTTATACAACTGTTATAGATTTTTTGAAGATCTATAAATTTTCCATTGAAAACTTTTCTCTAATAAGTTACCTTTTCATTTTCACCCCTTCACACCCCAAAAATTTACTTCCAACCCCCCAGCTCACGCATTAATTTTCTTTAAATTGATCACTTTTTTTGTCTTGTGGAAGTACAACTGGCCTGCTGCCGGACTCTGATGATTAGAAATCTCACTATGGAATCGCTTCGAGAGCGATGCTAAAATTATTTGTAGAAACGCTTATCGCAACTCCAATAGACCCTATTTTCACGTAGAATTGTATCTTCGGTATACTTCGGGATTTGGTTGTAAAACTAGGGAATTTCTTCAATTTTGTGTTCTATGTCAAAATTTGGTGTCAATTATTTGAAATTGCACTTAATGCGAAATTGAAGAGCCGTTTATTAACAATTTCATCTTGATCGACGCAGTAATGAGAGATGCTGCTGATCCTTTTTTCTCGACTGATAAACACTTCATACAATCATTCAGATCGAATAAGGAATTAGATTTTTGTTTGACGACATCGGTCCTCATTTGAAAAATTCTAATAATTATGAAGCAATACAACTCTTAGGAGGTATATTTGCTGCTTTGTCATTCTATGCAACAGGATCATATCAGAGAGTAGTTGGGCAGTCATTCAATGTATCAATGTCTCAACAAAGTGTCAGTAGATGTGTCAATTGTTGTGGTATTCATATAGATTTGAATAACTCTCGAAGACTCTTTGAATGGGAACTTTAATAAAGACTCTTAATACAAGTTTTAATGTAAATGACATGAGTTTGACAAGACCAACCAAATGATCCATGAGACATTATATATAGCAGACTAGAATAATAGTACATAGGCAACTATAACTACAACATGCCCCTTTTTTATTTGACGTTATAACTTTTTTTTTTATTATTTACAACTAACGTCATCTTCAGAAAATGTAAACCGACGGGGTTTAATTACACGTCTGCCACTGCGAGTTACTGTGCAGTTAGAATTAATTGTCTGACTATCATTGGAAACAACTTGAGAAGCTGCTTGAGTACTTTCTATCGGAGAAAGTAGAGTCCAAGACATATTTTGTTTTTGTTTCATCAAATGTTTTCTATTACGACGGTATTCAACACCCTCTGGTGTTCTGATAGAATACGTTCTTGGTTCTGGACCTATTTCAACAACTGAAGCTGGTAACCAAGAAGAAGTTGGGGTTTTCTTATAGAACACTTCATCTCCTAACTTCAATGGTGAAAGTATTTTTGTGTGTTTATCGTAATAACTTTTCATTTCCTCCCTATTTTGTTTCAAAAATGTATTGTACTTTTCATAATCTATGACTTTGGGTTGTAGTTCTGTACAATTAACTGGTAACTTCATTCTGAGCGTTCTAGACATCAATAACTGTGAATGTGAATATCCGCTAGCTGAGGTGTATTTCTGTACTGAAGAAATCCTAGTAAGGATCTGAATCAGACTAATATCTTTTTTTCAAAATATTTTTACAACACCCACCATTCTCCAACCAAACCATTGCTTTTCGGGTGATATGGACTTGATGTTTTAGATCTATCTCCCATTAGAAGTGAAATCAGAAATTCCCTCGAATTAAATGGTGGTCCATTATCTGACATTATCTCTAAAGGAATACCATGTCTTGAAAAAATTGATTTAAAATATTTATTATATTATTGGCATTAGTTGACTTTACTTGAGATACCTCAAAGTATTTTGAAAAATAATCGACAGTCAACAGGTATGTTATATTGTTAAAAACAAAGAAATCAATAGCAACCTTTTGCCAAAGTAATGACGGTATTTCATGCGGCAGAAGTGGTTCTGAAGCATTAGAATTCCTATATTTTGAACAAATAAAGCATTGTTCAACTTTACTTTTTATATCAATTGATATATTTGGCCAATAGACAACACTACGAGCCTGTCTTAAACATCTATCTAACCCAAATGGCCTTCAAAAAAAAACAGGACCAAGAAAGGGAACAAAAAAAAACAATCAAGACAGGACCAGAGAAAGCAGAAAGGACCACCAAACAAGAACAAACCAAAGGGAGAAGACAAAAACACAACAACCCAACAACCACAAAACCAAACCACACACAACAAACCAACCCCCCCCCCCCCCCCCCCCCACAGAAGTAATCGACAATTGATTATTGAACAGCTTTCTGATAGATATATACGATTTCCACAAACTCATTTGGAAAAACATCGTATTAAGGAAAAATTCATGATTGAAACCCAATTTCCAGGGGTTATTGGTGCAATAGATCGTACACATGTTGCTCTTTTGAGACCTACAGGAGAGCAGCATAATTATTTCAACCGAAAAGGATACCACTCCAAGAACATTCAATTGGTAATCCAATCCATCATTCTGTCGAACTCATTTTCATAAATTCTGTCAAATTTACTCTCGATTTGCAACTTGAATGTTTTGGTTTTGTTTGTTACGAAGGCAAAAGAAGCGCGAATAACTTCATCAGAAGAGTACCTCTCTCTTCGGCTTATACTATCTTTGTTTGACACATATAATCGAATGTATTTCTAGAGCCAACATTTTCGTATTGAAGCGATTCTTTCGGGAGTTGCGGGGCAAAGAGATTCCAATAGAAACCTTGCGAAACCGTTCATCAGAGTACCAAATTTCGACTTATTTCGATTCTATTACCATTTTCTTTCATCAGAGTCCGGCTCCTGGTCTATTATAGAAATTTCTTGATTTTCAACTTGTAAGTTATGGAATCATAGGTACCAAGCATTCACTGCCAAATTAGAATCACGATTGGCGAACATTTCGACGTGTGGATATAACATTTATTACTGTTGACAAACATTTTCACTTTGTGCCCGAAGCACTGCTGTGATGAAGTCATTTGTATTTTTGTACTCGGCTTCGAGGTAACGTTATGCTATTCTTGATCAATACTTGAATTAACATTCCTATAGTAACTATCGAGTTTCGAACTTCAGCTGTTCCGTGTGTTTTCAGTGAGATTTTGGTGCAAGAGACAGTGAAAATGGATTTTCTACATGGCTTATTCAAGGTACGATTGTGCACTTCTGTGAAGTATTTTTATATCAGATGCTTTTTGTTTTGAACGCTGTTTTCGAATGTCATGGACAGAAACCTTGAATTCTGGTTATTAGAAGAGAATTTTCGGTGTTAAAAAATTATTATTCACGCTAATGAGATTGTGCAAGTTGAGAATAAAGTTTTGCAATTAAAACTATCAAAATAAATAGGTGCTTATGTTTTCTTTTGAGAATCGATTTCGAGGATAACTTCCGGTCCAAGTACGGTACTGAAATAACAACAAATATTTTCGCCTAATGTTCGGACGAATTTGACATCATTAGTATTAGTAGTAAATGAGCATACTCAACTGAGTATCTCAACTTAACGCATGCGCTGTAATCGAGGTAATAATACTGCTGAGTTTGTCGTAACTTTCACAAAAAGGTTGACGGAAATGAATTCTTCAACACAAACACATTGAAGAATAATTTAAAAATATTTATCTACACCCGTATTCTAATAATACATTTATATGCCCACAACCCGTTTTATAATGAAATCCATTACGATACAGATTTTCAACCTATAGAAACTCATTATTTTTCAATCAAGCATGATGTGCATGCTCTGCATTTGACGTTGGTCAAGTCAAAATCTGTATAGGTATTGAATTTTTGAAGAATATTATAGCAAAACTTCGATAATCATAACAAAATGTCTGATACCAGCAATATGGGAGAATCATCTTCGACACCTTTACTGGCAGGAATATAGTTGAAATGATTACATTTTTCATTCGACAACTGCATGATTCATCTCATTATTTTTTCAAGCAGATTTTCTGAGCTCTCCGTAGGCAAGCGGTGTAAGGCGCAGAGGTTATGTTAGACAAGTTGGAAGAGACATGGGTTTGATTCCGTCATCGAGAATTTTTTTTTTAATTTTTATCTTCTCCTCATTTCTCATCGTTTCAATTCTCGAACTAATACCGTTAATTAAAATTTTGTAGAATTTTTCAAAGAAATGCGTTTAATTAGTATTTTTGTGTGCAATACAAAAATAAATATAATATTTGTAGTTCTTTACTATTTATCGGGTGTAGATAGAATAGCGTATGCAACTCTCATGTAATGGTTATTACATGATCGTTGCATAATATAGTTTTATCTACACCCGTACTCTAATAATACACTTATATGCCCACAGCCCGTTTTATAATTAAATCCATTACGATACAGATTTTTCATTACGATAGAGATTTTCAACCAATAGAAATCCATTATTTTTCAATCAAGCATGATGCGCATGCTCTGCATTTGACGTTTGTCTTATCAAAATCGGAATAGGTACTGAATTTTTGGAGAATATAGCCAAACTTCCATAACCATAACAAAATGTCTGATACCAGCGATATGGGGGAATCACCTTCGACACCTTCACCGTCAGAAATACAATTAGAATGAATAAGTTTTTCATTTGACAAATGCATGATTTATTTCTTTATTTTCTGATCAAATTTTCTGAACTCTCCGTAGGCGAGCGGTTTAAGACGCTGAGATTATATTAGAACTAGTAATCTTTCTTCCTTTTAATTTTTGATCTTCTCTTCATTTCTCATCGTTTTATTTCTCGAAGTAATACCATTAATTAGAATTTTGTAGAATTTTTCAAAGAAATTGGTTCAAATAGTATTATTGTGTGTAATACAATTATAAATATAATATTTGTAGTTCTTCACTACTTATCGGGTGTAGATAAAGTAGCGAATGCAACTCTCATATAATGGTTATTAATACACTCGCATCAACCATCACCTTCGGCTCGTTTCGTATCCCGGTTTATGCAGAAATATAGTTAAAATGAAAAAAAAAAATCATTTGACAAATGCATGATTCATCTCTTTATTTTTTCAAGCAAATTTTCTGAGCTCTCCGTAGGCGAGCGATGTAAGGCGCTGAGGTTATGTTTGACACGTTGGAAGAGACATGGGTTCGATTCCGGCCTCGAGAAATCTTTTTTTCTTTCAATTTTTGATCTCCTCATTTCTCGTCGATTTAATTCTCAAAGTAATACCATTAATATTACAATTCTGAAGAATTTTTCAGAGGGATGCATTTAATTACTATTTTTGTGTGCAATACAAATATAAATATGATATTTGTAGTTCTTCACTATTCATCGGGTGTAGATAAAATAGCGTATGCAACTCTCATGTAATGGTCATGAATACACTTACATCAAACATACGAAACTCAGTATAACTACTTCTCCCTTCCATGTTTCTAGACGTCGAAGGTGTCATCCACGTAGCGTAGCCACAAGGTCGGCTTCAAATCAAAGGCGTCGATTGCCTACTCGTCAAAACGTCCCATGAAGAAGTTGGCTATCACTGGGCTCAGTGGACTTCCCATCGCCACTCCATCCAGTTGCTCATAGAAGTTTCCCCTCCATTGAAAGGAGCTTCCCGTAAGGCATGCTCTAAAAAGTCCGACAATATCACTTGGGAACAGGCAGGCTATCTCCCTCAGAGAGTCTTCGAGTGGGACGTTGGTAAACAAGGACACAACATCGAAGCTGACCATGATATCTGTCGGTTCCAAGGTCAAGCCTTCAATTTTACCAACGAAGTCTGTTGAATCCTTGACGTAGGAATTTGTTCTTCCGACATGAGGCTGGAGGAGTGAGGCCAAATGTTTTGCCAAGTGATAGGTGGGTGAGCCTGGGGCACTGACTATAGGTCTCAGTGGCATGTTGGGTTTATGCACCTTTGGAAGACCGTAGAGCCTGGGTGGAACGGCTTCAGTTCTGATAACGGTTTTCTGTATGGTTTCCGACAGTGAGGACGACTTGATGAGTTTGTTTACATTCCTCAACCTTGATTGTGTCGGGTCCCTTCTAAGTTTGCGGTAGTTCGTGGGTTCTAGAAGTTCTTCAATCTTGCTATTATATTCCTCCGTTGTTAGAAGGACCGTGGCGTTTCCTTTGTCCGCTGGAAGGATCGTGATACCCTCATCAGAATTCGAGCTTCTCAGGGCTGATTCTGAATGAATTCTGATGAGGGTATCACGATCCTTCCAGCGGACAAAGGAAACGCCACGGTCCTTTTAAAAACGGAGGAATATAAAAATGATGATTATTCCCCGAACCCGACAGAAGTAATTAACACTCCAGACTACCTGCATCAATATAAATACTCCTTGAGAAATCGAAACGTTTAGTCATCGGAGATGAATAAGCCTCTGAAGAAGCTGGTCACTCGTGCTAGCGAAACGTCAGGAAGGAATTCCAAAGAACGACGGCCTTAAAGCCCGAAGAGAAGAAGTTATACTAATAACCTCGGCCGCGAAAGCCTTAACCATTTTGTCATACGAAACTCACCTTCGACTCGTTTCGTATCCCGGTTGATGCTCGTGTATTAATAACCATCATCACATGATCGTTGCATAATATACTATTCCTTCTTTTAACGCATGGCAGTAGTTCATCAACCCTAAATTAAGGCAGTTTTACGTTTTTTGATTGAGGTGGCCTTTACTTGATGGAAATCCATAGTTATTACGCTATAAGGTAGACACGATTGAATTTCCACAAAATTTATTGTCGTCGCAGTTTTACTGCCGTTTTTTTTTTGATCACCAATATATATCCAACAGTTTTATTACAGAAACATATTTGAAAAGTGATCAATATCTTCTCAGGATCACCATGTGAAAGTTAATTGAGAGTTATTGACAATATGGCCGCAACTTTTGAGTGCACTGTAACGTATTTGATAAGTAAGAAATGAAAACACAACAATGAACCAGTATGACATAATACTATTATATTATGCAACGAACATGTGATAACCATTACATCAGAGTTGCATACGCTATTTTTTCTACAACCGAAAAATAATGAAGAAATATAAATATTATGTTTATATCCACTGATCTGGGAGTGGAAGAAACATTTGCAATTATTTCATTATTGCTAGTTTCAATATAGTTCTTTATTGTATTGGAAATACTGATTTTATTCTGAACTGAATTTTCAATGTAGCCTTCCGCCACTGAATTGAATATTTGATCGTTTTGAAGAGTCTGTATCATAATGGACCTCATTATGAAACGAAATATAAATCTGTATCGTCATGAAAAATCGGTATCACAATGGATCTCATTATGAAACACATTATGGACCTAAATGTATTATCAACGTAAGAGTGAAACATTCTTGCGCGAATATAATGCTTTCTAAAACGCCCGTTCAATAAATATCTATTGAAGATCAATTTGTATTAAATTCAGTAAAAAAAATAGTTTCATATCTATCTTATGAAATAATTATATTCATCCTGAGATGGCAATGTTATAGATGAAAAAATATGGTCTTCTTGTTGGTTATTCGACCAACATGTCTATTCAAATTGTTGAGCATAATTCAATTAACAAAGATCAGTGCTAACACACGTTAACTGAACTCGAATGTTAAGTCAATAGGAGATGGTAAATACGACCTTTCCCTCTGTTTTCATTAGCGACTGAGTGGCAGGCTTAATTATCATTTCCACCTTGACACTACTTAGTACTCATACGTGTTGTGATTATGAAATTCGATGAGATATTTTTGGTTTATATATTACAGCGTGTAGGTTGTTATTTTGAATTGTGATATGGATGGATTAGGTTTTGCATATTTTATTAATATTTTCTTTTCATAATGATGGGAAATGAAAGGTGCTTGATGCAAGGAATATTCACCAAGGAGGATATTCAATTATGAATGGAATCATACAGATTGTCAAATACTGGGATAGTAGCTCACAAAAAAGATTTATTATTTGAAATGAACTAACTGGTAAATGGAACTATACCCCCTAAATAATTTCATAAAGTAGATAATAGTTATTTTTCTACCCCTACTGGCTGTCGCTACTATGTTTCAATACACGTGTGTTGTAAGCGAGCCACTAAGTTACAGCTGTCAGGATTGTAGGAGTAGAAAAAGTACGCGACTCGGGGATACCGTACTATGCTGACGACTTGTGCGCACAATTTATCTCCTGTGTGTATTCGTCACTAAACCCCTCTGTTACGTAACTCGATTTCTGCTGGAAAAGCATATACATATCCCTCAAAGTAGCTTGAAGCTTGAGTTATACAAAATATAATTTTCGGTCTGGACACAAGGCTTTTCCTAATCTTGATAGAAAATACTATTCCATTATTTTGAAAGAGTAAGTTGGCAAGGGGGGAATATGGAAGGGAGAAGGATTTGGGAATTTTTGTTTTGGGGGGGGGGTTGGGGGGGGGTGGGGGGGGGGGGGGAGGGGATTGGGAGAGTAATTTTTGTTGGGGGGGGGTGGGGGGGGGGGGGGGGGGGGGGGGGGGGGGTGGGGGGGGGGGGGGGGGGAGGGGGGGGGGGGGGGGGGGGGGGGGGGGGGGGGGGGGGGGGGGGGGGGGGGGGGGGGGGGGGGGGGGGGGGGGGGGGGGGGGGGGGGGGGGGGGGGGGGGGGGGGGGGGGGGGGGGGGGGGGGGGGGGGGGGGGGGGGGGTGGGGGGGGAGAGGATGTGGATTTTTGGTTTTTTGGGTTGGGGAAAGGGGGAAGGAGGGGGGGGGGGGGGGGGGGGGGGTGGGGGTTTGGGGGGGGGGGGTGGGGGGGGGTACAAGTATCAAGTTTGTTCATTATGTCACTTTCCAGTTTGACGTATTCATAAATTCATAGAGAGAATGAATGTTTTCTGAAAGAAATAATACGCAACAGTGATTGAAGAGAATCCAGGTATATGTCTCATATGAAACATATATTCATCTAGTTTGAAAAATGGAAAAATGTTAAAAAAAATTGAAATATGCATATTTCAAAAAACAGGGTGCTTATCTCGAGAGAAGTTATAGCTATGACTCATTGTTGAACGGGTTCCAAATGATATCTCTAAAATAATTCAGAGAAAGCCAAGATATGTGTTTCGTGGTATTAGCCAGGGAAGTAGTTGTTTTCTGACAGGTGCCAGCCGAAACCTACTGTGTAGGTAATTTGAGACTGGCCTGAACGAATTGTTCGAAACATGATTTGAGTTACCGCCAGTTTCCAAGTATGCTCACTGACTATGTCGAATGTTTTTACATTTTCCTCGCAGGAGGAATGGGCGAATTCGGTTTGCTTTTGGAATACCTCGTCCATTGGTAGATGGCGTAATAACTTCGTTGTTCGCATCAGCTTTGGTCGGGGCTTGCTACTATGAAGGATTTTGATTTTCAATTATGGGAGTCATCGACTCTATGTTGATGATGGCACTGCCTGGTACTGACGAGTGGCCAAATAGCCAGAAACCGGTTTGCAAATGTGTCCATTCCTATAATTGAAAATCAATTCCTTCATTTGTATCGACGAAAGCAAATGCAGGACTTTCTTCTGTGAAGAAACCTGCACTGGCACCGGTCGGATATAATTCAATGCCCTTCGTGGTATTAGCCAGGGGAGTAGATGTTTTCTGACAGGTTCCAGCCGAAACCTACTGTTTAGTTAATTTGAGACGACCTGAACGAATTGTTCGAAAGATGATTCTATTCAATGATCCTTGATACGTGATCCAGTTCATGACACTCTTCAATCTGCCCTAGACCAGTCGTTAACAAATTGGAGACATGCATCAAGTTTCCATATGATTCGTACAGAATAAAAACTGTGTTCAAGATCAGGGGCGTGGTTTAATATTGACTCACAGTGTAGTAATACTGCCATGAAATTCTTCCGAAACAACCAATCAGAGATTGTCAGAAAATCGAGTCTGATAACTTCTATGAAATAATTGTAGAAAAAATATAATTTTTGATCGTGAAGTTATATTCGAAGTACTTGAGGGGAAGTCAGAGGTACAAATGACAATAATTGAGGAAAAAACTGATAAAGCACTGCAACATTGTATATGTTGCCAACGGCATACCAAGTATGAAATTGAATGCAAACTTTCCAATGTATTTATTCAGTTCACAAAAAAATATTGCTCTTCATCGATGACGCCATGGAATCACTGGAGTTGCACTAATCAACAGACATAGAAGCATGGGAACGTTAGTATTGGATTTTGAACTTCACGCCTATTATTATTGGGCATGTTGTTGGCAACATATTTGTCACCTTCCTGAGTCCCCGTTTTTCTCATATTTTCGCCAAGAACCAAAACTCTGTGAAAATGAACGGGAATCATATTGTTTTCACTTTATTCAAAATGAATAACCTGCATAGTTTTTAGGAAGCAGTGGAGTGTGAGAGAATTTTTGGACGAAGCCGGTAGATATTAGGTTCTTTTGAATATCATGTCACACTTTATTACGAACTGATAGGTAATTCCGGATTTTTAGCCGTGGTCTGCATGTTTCTGAGCCTACTTGCCTGGCCGTAGACCACGGCTCAGAAACCCGGAATCACCTAACAAATCGTAATGAAGTGTGACAACTCATTAGTTACCAGTCTCGAAATATTAAGATCTTTGACACACTTCATAAGTTTGCACCACTTCTTCCTTATGACTATGCCACTTGGTATACGTAGGGAGTTAGTCACTAGCCTACGTGCTGAAATCGATGGCATTTGGTATATAATACCAAAAACCACATTTACTGCTCTTTCTTATTCAAATTGATTGAAGGGCAAAATATTACTTAAGACCGGACCTGTTTTTACGCTTGTGGTTTAAACTCATACTCATGAATTATGCCAATCGTGGTCGCTTATAGAATTGCTTCGAGCGCGGTCGCCAAAACAGTGATTCACAAAAGTTAATCGATGTAACCTACTTAAGAATTGGTCATAACTTTGATCTGATGTCATATTAAATTCGCATTATTATTTTTCGTAGGAAATGCTGAATGATTTTCTTGGATCTTGGAACGGTTGATCAAGTCGATTTGATGAATTCATTTTATCTAAACTATGGCCTTTTGTTAACATCGAAAAGGTTACATTAATGTACTTTGTACTTTATCTATCACTGAGTTGGATTATACAAGGATTGAAAAAAATGAAAATGTGTGTAATGAGGTTCTGAAAAATGCAAGACGATTGCTATGTAAATTCAAGGTAGTTTGACTGGATCATTCTTGATATTGTTGATTATGTAAATGACTATTTGTGCATATTTCGAAATGAGTGTACTGTTCAAAACTGACGAGCCATGAATACAAACAAATATTGCACATGTCCCATATAATACCAATGCATTCTACAAGTATGCATATTTTTTTAGAAAATATCCCATGCCTAACCAAAGAATATTCTTGCTGGGATATCTAAATAGGATATACTTAGCATATTCGTTGGAGTATATTGTAAACGTATATGCACATACCTTGGGAAATATTCTTGCAATATTCGAGAAATCTTGTACTAGCAGTTGAAAGTAGAAGACGGAATGAAAAAATAGTTATTTGTATGCTAAGGCCGCGAAATACCTCTTTAACGTACCGAAAGAACAGTTATCGCCGAGGCCGCTTGCGGCCGAGGCAAGATAATCTTGAGGTCGTTAAAAAGTTTCGCGGCCATGGCATACACACTATTTTTCGTGCAATCGTTAAAATTATTAAAATAGATAGTTGTAAATAAATATATTATTGCTCTAAAATCAACAGCATTTCAATTCATTTAACAATATCACCGTGTGCTATGGAAATGATATGTTTCAATATATATTTTGACAGTTCTTGTCAAAACGCAAAATGTCTGATACTGATAGCGATATTTCAGTACCTTCCACTCCTCCGGAACTCAAAAGCGTTGTAAATTCGCCGCTTTCCGTTTTAATACCCGAAAAATCTAAACGGCAGTACGAAAAATGTTACGGCGAGTTTAAAGATTGGTGTGACAAACAGAATGTTAAGACGATGTCTGAAAACATTTTATTGGCTTATTTGATGCAGAAATCAAATGTTGTAAAAAGTTCAACTTTATGGAGCATTTATTCCATGCTGAAGTGTATGCTGAACATACGAGACAATATCGACATCAAGCAGTTTTCAAAATTAGTACCATTTCTGAAAAGAAAAGCAGTAGGTTATCGAGCAAAAAAGTCTAAAGTATTCACGCGTGAGCAAATTGATACATTCCTGAAAGAAGCTAATGATGAAAAATACTTATTGTTGAAGGTAAGTGTTAAGAGATGTTATTTACAATTGTTTTATTTATTGTACTGATTTTTGTAGGTAGTTTTGATAATGGGAATATCTGGTGCCTTGCGACGAGATGAGTTAGTAAAAATGGCCATTGAAGATATTCAGGAAGAGAATGCTGTATTAATAGTAACCGTTCCTGATACCAAGACGGATAAGAAGCGTGTTTTCACTGTTACTAATATTGATTTCATAAAAATTTATCGTAAATATGCAGCTCTTCGACCAAAACATATTGTTAATAATCGTCGTATATTCTTGAGATACGTAAACGGAAAGTGCACCGCACAAGTTGTTGGAGTGCATACCATTGCGAAAATGCCTAGTATGATTGCTAAGTATCTCAGATTACCAAATCCTGAAACATACACGGGTCACTGTTTTCGGAGAAGTTCTGCCACGCTGCTTGCCAATACTGGGGCTGATATGTCAATTCTTAAACGTCACGGTGGATGGAAGTCCACAACAGTAGCGGAAGGATATGTAGAAGACTCTATCGAAAATAAGAAGCAAATTTCCAACTCAATTTCTGGCGATATGGTATCTGGTTTGAATGTAGGCAATAACCATTATTCAGAAACACTAGATGTAGTTGCTTCAACTTCTGGAGTAAATATAAGTAATAATACAAACTGTACAATTAATGTAAATATTCATCCTAAATAATATAACTTATGTATTTGTTGGTATTCAATAAAAAATAATCCTTGTCTTTGTAGTATTTTAGAAATGTCAAATTTGGAAGTGACGTTTGGTTTCGCGGCCGTTGCTATGGGTAACGGCCGCGAAATTAAATTTCGCGGACTGTGCTGAGAACGCGAAATACTGACTTCGCGTGCGATTGCACGAAAACATCATTGTAGGCTGATTTCTCGAATGAGATAGGTTGCTTGTCTCCGTTTATTCTCCATTGGGCTTCAGTTAACACAATTTAGCAATATAGCAATCAGTTTGAACATATTTCTGCAAAAGATCTCATTTCCCTACGCAGCTCGATACCTTAGAGAGAACTCGTGGTGAAACCTGGGGAGAAGGCAGATTATGGAGAATGATGATGAAATCGGCAAAATATGGGTAGAAATACATTGAAAGATTAAAAGGAGTGACGTTATGGAAAGGATGACAGTAATATTTTTGTTCTGTCATTATATCAATCAGGGGGGAATATTCTGAATAAAGAGTGATTTCATTTTATCTTTCACTTATTCCAATAAATAACTATAGATTTGACTGGGATTGTTCGAATCAATACTTTTGTTCCTAGTCAACATTATTAATTTGAACCAACTCAAAAAATAATCTCTTCGCAAAATTCATTCCACTCTATGGTCACTGATACTAACATATCTTGTCAAGGCACAAGAGTTTACATTACGTTTGCAATCAATTTTATGAGAAATTATACGACTGTTGAATGTTCTAGAAGTCTGACTAACATGTGTTTGTGAACAATCTTAAGCAGAAATTTTATAAATAATATTTGATTTCTGTTCACTGGAAATTGAAGTTTCCATCAAGGTAGGTCATTCTTCAACTGTGATATTCTTCTTGGATGTATGGTAGGGGTCCAAAAACTGTTGTTATATTTTCAGGTGATGGTTGTTCTGAACTAATGGCTGGTATTGATGGAGTGGTATCGGTTCTATCACATAAGGGTTGTTTAGTTACTTGATGTTTTGGATACAAAAATTTTCGAAAGTGAAGTGAATCTTACGAAGAAACTGATTTGAAAAATCTCAAATTTATAGTTAATTTTGAAATTCACAACTGTGATCTAAAGGATGTGTTCAAATTATGTATGCTCTGTGCTTCATTATACATATAGATATAATGATGCCGCAGGTGTGACGTCATTGTGACATTTTGGAGAATTGCACTTCAGTGAATTTGTTTTTATATGCATGAGTTCATTAATGAGAATATCTTCTCCGGTTTTGGACGATCCAGTTGAGTATGAATTACCAACGCCTTCCTGTAGGATACCTCACTGTTCATTGGATGTGGGTACATTATCAAAGAGATGCTTGAAACGAGATATTAGAGAATTTGAATAACTGATTTTAACAGCACGGGCAGCAAAGTGTAAATATTTGTGTGATTTATGGAATATTTATTTTGAGATTTTTGGTATTCGAAGCACTCTAGCGACTTTTGCTGGAATGTAAATTCAATAATAACCGTTCTGTTTTCTTAATCGCATTTATGATCCATGTCGGCTACTTATCATACGAAACAGTACTAATTTCGACAACAGAAAATTATTCGGGTAATGAGAACGTGAAGTAAGGATTCTGTGCATAATTTTCCAATAAATTTTGGTCATCGAGAGAAAATAATATAGTCTCCCCAATAATATTTGTACAAATTGTTTTTACAATGGATCAGAAGTGTTCAAGAACTGTAAATAATTTGAGGTGTGGAACTTATCATTTCAAAGAATCTATTCTTTTTCTGGTCATTATCACAGTATATAATGATAGAATAGAAGAAAGAAGAGAGAATAGAATTTATTCATCAATCAAAGATTATACAAGGCATCATACAATCACAAATGTACAAAACTTATCAGACTAGTCAAAAAATAGAAGTTAATCTACAAATAAATTGTTTGAATAGTGTATAGTAACAAACAACAAAACATTTATAAATAGAACATTTTGTTTCACAATACAAAGGTTTCAGGAAATATAAAATTCGTCAACATTATAAAATACTTTTCCAAGAAGGACATTTCTCAATTCATTCTTGAATAGAATATCATTAAAATTCACATCTATCGAATCTCTTATTTTATTGAAACATTTGATACCAATATGCTTCGGTGAATTATCACATACTGATAACCTAGGAATAACATAGGGATAACATAGGGTTGTCGAAGTTTTTCTTTATTCCTAGTATTATATGTATGAGGTATGAGTGTCCTCATTTCTCATCAGTTCTTTTTCGTTTCTTCTGATGTACATAATCAGCTCAAGAATGTACAAACACGGAAGGGTTAGTATCTGGAGTTTCTTGAACAAAGATTCACAAGATGTGGTTGGATGAGCATGACACATTGTTCTTTTCTGAAACACAAATGCCCTGTCAAGGTAACAAGAGGACCCCCAAAAGATCAAACCGTATTGCAGAGTAGACTAAACCATTCCAAAATATAATAATTTCAGGATGTCTGTTGATACAGTATCTCGCAGATTTTTTATTATATAGCATGTAGTGCTCAGTTTTGAACATACAGTGTTTATGTGTGCTTCCCATGTTAGCTTACTATAATCGCAGTATCAGTTTTCATTCATCAACTTCATTTTTATTTATATCAGTAACTTTTTCTTGATTTCCCTCCATACCACTATGAACGATAATTCGATAAATTACGTGAACATGAGAATGAGAACATTGATATGAAAAAGGTTTCATACACTTCTATAGAAGTAAGACGATTCTGACGTTGCGTTGGAGGCAGAATAGATCTGATCTCGAACGATATAAGTGTGTTAGGGTGGAATGATTATTGTTATTGGGATAGATCTGGATCTGAAAATGTTTGTTGGGTGAGCCAAACTTACATCCTTTAGGCTTCAAGGCCCATTTTGGCGAATTGATGATTCTGAGCAGTGCTTAAAGCTGTTCTACCATCAAAAACTCGAATTGATGCGTCGACATGTGACAGTGGCTGAAATATGGTACCATAATTTCACACCAGAATCAGAACGGTCGTCTTCTGAGTAGACTGCCCGTAGTCAGCCGACTCCAAAGCGTGCAAAGACGCAACAGTTGGCTGGGAAGGCTATGATATCAGTATTTTGGGATGCTCATGGTATAATATTCATCGATCATCTTGAAAAGGAAAAACTCCTCTACGCGACTATAACATGGCGTTATTGGGACGTTTCAAGAACGAAATTAAGAAAAATGAAGAAGAAGTGAGTACTGTTTCATCAAGGCAATGCACCGGGTCACAGATAAATGGAAACGATATCAAAATAGTATGAATTGGGTTGGAATTTTTTCCGTATCCACCGTGTTCTCCAGATCTGACCCCTCAGCGACTTTTCCTGTTCTCCGACCACAAGAGAATATTCGTTGGCAATACATTTTCCGCTAATTATATATATTAGTTTTTCAGAAGAAAATCCTAAGAGTGATGACCTTCAAGAGTCCCAGAGACTCATGTTGGGAATTATTTTCATATCTTGAAATTTTAACAGTGATCTCATTATATATACTTGACGGTGTATTCATGTTAATTCACACAGTGAAAACTTCCACAAAAAGAAAAGATTTGAGTCTAGTAACAGGTTATAATTTTCGAGAAAATCAGATGATGTCAATTCTAATTCATCACTCATCTATTGTTCAGGAGATCCTCACATTATGTCAATTAAATTATTTGATACTCTTCCTGTTTACAAACCTCACAAGTCTGAATGCATTAAAAAATGGGATTGAATCATTTCTGCTCAAAAATCCATTTTATTTACACTAATCAACACCAATAGATATACATCTACAACAAACTTTCATTATATCCTATGTAGTTTTGAACGAGCCTTTTATTGATTTTTATTTATAGTTTCATTTCACTTTTACACCAGAGGTTCCAAAACTCACCGTTTATTACAGTTTCATTGTTAAATTTTATTTCAACGCTGGTATATCATAGGAACATTTGTATGTGATGCGTATTTTTATGACGTATCTGAGGCATTTATATGTTTATTTGTATAAACCTGAAGAAATGAAGAAAGCTCACTAACTATAAATAATTGTTGAAGGCAAGTATATTGAATAATAGAAATATTCAGAATGTTTTTATGCTAGATCAGAAATATTTTAGCCCATCAGCATGAATGGAAATCTAGTAGTGGAACATTGCGGTACTCCGTTTTTATCTGCAGCTGACACAAACTCTCCATCGCACCTCGTATATTGTATAATAAAATTGTGTATTTAAAAAAAAATTACATGCTACCCTATATGCACTTTTTAGTCCATCAATATGAATAGAAATGTAGTAACGGCACTTTGCGGCACTTCGCTTGTCTCTGCATCTGACGCAAACTCTCCATCGCACCCTGTATATAAATCGAGATAAAATATGCACGTGAGTGACTGAACCTCACCTGCTCGAGAGAAAATACAGCGCAGCGGCTCAGTGCAGTCGCTGTAAACGAAGGCTTAGGAAAGGTCGCCTACTAGATCAACGCGCGATCGCGGTGCCGACGGTGTTTTGTTTTGGTCGATCGCCGTGTTTGTCTATCGTCTGTGATTGTGCGCGCCAAAAATGGGCAACAAATTGTGCAAGAAGAAAGTGGACGCTGTGGATAATGCGACTGTTAAATCGCCCACAACTTTCGACAGGATAATCAATAGATTACACGTGAGTTTTCGGTTTGAAGAGGGTTTTGCAGCGACGCTGCAAGTGACCTTTGTTTACTTGTCGTCGAAGGTGGTGAATGGAATTGTTGGAGGCTGAGTCAACATCAGGTTTGGCTGTGATGTGACGAGTTAACGCGTAATAACAAATGTTGCGACGGATATTTTATAAGTCTTGGGGAGTTCGTCAAAAATTTCACTTATCCATTCAGAATGATTTCTCAGCTGCCCGTTTGTAACGTTTCGTTTTCAATGCCCCTGTTTGAATTCATTTATTCAATGAATAAATGAATTGATTATCATATCGCTGGTTGTAAATAATATTGAACCTAAAGAATGAACCGTGAATACAGACAGTTAGTTTGTCAGTAATTATATCTATAGAGCCTTCCAAATGAACAATACCCTTACTAGAGCATGGCATATTCTTCACCCTTGTAATGGAAACCGAAAATCCTATCAGGAATGGCTACCTATCTTTTACATCTTCTCATGTTGACCATTAAAATGGCAAGGGCTTGCTTCTTCAAACGTTATCTATTCCATCTCCTACATCTCCTCATTTACAATGTAAGGTCTTTTCTATTTTATATGACTACTGGCTATTTGAATACTTCTTTTGAATATTCGAAAATCATTAGCCTTTTACTGCCTTCTTTCAGAAACTACACATTCCTCTTCGTTTATCACTATAAATACAAGTCACTGGCTTTGTATTCAGCAATTCTTTACACAGGAGCCTGTGTCATGAAAGTACAAGTCAAACACAATGTAAAGGTACAGGTAAATAATGGTCAAGAAACAATTATTCAGCATTTTGTTTCTCTTGTAGCTCCAAGACTTGTACTTTTGTGAAACATGCCCTGGGAGAAATGAAGTACTATTTGTCACCAATACTCAATAACATCCGACTCAAATACTACCAGGTACTGGTGGCCTTCCATTCAGCTTCGCTTCTAATACTATCAGGCTAAACCTAAGAGCTGACAACAGGTCGTGCAACATACCTCTGTTCAATAAGTTTTTCACTTGGTTTGAATTCGTTAACTGCCGCTATAGTAAAGCAAATGCCAGATCGTCAGAAGGCAGTCTGGAAGATTAACGGATGGGGGGTATAGGTATATATATATATATATATAGATATATATATATATATATATATATATATATATATATATATATATATAGATATATCTATATATATTCTTGCTTCTCTTATTTTTGGAGCGAAAAATCTTTTTGGGGAACTCCCCCTCCCTCTTTTTTTTTTTTTTTTTTTTGTGACCCCGTTTGTGACATCTCCTTTTCCCCCCCTGCTTTTTTTTTTTGCCTTTTTCCCCTGCCTTCCCCCCCCCTGGGGCTTCGTCCGTGGACCCCATCCTCTGTGTTGGGGCCCCCTTTTTTCCCCGTTAAACGGCCTTTTTTCCTCCCTCCCTTCTCGGGCGCTGGTTTTTCGCGGACCTCAACCGAAAGGTGGCGGGTCTTCCCCAACAGGACGGTTTTTAAGAAAATTTTTCCCCCGTTGGGGAAGGGACCCCGGGCTCTCTTTTCTTCCTTCCTTCTTTTCCCGGCACTCTTTCTTCTCTTTTTGACGACCCTCCTTCTTCTTCGCCCTTTTCTCTTTTTTCTGAGCCGGCTCTCCCCCGTTGTAGCCCCCCCCTTCCCTTCCACCCTCCGGTTGTGGTTTGCGGTCTTCCTTGATTTTGGGCGTGGTTTCTTTTTGGATCGAAGCCTTCTGCGGGGTGCGGTGTTTGTCCTTTACCGAAGGGGGTTTTCTCTTCTGGATCCGTGTACGACGGGGGGGTCGGATTTTTGTTCTTCTTCTCTTCGTTGCCTCTGTCTTCGCATATATATATATATATATATATATATATATATATATCATATATCTATATATACATATAGAGAGACTTATTTGGAGCTGCAGTACTTCAACCCAATCCGAACATTTCCAGCCAATCCACGTCTTTTGCTCTCTTCTCCTTCCCTTTCCCCTTGGGTATAAGTCTCTCTACATAACGCATACAGTCACAATTTCGAATAACTATATATATATATATATATATCCCATATATATATATATATATATATATATATATATATATATATATAACAAAAAGGAAGTTCTTGGGTAAAGCAGCAAGCAAAACGTGTACTCTTTCAACACTATATTTCCGATATTTCGACAGTGAATACTGTCATCTTCAGGGAAGCTACAAATGGTTAACGAAATTGCTCATAAAATATGAAGCGAGAAAAAACAGTGCTACTTACTGTGTTATTGAGAATGGTTGCTAATGTTGAAAAATGAATGAATTATTTGCGAGTGAATTGTCAGATTTAACATTCATGGTAATGTCAATTATTTAAAATATGTGGGATAAAATGTGAATAAAATTTTCTCGTAAGAGTTATTTAAAACAGTTCAAAGTTAAAAACGTGGTTTGAAAATTCTAAGGTCAGGAAACAGACAAATGACATGACAGTTGAAAGGTTTGATCTGTGACTAATGACAAATGAGATTTTTGGTTTTGGTCGCTGCTTCTAAAGACAGTTGTCGTGTCAGCCAACTTACTATGTTCAAAAGAGAGAGTTATTAATTATGGAAGTATTAAAGTTATTTGAATTATTATTTTTATCAATCTGAAGTAAGAAAGAGTAAATTTCACTCAAATGATTTAGATCTGTTCTCTTATTGAGGCAATGATCAGTGTTGGTGATGAAAGTCATCTCCATGACCTAACAAATGGCAGGATTCAACTTCTGCACATGATTGCTCACAGTAGAGATTGCTCTTCCATCCAACCATTTCTTCATCATTGCAGTCCATCCATCCATGATTTCCTACACAATGCAAGTAGTACTCTGTCCCAGCTTCCTGGTGGTATACGATAAAATAATCCCAAGATATCTAGAGAATCTACTGTCAGGGGGTTCTTCACTCATTTCGTTGTTGATGGTGGCAAACATTTCACAAAAAACGAAAGGATTGAAGAGATAAATATAACTATCGATTTTTAAATATTTTGTCATCATCTCTCAAAGTCTAGTCTATAGTATTTCATTGGAGTATCAGACATGCTTTGGAGAATGTCAATTTTGTGTCACCTGAACTATCCTACAGACACAGGAAATTTACTAAGCCCTGCTGCCTTTCAGGAATTTACAAAATCTCGAGGCTTCCTCTATAAATTCAAGGAGGACTCAATACTTGACGTTATTTTGTTTTGGTCGAATATCGTGTTCGTTTAGATGTTATGGGCTTTTTAGTTTAAAACTAACACCCCTATACGAATGTATGAGAAAGTGATATCATCTCAATTTCTACCCGTTACATAGTTTTCAATTTTTCACCACGTGAAGAACAACGAAAAAAACATTGAATTCAACCGAAAAAGAATAGAACATTTATCAAATCGTATCGACCGTGTAGAAGCGAACGTAAATAGAAATGTGTGTTGGGCGAGGAACACAACACAGCGAAACATATTTTTTCAAGGTCAGGCATACGTTTTAGGAATGATCTCAACGCCTATGCGTGATATAGTTGATGTCAAACCTACCATGAATCGATTGTTTCGTATTATATGAGTCGATTGCTGAATTATTTTGTTTAATGCAAATAACCGAATTTGAAGTAATTCTACATTTTTTCAATGACTTCTTGAAATCAGTCGTTGAATTCTTTCGAAAAAAAAAATCCAATCCTTTTCATTTATAACAATGCCTGCTGCTGGAATATGAAAACCGACGGTTATTTACGCTCTAGAACTGACGAAAATATGTGACAACGCCATTCAACTGTGTTCTGATTGGTGTTCTGATAATTTGTCATGAAATGTTACAAAATACAGCCATTGCACAAACTTAATACTATCATTATCGTTCCTAGAGTTATCCCTAAAAAACATGCGAAACACTCGGCGAAACACTCATTCCACTTATCATTTTCTGCATCCTAAATAACATTGCTCTGAAGAGAGTAACTGAATCGAAATATTTACAATTGTTATTCGATCAACATCCAACATTCTTGTTGCGCATTGAAAATATCACTTCATACACGATTAGCTTTTGTTCGCGTCCGCGTAGAAGTCGAACCAAACCGTTTAGGCAGCGCACACTGGTAAAGCATCACATCTCGTCCGCTTTTCTCCGACTTGACTTACATATAAAATTTTTCTCACTGAATTTTTTGTTCAATCATAATAAAGTATAGCCTATATCACTTCTGAATAGTGTATCTCGTTTAGAGGAAGAAATTTCCTGATCGGATCAGTATTTCTAAAGATTACCCCCTACAAACAAACGAACAAAGTTTGAAACTCAACTTTTCACAATTTAATTGATTCTGCCACATTACTCTCCACAATATATTTCAATACCCACGTCTAATCACATCTCACATGGATATTTTCAATTCTCAACACCATTACCATTGCCAATTGACATATATTGCCTGGCTCATAGACCAAACTTCTACTTTATCTTTTACTTTTCCTGCAAGAAAGTTCTCTCAATGCTGATCAATGGTGGATACGTTTATACACAAAAAGTGAAAGTGTCGTGTATGAAGTTTGGTCTATGCCACATTGGGAAATATCTATATATTTGATATTGTCACTTCCATAATTCAGAAAATAATATTTCGGCTCCGATTTGGAGCCATTTTGGCTGTTGACATAGACCAGAGAATTTGGTTATCTACTTATCAGACGCAAAAGAGACAATCGTAGTCAATGCTTTGTCTTGAAGCAGACTGGGATGAAGCTTGTCAGTTCTTGTCATTATCGCAGAGGACTATCATTGACGGACGGGTGGACAGACTATCAGGCAACGCAAGAAATTTATAAGATAGAATGATATAAATGGTAAGTGAAGGTTCATCGTGCTTGTGTCTAGATGGGTATATGAGGGGCTAAATGTGTGTATATGTGGTTCTTCATTTTGGTGTTCTGGATATTGCACAATTTTTGCTCGAAGCTTTTTCCCACACCATATTGAGTTCGGCCCTGTAGATATTATCTGAAGTGGCTATATTGAAATTTCTCTGAAATATTATGCAGAGTTGGTTCCAATTAGAACTTTTGCCAGTTTTCCGTATAATAACGATGTTAATAGCTCACAGAATTCCATCAACTCTCTTTAAATGAATAACACTTTACAAGAAACGTCGTAACTAATAAAATGTGAGTCGGTATTGAAGTGTATTGAAGGGAAATGAATAATTATTCCAAGGAGTTCGAGCAAAAACAATTTTGTAGGTGTTATAAAAACCAATCACGGCTGGCAAACTCTCAGCTTTTATATCCATTCAGTCCCGAAGACGATCATCAGCTTGTTGTAATTGCTTTCACTGAAACGCTTACCGGCTCTTAAATCCATCTTGGCTGGAAACGTTCTTCATTGTACTGCGTTACTGAGAAGTCTCTATGTTCCCTGTGATAATCTGATTCGAAATGTCTGCTCGAGAAAATTTTGAGAAATTGAAACAACGCTTAAAGAAGTGATACATTTCTTCGAATGAACTAATACAATAATGTTTTCGGTTATAATTGCACGAGTGCATAAAAATTACCGATAATTTTGCAAGAAAGCGTGATATCTAAAAATTGCAAGAGTTTATTTTCATATTTTGGCAAAAGTGCCCGAGTCCGAAGGGCTCCTTTACTAAATAAGAAAATAACCGAATACAATTTGTATAAGATATCACGCTTGAATGCAAAATCATCTGGTCATTTTTATGCACGAATGTAATTCATTGGAATATTTCACGAATAAAGAAATTCTCGAGGAAATGTTATTTTTTGTTCATTTATACTTTCCTCTATAGATTGTATGGAGCACTCACCTAAACGCGAAATGTTTTTCTATTTTTGAAGCCTATCTGACATTTATTTGTGTTGTTTACTGACGTCTAGCGATACGGTTTCAAATGTGTTGTTATCGTGACTTGATACAATGCAATTACCGCTGCAAGTTTTCGATACAATGCAATTACCGCTGAGAGTTTTCGATATTTGCATTGCTCTTATGGGACATTATATATGTGAGGGAAATATTCGCATATATATTTACTCGAAATTGAGCGACAGCTTGTTTCACTCCTACACTCTGGGACTTATATTTTTAGAAATTTCATGCATGGGAAATGACTACTTATTTTCATAACGTCAACATTGGCGTTCTTGGTGGAAACGATTGATTTCAGTTCGTTAAAAATAGACGTTTGTTTATTTTAAAGGAGAATAATGGTGAACGATTACATTGCATTCTTATTAAACTGAAATTTCTTTACATATTATTTTAAAAGAAATGTGTTAAAAAATAGGTTTTCTGTTGACCAGCTGTGGTTCAATCAACGATGTCTTACCTCCAAACATGGAGGACCGATTGGTATCTGTATAACCTGCCCCACACCCTTGCTTAGAGCAGAGCATAAACATGTCGCCCAGAAAATTAAGAGACGATTCAGTGGTAAGAACTCATCGGTTAGCGGTCGCTGGATTTGAACCCACGACCGGTCTGCTGGGCGTTCAATGAAAACGCCTTTCATAATTGATAATTATTCAAGAAAAACGTAGCAGTTCAATAAGAAGGGTAAAAAACATGAATTATGGTATTACCAAACGCCATCGACTTATTCCGCAATTCCTTTAGAAATTAGGTTTTTCAACAACTTCCTACACCATACCTCAGGAGTAGCATGGTTTTTTGCGAACCCGTCAACCGTGACAGGTTCAGTGTCACTCCCCAATAAGATAGAGGAAATTTCTCAGGGAAAAATCTCTGTCCCGTTGGGGAATCGAACCCGCGACCCTGAGATCATAAATTCAACACGGAACCATACTTCAATCGACTGTCCAGAAGATTGTTTTTGTCAATTCAGATGATTTTTTGGCTTTAGGCTCTCCGTCCAGTACGATATACCAATTTTTAGTACTTTTACAAGGAATGTGATTCTTTGGCCGTCCATTACATGATATTTTGCCTTTTTGGAAACTACTTCTGTTTCTGAAATAGAAGATATTATCGATCAGTTGGATTTGAAGAAAGTGTCTGGTTTTGAAGAAATTGATGTGAAAATTGTGAAGGCAGTCAAAAGTGAAATATCGCAGATTTTACAATTTATAATGTCGAGATCTCGAAACTGGAATTATACCAAATAAAATGAAAATCGCAAAAGTTTCCCCCATTTTCAAAAGTGGTAAGAAAATTGATTTAAACAATTATCGGCCAATTTCAGTACTTCCAGTTTTTGCTAGAATTTTAGAAAAATGTATGCATATTAGGCTTCTAAATTATCTGAAAAGCAATAATATCTTATATGATGGTCAGTATGGTTTTCGCAGATCTAGAGATACAGAGACAGCAGCAGTATTGGATGTCATTTCTAAAATTCAAGCAAAAATTAATGAAAATAAAAAATGTTGTCTCTTGTCTCTGGATTTATGCAAGGCCTTCGATACCGTTGACCACAGCATACTGATGAAAAAATTATTCAATATAGGAACAAGAGGTGATCTCTTCGAATGGGTTGAAAATCATTAATGTGATAGAATACAGTATGTTTATATAGATGATCAAAAAAGTTCCTTTCAAAATATTTCCTGTGGTGTACCTCAAGGATCAATTCTCGGTCCGCTTTTATTCCTCATTTATATAAACTCACTACTAAATTTGAAGTTGAATGGAATAGTCAAATTATTTGCTGATGACACCACCATCATATATTTTTCGGACAGTTATGAAAAAATCAAAATTGATATGCAATCTGATTTGGATGGAATTCTCATTTGGTTACATCAACATAAATTAACGCTAAATTTCATTAAGTCCTCATATATGAACATAGCTAGGAGGATAGTCAACGCCCCATCCGATCCAAAATTTCTCAATTACAATTCTGTCAAATATACAGAAACAACTAGATTCTTAGGTTTATATATTGACGAAAAATTATCCTGGAATGAGCACATTGGAAAAAATAGAAAAAAAGTATCTCCTCTCATTGGAATTCTTTTCAAAACAAGACACTTCCTTTCTCTGAAAATTTTAAAGAATATTTATTTTAGTCTTATTTATTCACAACTACATTATCTCATTTCTGTCTGGGGTACTGCAAGTAAATCTATAATGAAACCTCTCAAACTTTTACAAAACAAAACAATCAAGTGTATTTACAAATTATCTTATTCAGAATCGACATCAAATTTATACAAGCGAAACAAACTATTGGACATAAACTCTCTTCATAAACTAAAAATCAGCTGTTTCATCCATTCTATAAGAAATAATACTAAAAAATCTAATCTGATTTTCAACGAAATTTGTGATATTCACAATTCACTCTACAAGACAGAAAAATTTGTTGGCAACGAATATAATTCAATCAGATATTGGCAAAAAATCAATATATCATAGTAGTGTCATGATATATAATTCAATTCCAAATGAAATAAAAGAATATTGATCGACAATAAAATTCAAGCAGAGTTTGAAAAAGTTTTTATTCAGCTAATAGCTATTTAAGAAAAAAATTCTTGCACTTGTTTTTTTTTCTTTTAATTTTCCTTCATTTATTTTTTTTCTTCTTCGCTCAATTGACCTTTGCGTAGAACAATTTCATTTTTGACTTTATGTTCGTTTAAACATATGCATGTTTTTTAACTTATCAAGATTTTGTGTTTATAGTTGTTATTCCCTAATTATAAACATGTAATGTTTCTTTGGATATAAATAACTTACCTACTTACTTACAATTCGCACCAGAATTACAGTTCATATGTTGAACACTTATTCAATTGAGGCATTCAAAAACGTTCACGACTAAAAAAATAATGTAATGGCATCCTCAACACAACCATTTAGATATGCGAATCTGAGGTACTTTTGTATTTTTATAATACTCTCAGTGAAAAATATATTCTTTCTCTCCGAATAATTTACAAATAACCATTTTTTTTCTAGTAAAATTATTTAGAATGTATAATTCAACAAACTGATAACATTTTTGAATGACAATTGTATGAAAAAAAATAGCTCTGGAATTCGGAGGTTTCATACAAGTAGTATCCAAAATCACACCACTTGTTAAGATTTCTATAAGAATTTTTCCGTCTTGTTCGGAAATTTGGGAAACAGTTGCTGACACTGTTTCATCCATGCATGTTCTGTAATACACCAAAAAAACAAAATTCCATTACATCGCTCGTAATCTCGGCAGTTCTGGGAAAAATAAATGCTTGGATGGAGAGCGCAAAATATTTACTTCGATCCCAGCAAATTCCTCCGATAATATTAATGGTCCTGACTGAATACCTACCTTCCGTTGTTCGCGATATCCGTATCTTCTGTTTGAACAAGGATATCTAGACATCGTAAACCAATCAGGACCAACTTTTTCAGATGCGCAACTAGATTGTTCTTGTGATAAAGGCAGGTTACTCACGTTTCTGTTCATCTGGTCGGGTAGCAAATGATTGGGACGACTGTTCATTACGCACCATCGAGAATAATCCAATTAGAACCAAGTCAATGCAAACAGAAGTGTATTAGCATGCAATTGTGAGTCGTTAGAGTTTATTGGGTTTGTAGGCACGTAGACCAGATTAGAATTACGGCTTCTATGAAAATACGTTGAGATTCATGTATCCACTGAACTGGTTTCCTTAAAATTATAACTGACGGAATTTGAATCTCAATACGGGGAAGTGGAAAGAAATATTGAAACCGTTCAATAGTATGTCAGGTTAAAAGGACATTTTGTGTGGTAATGTAGGTATACTCAGAAGGCAATTTCATTATACAAATAAATATTATCATGCAGTATTATCATGAAAAGCTTTGAGTTCTCATACTCCATATCTGTTTTTAGAGCAAATTTGTGTATTTTTCCCGATAATATTGAAAAAATGAAAATGTCTCCAAATGGAAGTATACGAATTTATTGATACATTTATTAACTGAATCTTCAAATTATTTTAAACACGATACATAACTAACGAAATAGTCACTCAATTTTGCATCTTTTGATTACTGCAGTTACCTATAGGGGCACATATACCAATTTTCTTTCAAGACAGATATTATGAAACTTAGGACTATAAGAAAACTCAAAAAATGGATTCCAGAACATTTAAATAATATTATAGTAAAATACTGCGGTGTTGCATCTGGTGGTCTTGTAAACCACCTCATTTGCATCAGAATTCTCTTGATTTTGCGTCACTACAGGAGTTCATTCTATCAAAATGTTGGTGAATATTTCAAAATGATGATGATGGTGAGCTAAGATGATACCATTAAAAATAGTATATTACGTAACTAGAAGGATAAGTAGCCAATTACGACAGAGCGAAAATTATGATCCCGAGGCTTTATCCGAGAGCGGAAACTCGCGATTTCACGTAACTATAGTGTAGCCGCTGAAAAGATAGAATGATCACGTTATTGAATTAACGTAACACACGGAAATACAAAGAACAAATGAGTAAAATACAGTGTAAACAGTTCTTCATTTATTTCAGTTTAGAAGGCGTGGCATCGTACCCGCGCAGGCTATATATAGATGCAGGCATTCACTGTTCTCGCGTCCGTGAATTCTATCTTTTGAACGGCCCGACTATAGCCTTATCCTCGAGTTGCGTGCTGTTCTTTTTCTGTTCCCACTATGCTTGTGCGGTAATATCTGCTGTTGTAGCACAAATTTCTTAGTTATCTGTCAGTTTCAATGATCAACGAGACACTGGATGACGGTAAGTAGGTGAAACAATTGCTTGCTTCGTAGATATAACTAGATACAGTACCAATTCACAAACTGTTAAAGAAAAATTCACTAAAAATTTTATTTTCAATTCAATTTTACAAAGATTCAGAAAAAAAATTCGCTGAATAAAAACATACTAGGTGTTTCATAAACTTCCGAAGTTGGAAAATTTTCCGTGAAAATGGAAATACTACAACCAATTTCAGACAAATCAATCAATCAATAATCAATATGCTTTATTGTCGAATGAAACTAAATTTCTATCGACAATGCGAGTACTAAACATGTACCTTATATACAGGGTGCAACTGAATAAGTGTAAAACATTCAAGGAGGTGATTCCTCATAGAAAAAAATGGATCTTTCATATAAAGAAACTTCATTGGAGCATCCATTGTTGAGATACAGCCCCTTAAAGGGGGTACATAAAGTTTGTATAACAATTTTTTTCACAAGCACTGTAAAAGTTACAATATTGAAATTAACCTGACGTTTTGAACTACCAAAAAGACACTTAGCCAGTAATTTATTTGGTTCACCCCATGATTGTAAGGGGTGGAAAACGCAAACCCTAAAATTTATTTCCAATGTAACTTTTTGTCTTATTGTTTGTATTCCATCCGAAAATTTATTTCCAATAGACTGTTTCATTATAAACAAAAAATGTCTCTTGGGTTTTTTGTCCGAAATAAACCAGTTCGCAGCAAAAAATTATTTTACGAACAACTACAGAGATACATCGTCATAAATGCGAAAATACCAAACTAATCTATCTTGTAGGTCGCTATTAGCGATAGTGACAATTAAATGTTAATTTCAATATTGTAACTTTTTCAGTCCTTGTGAAAAAAATTGTTATACGAATTTTATCTACCCCCTTTCAGGGGCTGTATCTCAACAAGGGATGCTCCAATGAAGTTTCTTTATTTTTCGATGAGGAATCACCTCCTTTAATGTTTCACACTTATTCAGTTACACCCTGTATATACTGGATCTGGAGTCTCTTCAATGAATTAATTACACAATAAAAGTTATAAAAACATAGAGAGCATATACACATAAGGTCTATAAACAGTTACAAATTATATTTCGAAACAGGATAACAATAAGCAATATACAAGAGCTAAATATCCAATATCAATTATAATATAATGATAATAATAATCCAAAATATATTTCTATACAAACCACAAACATCTCGCATCAAATCGGTCCACACCCGGTATATTGGTGATATCGAGGAACGATCATTTTTATTTTCGATTCGTTCCGGTCATTAGTTATCGCTCCCCAATGATATACAAAAAAATATATCAAGTGGAAATCATATACCGGTTGGATCACTTGGGAATATTCCCTGAAACCAACAACAGTATAAGAGGTGTTCAATCATTACCGCTATGAAAAATACTGAAAGACCTTCTGTCTCGATTTCTTCTTATTCACCAGATGTGCGTATAATGATCTTGTCAACGTTAATGAGTCCTTGACGCGATGTGATAGATTACACGTATCACAGAGTTTGCCATAACGGATATATAACATAACCGCAATTGAAGCATAACCTGGAAATATCAATGGGATCGGATTCCCGTTTGATGTTCCCAGCGCATCTTGTTTATCCGCCTAATGGACCTAACAGGAAAACCAGTAACGCCATTGAACAATTGGAGCTGTCGATACTCGCAATTATGTAACAGCGATGACATTATCATGCAATTATTCTTAGCATTACGTATTGATGCAATTTGAAGCAAAAGTGAATAAAATCTCCGATGCAGTTTTTTCTAGGGTGGAAAGGCGGTTGGTTAAAGTTCTTCGTCTATTTTTTTGTTTTTTTTTTGAAAATAGCGACGTTTGAATTTTTATATTACATTTCTTCAGAGTAAATCGGAATACTTGTCCCTCATATATAACTTCAATTTGACTATAAATTCAAAGTTGTTCGATTCATTAGCTATACTTGCCGTATTTTCATGAATTTTAAGTATATGAATAAAAAATTAATATTGAAGGCAGTATACTCGATAAAGATTCTCTTTCAAATTCATTTGAGTCAAAACCGACAGTGGCATGACAAATTTCAATAATTGTTGATCTTGGCAAATCTTTCTCCGATTTGAATCTTCCCAGCTCAACTTCGTCAACATTATTCCATAATATTCAAAGATGATATCGAAGTATAAGAGTCGCAGGTTGAGCAAATAAAGATGATAAGGATGATGAAGGTGACACTGGCGAAAATCGAAGTAGGAACAAGGACAGGATCCAATAACCCAATGACTCAAAAATCCAAGACGTGCTAAAATATTTATTCGGTAACGATTCTTTTGTTTCAAATTTATTTTGGTTCAAGAATCTTGTTGGCTCTACCTGTATTTGTCGCTAATTGTTATGTCACTTCCAAACATGAGCTGATTCCTGCTTATATACTGAAGTCGTAAAAACAATGTAGAAAATGTAATATATCACGTCATCACTGGTTATTTTTTTGAAGTTGGGTGCCAATGTACTATCAAAAAAAAAATATTTCAATTTCATTGAAAAACATAAATGATTCGGTTTCATATGAAAACAATGCATTCAATTCAAATAAATTCTTCATTACCTTCAAAGCCATAAGACGTCGGATATAAATGAAAAAAAAATAAGAATGTCAGTACTGACAGAAAAAATAGCTCTTCAATACAGTATGTACAGCTTATCCAATCCATCTTGGCACAGAACCAATAACATAAATGCCCAGCAATCTCTGGAAAGTATACTAAGATAAAAAATCACCTATTATTTGTGTTCAACATAATGAAATTAATCCCTAGAAGTGTTTTTTCGTTCGTCATGGTCTACACTATCAGTGTGCAACTGGAAAAGTATCTAAATTTGTGCCAAAATGGATTGGATAAGCTATAAATGAGCATGGATAAAAGGAAATCAGTTAGCAAAAGTATATGCAACATCTTTTACACATGAACATACATTAATGGACATGTCAGAAGCCCGTTCAAAGACAATAGTTCATATTCAACACCATTTATCCTCAATTTTCATCAAATTTATGAATTTTTCAATCGTGTTTATTGAATCATTGATTATGAGTGATTTCATCTTTTATCGAAAGAGTTATACTAGGAACCTCATGTCCATTTTTGCAATATCGAAAATTTTTGAGATTTATGTTTCTGTAATTTCTGGTTGCACAGATAGACATCCTAGTCTTTTTTGATATTTGAAATGTTTTCATAAACGAACTGCAATAATTCAATTTTAGATATATTCCTGGAAATGGGAGTTTTTTTCACGCTAAATATATATGGTAATATATGTGTAATATCGATTGATGAATTGATACTAAGATATCCTAAGATATCTTCTTTATCCCGTAATTTATTTTCATCTCCGTAATGTTGAGGAAGAAGAAATAATAATACGTATATTTTGAGAAATATGTAGTTATTCTCCACAACAAAATAACCAAGTTTAAAACAGATGCTGGAATTGAATCATCGATTCTCTCACGAGAAAACTACTAAGTCCAGATGAAGGAACAGATGAGAAATAGCTACCAATGCCCAGAAAAAACCTTCTGTTAACTAAGGGCGTTCTGAATTGAACAATGCCAACTATGAAAACGAACAAGCATGTCATATCTGACACTCCTGTATACTCTTGAAGGAGAAGATCCATGCTCAGTGAGTACCGACTCAGCTCAAGGCAGATAACCACAAAAGAATGACAAATGGTAAACCAGTCCCTTATACATTTTCTCTCTCATTAAAATTTTGTAGAAACGAAGAAAAAAGTCTTTTCTTTTAACCCTTCTAGCTATGCAGTTCTATATTGGTGGAATGTTAAGTAAACTTTTCGCCTTGGTACTTAATTCCAGCGACGTCTAAGATCAACTTCTCAGCGTCAGAATGCCATCTTATTCACTATTACATGGCTATTACGAAAGTTGCTCCTTGACGATTTCATTTCTCTTGCTAAAATGAGATTTCATTTCTCTTCCTAAAATGATTCCAACTTGAATTTTTATCCCAGAATACTTCATGTACCCTTCATAAGAAATAAACACGTTGCTCGTGTTCTCGAATTTCCTTATAAATCCGGACCTGTTTGGCATTTAAAACCTTCACGTCGAACCGAACAATAATAAATTATTGTATTATGCCATGGCCCTGTAACCTTTTCACTCGTAGCAGACGTAATTGACCAAACTGGCAATTATGCAAAAGTAATAATCTTCCACACAGTGATGTAATGCGCGAGCTGAAAACAGTTGAACTAATGATTTTCTATCGTGCACAATTTAACTTCAAATAGCAGTTTTGTTTTTCTACAACGAGTTCATTCAGTTAAAAAATCGTTATTAGTACCAGATAGATAAATATATCGTTCATTCAACTGTTTTTTTACTCAAAATGTGCTTATGAATTGAGGTGATCAAAATAAGAAATTGGAAAAATAAAAGTAGTCTTACAGAATGCAAAACCACGCCCATATTAAAAGATACTACGAAGGTCAATATGAAAGAGTAAAATGGGAGTTGAAAAATATAAATTTTTTTCTACTCCCACCTGTGAATATGCTCATTTCATTATAGTTTACTAAACGGATAAGTAGGCGATTCTAGCCAACAGAAAGGCTATGATTTCGTATCCACTCAAGGTGGGTTGTGAATTCCACCAATCACAGAGAAAATACTTAGTTACCAGGGACAACCTTGTAGAAACGTCACAATTCTTATATGTCTACCTAAAAACACGAAATCCAAGTTGTTTCATTTGAGCATAAATGAATGTACTTATATCTGAAATATTTCCTAGTTCATTGATAGTCCAGTCTATGACCATTTTCCCGTGTATTTATCCCATACAGCACCGATTCGCATGAAAATTTGTATTCAAGATCTACATACACTCTTTTTCAAAATCTACCCTGTGCCGAGGGTTGCTTTCTCCCTGGGGGTGGATGCCACCCCTTCTTGGGGGTGAAATTTTTTTTATTGAAAATAAGTGCGGGAGTCAATAGATTGACTGATTCTAAGCACTTTTTGTTCAATGAAGTTTTTTCTGAAAAGCAATACTTTTCGACTTATTCGCGAGTGAAATTGTCGGTTTTCAGTGAAAAAAAAAACACATTTACAGATCCTTTTTCGGGAATAACTGGAAAATAATGCATCTAATCGAAAAACCTGCGGAAAGCGAAATTATAGTTTTTGAAAAAACAAAGGCGATGGTTTATTTGTGGTGAATGCAAACCCACTACAAACTGAATAATTGCTTGTTGAAAGTTGATTGGTATTTTCAAACGCCAAAATTGAAAAATTCTACGTACATTAACCAAAAACAAATTAATTCTTTGGAAAAAAACCAATTGAACCTTTTCTGAAGTCCTTCAAAAATCCTTTATTTTTGTTATTTACAAAAGTTTCTAGCATCAAAACTGACCGAGGTATGAAGGAAATAATGTTGAATCCTATTTTTTCCTTGAAAAAAAATTGTGAATAACTCATCCTTGCTTTCCCCCCCCCTTTAGAAAAAATCGTTGCTTAGTGGAACTTTATGTATATATACATATATGATATACATAAAGTTCCACTAGGCCTAAAATATAGTTACTATGTGTATTCTTGAATATACTAATGTACATACTCTAATTTCTACAAAAATTGTTTTTGTTTTTTTTCCCATAACTCGCTCAGTCTTCAAGCAATCAAATCCACCAAAAAAGTATTTTGTAGGTTTTTTCAAGAGCTATAAGCTCATCCACATCATTTTTCGTTTCAGATCATATTTTTGAAAAAGGGTCATGCTGAAAGGGCTCAAAAAAGGTACTTTGCGCGAACCCTCACAATATTTAACTGGCCATATCTTACTCTATTTTCATCCTGCAGAGAAGAATCAAATAGCGAAATTTTCAGAGAAGAAAAGCCTTAAATTTTGTACTCTAGAAAATTTTGCATGTGATCAATACTTTTCGAGTTATTTCGAAGAAATTGTGATTTTTCGCTGAATTACGAATATGATTTTTTCTCTTCAATCTCAAGTTTTTCCAAAAGTACGTAGTTTCAATTGACGAAAAACTCAGAACTCATTACAAGAACATAAATGAAGTGAGTTGTGGAGTAATAACGATTTTTTTCAAAGGGGAGGAAGAGAGGAGTTATTCACAATTTTTTTTCAACGAAAAAATAGTATTCTACATTATTTCCTTCATACCTCGCTCAGTTTTGATTCTAAAAACTTTCATGAATAACAAAAATAAAGGATTTTTGAAGGACTTCAAAAAAGGTACGATTAGTTTTTTCCGAAAAATGCATTGGTTTTTGGTTATTGTATGTAGAAACTTCCCATTTTGGCATTTGAAAATACCAATCAACTCTTAACAAGCAATTATTCAGTTTGTAGTGGGTTTGCATACATCACAAATGAACAATGGCCTTTGTTTTTTCAAAAGCTATAATTTTGCTCTCCACAGGTTTTTCGATTAGATGCCTTATTTTTCAGTTATTCGCGAAAAAGGATCTGAAAATGTGTTTTTTTTGACTGGAAACCGACAATTTCACTCACGAATAAGTCGAAAAGTATTGCTTTTCCAAAGAAACTTCATTGAACAAAAAGTGCTTAGAATTAGTCAATCTATTGATTTCCGCACTTATTTCCAATAAAAATTTTCTCACCCCCAAGAAGGGATGGCATCCACCCCCAGGGAGAGAGCAACCGTTGGTACAGGGTAGATTTTGAAAAAGAGGGTATGTAGATCCTCAATCCAAATTTTCATACGAATCGGTGCTGTATGGGATGAATACACAGTTTACACTTTTTTCACCGTCATAGACTGGAGTATGAGTCAAGTTTGAATTGTCATATTTGATATTTTTTGTGGACTTTCATATATTTTTCACACCAATATTTATCTGAAAGTAAACAACCCAGTGGTTAGAGGGTCAGAGCGTCTGAGAAGATCCACTTTATAGTCGTGGGTTCGAGTCTCACCAAAACCGTCTTTTTTTCCCTTTTTTCAATTTGACAGACATTGCTAATTCAATTTGTATTGTTCAAGCAATTAGTTGGTAGGTCGTTCTCAGTCAGTGAGGTTAAATGGTATAATCTCTGAACTTTATGCACTAAAATCAGGAGTACCTCAGGGATCCCATTGTGGTCCATTGTTGTTTTGCCTTTTCATCAATGACATCAAAACTAAAATTCAGTATTCTGATTTTCTCCTTGTCGCTGATGATCTGAAGATCTTCAGAGTGGTGGGAAATATTTATGATGCTAATCTTCCCCAAATAGACATCAATAATATCTCAGAATGGTGTTATGAAAATTGTCTTTATCTTAATAATAAGAAATGTTTCTCAATGGTGTTTAGTAGATCACAATCGGCAATTCAATTTGATTACCGATTAGAAGATAATGTGTTAGTTAAAAAACAAGAATGTAAAGGTTTGGGTATATTATTAGACAACAAGCTTTGTTTTAATAACCATGTGTACTATGTATCCCAAGGAGCGCTCAAAATGCTTGGTTTTATTGCGAGGTCATCAACAAATTTTTCCCCCCGCACTATAAAAGTTTTATATTGCTCTCTAGTCAGATCTATTGTTGAATACAATACCATGATTTGGAATCCATACTATGACAAATACATTCATCAAATAGAAAATGTACAAAGAGAATTTCTGAAAATCACAGCATACAAACTAGGTCTAGTTGTTGGTGAATATAACTACAATGAAGTAATGAACTTGATCAGCTCACCCAGTCTAAGTGATCGCAGGATTATGATATGGTTTATCTCTCTAAAATAATCTCTGGCATAATCATCATCATCATTCAATGTTCCAAGTAGGGAAACCAAAAAAAAACTTATTCGTTGTACCACATCACTCAACTAACTATAGTTTTTATACACCCATCTCAAATATGTTGAGATTGGGAAATATATATTATCATGGTGTTGATTTCTTTTGCGAAAATCCAAATATTTCTATAAAAGAAATAGCTAGAATTTTGTTCAATTTATTGTTATTTATGATTAGTGATATTGCTGTTGAATTGAAATTCTATTATTTTTTATGTTTATATATTTCAAATATTATTATATTCTTGTATTCTGATGCGATTTCAATGTGATATAGTGCATCGGTTAAACGTCGCAATATATTTGTTATTTCTCAATTGTATTGGGGTAACCCGTTTATAAATAAATAAATATTGAATTTATTGAATGGATATGGGCAGTACCGCCCTCATCCTCGTGCGAAATGGTCACCATATTCACTCTTGTTGTTCAAACTACTATGCCAAACTATATTTTCAACTAGCAGAAATCATTGTAATGATTGACAGAGTGAAAAAATATATTTCATAAAAATATATATCATTTCACAAGCGAGTGACGATTTCAATGTACAATTCCAGATGATGGCTTCAAAAACATTTTAGATTTTCAAATAGTGATTTTCTTGGATGTAGTAATCATCCTACACAGGTGTTAACCATCCGTGTTTGTTGTTTCATGTTTATTTATATCCAAACGAATTTGTTGAAATTTATATAAATGCGAAAAAAATTATGTGTATTGAAAATAATTCAGACTGTGTAGTCCATGTACAAAGCCATATATCATACTTCAAATCGGAGAAACGATTTTTCAAAAAAAATTCTAGTATAAGAGCTGAGTGCCAACATTCTGGGCTATCGGGTAACAAAAATCTATTAGTAACACTTACTCTTCAAACTCAGATCAGCTAACTCCTGAAGATATGTGGAGAGCGAGCACTTTTTTGAACAGTCAACGTTTTTAAATTTTCCACCTGATCTAGAGGCTGATTGTATGCATTTAGGCCTCCAACGAATGAAAGCTTATTGTTAAACAGGTATTGTGGAGGTCGTGTTCAACTATCCCATTGAACTATTGCGCTTGTATTTTTAAGTTGGTTGTGTAGAAGTTTCGAAACGAATGCCATTCCAGTATGTTCTTTCTCCTACTGTCATTCATTGTAAAGTATTCAAAATTATCCCAAACAAAACTTTTTCATATCATGTTCCACATCTTTCACTTTCGTATAAGCCTGGAAAATTTGCTTTCCACCACTGATTATCATCATCTGGAAATGATTTTTTTTTGAATAATTATTGTTCTCAGATGAATTTTGTACATGGCCTGAAGAGTTCAATGATCTATCAAAATGGACGTGGCTTAGTGAAATTGGTGACATCGTTAATGAAATTCATTTAGAGAATGACGGTATTTGCTTGACAACGTTCTTCGAAATGTATCATTAGTTTTTGTCACTACGTAAAAGGACTCAGTGTATATTATAATGATGTCAATAGGAAGCTTAAATATTTGTGACTGAAGATATGTAGAGACATCATTGAAGAAACAAAATTAAATGATCAAAATCAATCCATCTATTGAAATGAAGAATGATAAGAGATTATTCATGTTCAAGAAAAAAAAATATATCAAAGGCAAAACCTTGGTTAAGATTGGTTCTACAGAATGATTGTTTGAAATATGACGTCGACAACTTTGGTATCTACCGTAAATATATTCAACCCAATATGTATTGGAATTTATATCGATCCCAAAATATCAACATCCATATCATATCACCCATAGTCTTCATAATGTATTTCGATTATATTCAGATAACAAAATACAATAGATAATGTGAGGTCTGATGAATCGAGTCATCAAACCAGTACACATCAAATGTATAGTGGAAAGTCCTGTATACTGTTATCATCTCATGATGAGGGGAGAAAAGGGATGAAGGGAATAATTAAAAAATGAAGTGAATCTCAATTTCAAGTACTCATAGGAACTTATACTGGAGTTCTGATGGTTGAACTGAAAAAATAAGAGTAGGTATTTGAAGAACTTCCATTAATGCACTTTACGTTTGATGAGAGAAATTGCTAATTAAAATTTCATGCACTACAAAACTTCGCGAGTTTATGTACCTCAACAAAACATGTTCAACACTTAATCGTCACTCAAGAAATATTAGTTCAAATTCAGTTTACACATGACCTTTACCAGATTCAGTCAGTTGGTGATTTCATTTTCCTTTTGTAGTCTTTACTTCAATGATGATTACTAGTTGCATAGTTCCGGAGTACCAAAACAGGAAGTATATGGTTTGCTCCAGTAAACATCTCAGTTGGGTTCTATAAACGAACAATTGGATGTTTTTTCATTGTCATTGCCTTTGTTCTTATCGAAACTAGAAATCGATAAGGGAAAAAGACATATATCTCTCATCACTAGCTATATTCAAATATGTAGAGCTTTATTGAGGAAAGGAAGTGAGAATAGACAAGGAATACCGGAAAAGATCAAATTATTATCTGAATATGGAAAATGAAATATTATTTATAAAAAAAAAACGAAGAAAATGACTGGACATCCAAAATGGTATACACAAAGTGAAGAAATTGGACGATTGTTAAGAGCTGAGTTTTTGCTCACAAGTTCATTTTTAAAACCTGTACTAATTTGATTTCGATATGAATGGTGAACCTAGAGTCTTGTGGTCAACCCTTGTCAATAGCGTAACAAATCTTTGTGAGAAACTAAGTTCAGAGTTGAAATTTGATGGAGAAATATCACGATAATCTCATTTCGTGAAAATTTTAAATTTAGTGAACGGAGGATGATGTTAGTTTTGAAAAATAAAAAGTATTAGCCACTGAACACAACGGTTTTCCATTTGAAGGAATAATCTTATGAAAAAAACATCACTTCAGCATCAACTGCACTTCTCTGATATTTTAAATAGTTAGGTATATCATGCGAATCCGTTGGAATAGTTATATTTGACATCAATATAAAATGAATGTTACAGCATGGAAGAAAGTCATCATTATCAGTATTGTCTTCACTCGAACATCGCATCTGGGTTCAATTTTTTTTGCTTTTTGTTTTCTTAAGATGTGATAATGACTCCATGATTCAGTTCTGTGTATGTTTTACTGCTCCATATTCAGAAAAAATAGCATTAATTTCATCACTGAGTTTTTCATAATTTTGACTAGATCATTAGATTCTTCTGTATATTTTCCAATAAGTTGCGGAGGAAAATCCTCGATTTTCTTTTGGATTGAGAAATTACATGATGGCTCACTGATTTGAAGTTGAGTCGACAATATTATTTCCAATCTTGCAGCTTGTGGTTGAGAGGTTAAGAGCCCAAAAAAGCTAGAAAAAAGTATCCATCCACCAAAAAATTATGACATTCAAACATTACAACTTTTCTATTATTGAGTATTCCATAATTTTGACTGGATCATCAGATTTTTATTATTACTTGCTTATTGGTTGCAGAGTAGAATCATTATTTTTTCTATTTGAAAAATATGCTGTTCCCCTGACTCGATTTCAAGTTAGCATTGAACATTTTTATTATTCAGTTTCGAGAACTATCACCAGATCAGTGAATTTCGTCATCAATTAGTTACGAAAGAACTTTTCTGTTCAAGAAAATAGGTACATAGTGCCTCGCTAACTTGATATCAACTTAGCGATCCAACTTTTCATAATTGACTCATTCAGACTGTCAGATTCCTTTATCCATTTGTAACCAGTCAATGATTAGAGGAATTGAATGGTCTAGGCAGAGTTGTGAAAAAATCATGAATCTTTTCGAACAAGAAAATTAATGATTTTCCACTGTACCTAATTGACGAATAAGTGAAAAAATCTAATGGCCTAGTAAAAACTGTAAAATATTCAATAACTTGACGTCAAGTTGAACTAACATCATGTATTTTTTCAAAGCAAGAAGCCATTTTTTCACGCAATTGATTAGAAAAAAAAATAGCACAAAATCATGGAGTCATCAGTTTTCCATATCTACAAAACTTTACATACATTTATAGAGATTTGATGAAGAAATTGAATCTCTGTGTCTTTCTATTCGTACACCTGAAACTTACCTGATGAGAAACTGTTTTTATTCCTCAAATGATTATTATATTGTTGCTGGGCATGTTTAAAATATTTTATTTATTGCCGTTATTGGCATTTCATGTACGTACCTTTTTTATAATTTTTTCATGTTCTTCGAGCCCATTGACATTTTGAATGAACTAATACTTTTATTCACATTTGCATATATTACATAATGCCGCAGAAGAGGTTAATGAGACGTCATTTCTCAACACACTGCTTTTGTAAATTGAAATAGGGGGAGTGTCTTCTCAAGAACAAAATAAAGCCTATTCATTACGCTATAAGGTAGACTAACTATGGATTTCCATCAAGTAAAGGCCACCTCAGTCCAAAAATACAAAGCCTATTCGTCAAATTGGCGAAAAACTGGAGGTATACAGTATAAGTAGAGAATCTTTGAGAATCATCATAGCAACTCATTGTGTTTGATTTTAATTTGTTTTTATGTCTGTTTTCTCCATATGGAATTCAATTTTTTATTTGTTTTCTTGATTTTGAGTGAGCAGATAAAAGCGATATTGTTTGTGATCGCTCACTGGATCAGATCCCGTGGAAGTTTTTGAAAGTCAGTGATCGATAGACTTCCTCGCACTACTTACTCGAATAACAGTTACGGCGTAGATGATTCTTGTACTCACATCGGACCACCGTTATGCACATTCTACGTATATATAACTTATTCGCGAAGAATAAACAATAATTAATGTTATTGGTTTAATTAGCTGCACGAACAAGAATATGCACAGTTACAAAATCAACTCTTTGTTGCAGATTCGACCCAGTGCATGGAAATCGGATTCACAACTCAACCAGAAGCAAGTTAATAGGTAAATATCAGGGTTCTCTGAAATGAAACATGCCAAATTTGTTGGTCCGTCATCTGTTACGGACCAACAAATTTGGCAGGTAGTCACTGGACTAGTTCATTATCGAGAAATTGATTAGAATAATCAACAGTAACAAACAAAGTCCATACCGGACCAAAAATCTTTAGATATACAAACAACTAACCCTATCTTTAGATTTAGTATCAATTTTCTTCTCCTAAAGATGCTAACCTTGTTAGCCAAACGCGCGTCGAGTGCAAAAATATCAGTTTGGTGTTAGGGTAATTTATATATATATATAATATACCTATATATATATATATATATATATTTGATCGGCTAGGCTTCCGCGGTTAGAAATGTGCTGGCTGGAACTTCCGGTTGATCTGCGTCTGGAATGATTCACTTGTCTACGTTTCGGCTCCCATTTCGGAGCCATGTTCAAGACTGAGTGACCTTGCGTCTAGGTCTGAGTTGTCTTACTAGCTGGCTATCATCACTGGAGATCGAGGATTGAAGGTTGGTGGGATTTAAGGGTTCATTAGTAATTATGGCACGATCAGGGATCGGACGGCCGATGGGAGGTTTGAACGGATTAGTTCCCAAGTCGGAGTGAATAGAAGTATGTCGGACCAAGAGTTTATTGAGGCAGTTGGGACGTTTTTCGATTTCAATGACTTCTCGGGTAACTCTGGTTTGGGGGGTTTTGGCTGTGGCAACGGTTTTGGTGTTTTTGAAATCTATTTTGTGTCTTTGGGTGTTCGAAGGTAGGTGGATATTTGGTTGTTAGCTGTGAAAATGGTTTTGATGTTATGTCGTGTCAGAATTCGACTTATTTTATCAGTAACACCATGAATATATGGAAGGAAAGCTTTTTGTCGTTCAGGTTCGTCCTTCGGGGGTCTAGGGTGAAGATCTCTGTTTTGCTGGAGTTTAATAGACTTGTGGATTTGGGAATCGGAAAAATTGTTTTGGGCAAGTGCGGATTTGAGCTTTTCCATTTCATTGGATCTATTATCTATTGTGGTTATCGGTGAGTTTGAAGGACCTATGTATGAGAGAATTCAGAACCGAATTCAATTATACTGGGTGATGATGAGACTTGGCACTTCTGTCTTGAGTATATTCAATGTATGTACTTCATTAAGCATTCATTAAACCGTCATAAATGCTAATTGAAAGTTTTTTCATAGCATATCTAAAGGGACACATGCTATTATCTGTCTCCATCCATGTATCATACCCGATTTCCTAACACGATTCCAAGAAAAATGGATGGTACGAATAGCGACGAAATTTTTTTATACGAACTATTTGAAACTTTTCCGAGATCAATTACCCTGATACCAAACTGATATTTTTTTTGCACTCGACGCGCGTTTCTCTAACAAGGTTAGCATCTTCAGAGGATGCTAACCTTGTTAGCGAAACGCGCGTCGAGTGCAAAAAAAATATCAGTTTGGTATCAGGGTAATTGATCTCTAAAAGTTTCAACTTTTACAACAAAAGTTCCAATCTCAACGTTTACTTTATATACGAACTATGACAACTGAATGAAATAAATATAAAGTTGAATATGAATTGAAGCTAATTTTTACTGGTGTCAAACCAATGGAGCATTCAAAATATGCATGAAAGAAAATGCAATTATATTTTGAGATACTTTATTTTCATTATTTATATAATTTATATAAATTATGTAATTTTTTCAAACCTTCAATAATAATTACATTTATCTGTTTAAACTACAAGAATTTCACGTAGTGTTGAAATAGGAAAGTTTAGTTTGAAGGAATAATTTTGGAAAAATTATTCATAACGATCAATTCATTGAAAAAATAAATTAAATCACCTTGTACCCGAAACTTTCATTCCAAAGTACTATTACTGGGATGGAAACGTACTATCTGAACCTGATTCGTGAATTTCCAAAAGATCATTGGATACTTTTCTCCAGGAGTTGTGACTGACAATAAAATATGATGATAATCACAAAAAAACTCAATGGGTATAAAGACAAAATGTGAAAATGAAACATAATTCACTGGAAGGGCTTTCACAATGAATTATGGAATGAGAAGAAAGTGAAGAATTGAAGTCCTAAAAAAAACAAGTGAATGGGTTGAAACGGAATATTGCTGTGAAGAATCAATTAGAAACAAATGAATCAAATAATGCAAAAAAGTAACGAAATGTATTCAAACCAACAAATAGGGTTACATTTCGACGGTTATCGATAGAGGAAGTACGAACACTTCAATGCCTTAAGGGTTCATCTGATTGGAAAATGATGTCCTTCAAGGAAATTTTGTATAAGAGCAACCGAAATAATACAGTCAGCTCACAACTTCGTGTCGATATTTTTTAATATTTCTTCGATTATTCACTCATTTCATCTTCATTTGATGTTTGCGTCTTTCCCAATTCTATTTTCGTTTCATCCGATTTTATAGTTTTTTCTGTTTGATTCTTTCAATAATTTTTCTGAAAATTAACCGCAATATATAATGTCATTAAATGAAATATAAATGTTTGTCATCATTACTTTTTTACATTCGTCAAAAGTTGATAGCGCTCTATGAATGAAGAGAGACACCCAAATATTTTTTCACTCAGGGCAAGTTCTTCAATGAATGAGTTATCTGCCAGAAAAATGTCTGGAAATGAGAGGGTGCACGTGATTAATGTTTAGCAGTGGTAAGGATGAAAACTGTTGGCTATTTTCATCTGAAAGATATCTTGCATTTAGAAACCGGTCCTATGAAGTACTAAAAGTGATGTCATTTAACGTAAACCGACCCTGATATTCATGAATTGAAAAAGGGGAGACTTGTAGTTCTTCGGTTCGATTCTTGGGAGTCCACATCGATGACACCATCTATATCTCATTTTATTGTGTTTTGTAACTCTTGTGTTTTATAACTTTTGTAACTCAGTGACGTAATTCACAAACTGTAACTCTGCTGGAATAAATAAGTTACCTACCTACCTACCATTTTACAATGGGGGGTCGAACCCCACTACTGCTCAACAAACAACATTGTTAGTTGAACGTCCATCGAATTGAAATAATAAAACACCTAATAATGGAATGTGTTGAGAAACTCGGAGAGATTTGCTGAATTCTTTATTATATTTCGATATATCAGCTATTACTGACACTTTTGTCTTTAATCAGCAAACACACATGTAGGGAGATTCGCTGTTTATCTCAAAAACAAAACACGAATGACGTAATATCTTCATTGACTGACAGAATCCATTAAAGAACTTGTTTCCCATTGTGCTCATTAATTCACAATGAGTGTGTTATACATACGAATATGGTCAAAGTCATTAGATCCATGGAAACATGGGAAATTTCATAGAATATTTTAATCGCACGGTTGTTGGTTCACCTTGGCAAGGTAGGTACACCCCACGCATCATTATTGGTGAGCAGACTAACAAGCTGCTATTGTAGTTTCAGAACAATTCGGAATATCCGGTGAAATTATTCACAATTGCGCTGGGCCATCTGAATTTGGGTACATTCACTTCATATTCTGGAAGTGATTTCTCTTCGCCTATGTGTCAAAGCATTCGATTGATTCGGTGAAAGGCATCTAGAAATTCAAATTTGCCCTAGGTCACTACATGACTAGTGAGATAGAAGCATGTTCTGTAAGTGAATTAATAATAATAGTTTTATACAGGGTGTAACTGAATAAGTGTAAAACATTCAAGGAGGTGATTTCTCTTCCAAAAAAAAAATAGTATTTTCCAAGAAACTTCATTGGGGCATCCCTTGTTAAGATACAGCCCCTGAAAGGGAGTACATAAAATTTGTATAACAATTTTTGTCACAAGCATTGAAAAAGTTACAATATTTAAATTAACCTGACGTTTTGTAATACCAAAAAAACACGTAGCCAGTAATTTATTTGGTTTACCCAATGGTTGTAAGGGGTGGAAAACGCAACCCCTGACATTTATTTCCAATGTTACATTATTCTTATTATTTGTTTACCATTTAAAAATTTATTTTCGATAGCCTGTTTTATTCTAAACAAAAAATGTCTCTTGGTTCTTTTTGCCCAAAATAAACCAGTTCGCAGCAAAAAAAATTTTTACGAACAACTACTGAGATACATCGTCATAAATGCGAAAATACGAAACGAATCCATCTAGTAGGTCGCTATTAGCGATAGTGACAATTAAATTGGTATGGCGCTGTCAGTTTGTGAATTTTTGAAATTGAATTAATATTAATTGTGTGTTGTTATTCTATTATTAATTTGTTACTTTACATTTTATGTACTCCCTTTAAGGGGCTGTATCTTAACAAGGGATGCTCCAATGAAGTTCCTTTATATGAAAGATCCTATTTTTTTTTCGATGAGGAATCACCTCCTTGAATGTTTTACACTTATTCAGTTAAACCCTGTATATACCAATATAGGAAAGCTAAGAAACTCACTCTTCTTACGCATCGAATACTTGTTTTATCTTTTTCTATTCTTGATGGAAAAGCTTGGGTGGAAGTAAACGAAACGTAGGTTTTCAGCTAGTTTCATTTGGAATACGATATGCTGTAGTCCTGAACAGGTCAGTTGGAAGTGTTCATGACTCCAAAATAATTTCATGTGTTCTTTCTGAAATACAATCTTTCCCACCGTCATTTTTCATACATGTTTCCATGTGAGATGATGCTGAACAGGTTAACTGCTATGCGAAGGGATGATAAGCATTTTTTTTTGAGACCAGTTGATGAATTATATACATTCGATATATAAATAAGCATTCAAAGGGGTGGACAATAACTATCCCCATCATTTTGATTATTAATTTTTTGCTCATTATCGTTACACTTTTGAGTGTATGAGACCACACGCCAGAAAAACAATGAATTCAAAAATCTCCACAACATCTACTGGAACACCGCTGATCTTCCTGACCTATTTTTCGATGCATAAAGTCATCCAGCAAATCCATAGGCATGAAAGAGTATTTAGGTTCTACATGGTTCCAGCTTGATCCCACGCTTTTTACCCCTTCACACCCAGTACTCCACATAAGCATACCATAATATCCGAATGAATACCATTTTCAACGGCTTATATAATCGAACAGAAAACTGTTATGGCGTGCTGCTATGTATTTTTTCTACGACCACATGAGAAAGTAATACATATTCACACTCCCTACTCCTATGAAACTAACTTTCCGCACGGTTACCAATAAGCCGTCAAACCCGTGAATCCTGTAAGATTTAAAGATGTTATTAATAATTGCTCTTTCTCGTTGATAATTATCTACATGAATTCTGGAGTGAAAATAATTATTTATAAAAAACCAAGGCGACTCCGAAATTCGAACCCACACAACCTTACGGTTATTTTACCGGATACTGTACCAACTGAGACAATTCAGAATTCGATAAACGTTATCAGAGATATGTCCTTACATCCCTTGAATATACATTAATCTCATTATGATGTTTTGAATTTTCATAATTTTTTATGGTTCCAAATAATTCAATTTGTTCCATAGTAGTTGTATCTAATAAGTACCTACATATCGTCATTTTTCCAAGTAAACGTTAATTATCGTTATTTCTTTGCTTCACTCTGAAAGTAATTGTAAATTAATGTGTACTTTTTATAGAAACAATATTCAAACATAGACTGTCATAAATAAAACCTAACATCAGGCAACTCAATTTGCACGATCTGATATTCATATATTCTTTAATAATATACAGGTTGTCGTAGGAAAAGTAGTGTAATTTACTTGTTCTAAAGTGAAAATGTCACTTTCCGCATAAGTTATGTAATATACTATTACAGAGTGGTATGACAAGCTACCCCTACCAAACTATTTCCAAAATCTTAAAAACAAATTCACAGAAATGTTTTCACTGTTAGGTCATACTTTGGCACACTGGAACACGGTCGTGTATGTCGCTAAATTACGTTTAAGAGGAAAATTCAGTTTTATCGTGTCTATCATTGTTGTTTTGATACGGATACGTTTCATTTCACGGGAAATGAATTACTTGAAATTTTAGTCCGATAGGTATGGCACTATTATCCAAATGGATGATACACTGGTATACGCTCAATATATCACTAACGCCATTTTGTTTTTGAGTTTCAAGAAACATTTCAACTGTAATTGAAGACGAAAGTTAATGTATTCTCGAAATGTAATGTCTAATTTTTTGGTCTGGTATTGAAAGTGGTATTGAAATGCACTCGAATGTGCATTACATATTTATTTATTAAGAAAATTCACAGGTTGGTAGTAGTAAAGATATTACACTTTAGGCGTGGTCAACTACAAAAACATGCATTCTACAGTAAAATTTCTACTTCCGTTCTATGAAAACTTTTCATAGAGATCAATTAATCAAACTGATATCACTCCCAATCGACCACATTATTTGCTAATGAGGTTAGCAACTTCGGGAGAAGAAAATTGATACTGAATATAGAGACTGAGTAGAGAATCCGCTCGAGAAATATATAATGTATCAACTGATATGAAATAATTTCAATGTACCTTTCAACAAAATGAATCAAATCTGGTAGGTTCAGTGCATGGGGTACTCACCTGTGGTGATATCTATGTCATTTAAAATAATCCAAATTTCATACATACTTCTCCCATTCATATATATTTTCGATATTTGAAACCCTGAATTCACAATGTTATTGTTTCCTTCACAATAATTTCATTGTCCAGAGGATGACCAAATAAAAGGTCGAAACGTCAACATAAACATTATTTCATTTTATGTTCCACTGACCACTTTTAACAAACTAAAAAACTGAAATTAAATTCTTTTGGTCACGTACATCTCCACAAAAAGTGAAGTGTTATTGCCTGAAAACACGGATAAACGACCTTTCGTAAAAATGAAACCTAGCAAGATCGATTTATCTCCCCCGAAAACCCCTGCGTACTGAATTTCATCAACATCTTTGGAGCCGTTCCGAGAGTTAGATAAATTGGCTAAACTGTTTTATCCTATTGGGCTAAGGACGAACCAGGTTAGCCTGGGCTATACCAGTTTATCCTAATTCGTCCTACACATGCAATAAGATAAACTGGTATAGCCCAGGCTAAACTGGTCCGTCCTTAGCCCAATAGGATAAAACAGTTTAGCCAACTGGTATAGCCTGGGCTATACCAGTTTATCCTATTGCATGTGTAGGACGAATTAGGATAAATTGGTATAGCCCAGGCTATAACGTCCCAAGAGAAAATCATCTAAGTGCCCCAAATTGTATGGTCTCCCCAAAGTCCATAAAGAAGGTGCAACTTAGACCAATCGTGAGCTCTATAGGGTCACCAACTCACCAATTAGCGAGCGAGACACATTGCCCATGCTCTCCAACCACATGCGGAACAGGTCGATTCGTACGTACGCAATTTCATAGATGTACTGAAAACACAAACCGTTAGTCCGAACGATGTCCTTGTCAGCTTCGATGTAACGTCCTTATTCACCCAGGTACCCATCAGAGAGGCACTAGAAGTAATCAAAAAGAAATATAAACCAGAAGAACATATCATTGACTTGGCTGAACATTGCATGAAAAACACGTATTTCATCTATAACGATCAACGATAGACAAATTGAGGGGGCACTAATGGGCTCACTACTGTCACCCATTATTGCTAATCTCTTCATGGAAGAGATCGAAACCAAAGCAATAGCAATGTCAGACGTGAAACCAAAACTCTGGCTGAGATATGTTGATGACATTTTCGTGATTTGGTCACACGGACATCAGGAACTTGAAAGGTTTTTCAATCACTTGAATGAACTCTACCCACGGATCGAATTCACCAAAGAAATTGAAGAAGATAACAAGCTCTCATTTCTCGATGTTTTAATCATGAAAAAGGCGACGGTACGCTAGGCCACACGGTATATCGCAAAGCAACACATACCAACAGATACCTGAACGCAAATTCACATCACCATCCAAAACAAATTCACGCTGTGGCAAAAACACTAATCACACGTTCAATCAGGTTGGCAGACAACGATCATCAAAAACAAGAGCGGAACACGATCGAGGAAACTCCGAGGAACACCGGTCATAACAACCAGACTACCATACATAAAAGGAACCACAGATAAAATCAGCAGAATTCTCCGCAAACACGACATAGCTACTTCATTCGTACCAGAACGTACAATGAGATCGATACTCCGTAATCCGAAGGACCCGATACCACTGGAGTCTCAGGGATTTTACGAAGTACCATGTCGAGACTGCAACAAGTCCTACATCGACCCGACCAACAGACGGATCAACGTACGCGAGGATGAACATGAGCTATCAGTTAAGGGAAAAGTCACCACATCTTCCATCTTCCAACACGTATTGGAGACAGGACATAACATCAATTTCGAAAAGACAAAAACATTAGCGAGCGATGAAAACTTCTACTCTCGAACAATCAGAGAGGCTATCGAAATTGAGAAACGACCGAGTAGTATGAACAAGAGAGACGACGCCCAAAGATTACCAAGAACGTGGAAACCCATCCTATCACTAAACAAAAACAAGCCGATCACACCAGAGGAACAATGTCGGAACTTACCACGTAATTACCCAGACATAATGACAAATGCAGTCGGACCAACGAAGAAAGTGGGAGGGGCCCAGATCAAAGATACCATCAATGAACACCCCTATATATCGAGAAGCAGAACTCGAATTAATTAGTCGAGTTCGGAGGTCGTAACTCTAGACATCACCTAGAAGATGGCAAATGAGACTTTGCCGAAACGTTGTGACAATTATCCTTCATTAATACGGAATGAAACCCGAAGAACCAACTCAACATATATATATATATATATATATATATATATATATATATATATATATATATGTATATGTATATCTATTTATATATATATATATATATATATATATTTATATATATATATATATATATATATATATATATATATATATGATCGGCTAGGCTTCCGCGGTCAGAAATGTGCTGGCTGGAACTTCCGGTTGATCCGCGTCTGGAAAGATTTACTTGTCTACGTTTCGACTCCCATTTCGGAGCCATTTTCAAGACTTAGTGACCTTGCGTCTAGGTCTGAGTTGTCTCACTAGCTGGCTATCATCACTGGAGATCGAGGATAGAAGGTTGGTGGGATTTAAGGGTTCATTAGTAGTTATGGCAGGATCAGGTATCGGACGGTCGATGGGAGGTTCGAACGGATTGGTTCCCAAGTCGGAGTGAATAGAAGTATGTCGGACCAAAAGTGGTTTCCAGGTATTGGGGAGTCTTTGAGAATCGTCGCGTTTATTGAGACAGTTGGGACGTTTTTCGATTTCAATGGCTTCACGGGTAATTCTGGTTTGGAGGGTTTTGGCTGTGGCAACGGTTTTGGTGTTTTTGAAATCTATTTTGTGGCCTGTTTCTAGATGATGTTGGAATAATGCTGAGTTTGTGTCAGAATTACGGACTGCTAGTTCGTGTTCATATGCTCTACAGGACACTCGTCGGTTGGTCTGGCCGATGTCCCAGAACATACATCGGCCAGACCAACCGACGAGTGTCCTGTAGAGCATATGAACACGAACTAGCAGTCCGTAATTCTGACACAAACTCAGCATTATTCCAACATCATCTAGAAACAGGCCACAAAATAGATTTCAAAAACACCAAAACCGTTGCCACAGCCAAAACCCTCCAAACCAGAATTACCCGTGAAGCCATTGAAATCGAAAAACGTCCCAACTGTCTCAATAAACGCGACGATTCTCAAAGACTCCCCAATACCTGGAAACCACTTTTGGTCCGACATACTTCTATTCACTCCGACTTGGGAACCAATCCGTTCGAACCTCCCATCAACCGTCCGATACCTGATCCTGCCATAACTACTAATGAACCCTTAAATCCCACCAACCTTCTATCCTCGATCTCCAGTGATGATAGCCAGCTAGTGAGACAACTCAGACCTAGACGCAAGGTCACTAAGTCTTGAAAATGGCTCCGAAATGGGAGTCGAAACGTAGACAAGTAAATCTTTCCAGACGCGGATCAACCGGAAGTTCCAGCCAGCATATATATATATACATATATATATATCTATTTATATATATATATATATATATATATATATATCTATTTATATATATATATATATATAATGTGTGAGAAGGTTAGACGACTGTAAGTTAAAGAAAGGTAACTGGGTACTAAGACCATATGATAATGAATGTGTATCCTTCCCAACTAACACCTCTGTCAGTCGAAAACCGCCGAAGGTTCTCGATTGAATAATAACAACTAACAATAGAATTTGAGATAAATGACTTCCGAAATTTGCGATGGAGAACTCAGGGTCTTTGATAGCTCAGTGGCAGAGCATCCGTCTAGAAAACGGAAGGTCGTGGGTTCGAATCCCGCTCGAAGAAGTAAATTTTTCTCAAATTCTTATGATTTGTCTGAATGCCGCTATAATTTTTCCATTATATATATATATATATATATATATATATATATATATATATATATATATATATATATATATATATATATATATATATATCAGTGTTATACCAAATAGTGGGCTGAGTGTCATAGGCCAGTCCCAATTTACCTACTCATTAGATTAACGGACAATATATCAGAAAACAACTACTCATCTGGCTAATACCACGAAGGGCGTTCAATTATATACGACTGTAACATTATTCTTCACAAAAGAAATCACTGCATGTGCTTTAAGCGAGAAAACGAATTGTTGCTTGAGATGTTTAGACTTACAGGACACTCTGTATACTTCCCGAATGCAGTTCTCTTCTTCCGAAAGCCATAAAATACTTTAATGTCCAAAGAAACAGTTTTCTGTCGGGTCTCTCGTACTGTGTCGGAATCTTATCTTTCGCAGTTGTACCAGAAATAATTATAATCATTACGATGTACTACAATTGCACCATAATTCAGAAACGAGTTTGCCGCTGCTCTAGCTCTTCAGCATAATGGTGCAATAACCCGACGGTCTTCAGCAATCATTCTTGTATTGTGCACTTTTGCATACAGAAAACATTTGACCTGTATTCCTGGTCGTTAGAGAGAAAGATCATTTGGAATGAGTTCGTTTACCGGAAAGGGGTTTGATGACAGGATTCTTTTTTCGTGAATTAGGAAATGCAGCGTTTATACAGAGTACAAAACTGTGTATAAAAATGATTTGAAGTGTGCAATAAACTGTATTTTTCGAGAAATGGGTTCTTGAAAAAACCTCAATTCAATACTTCATTCTCAAAAGGTATGAAATATCATTTTTTTATATGCAGATTCCTTTGAAAGGAAAGCCCTGTAATGTTCAAAGAACATCGCGTGAATCAAGGGACAGGAGGTACGAATTAACATTCACTTTGAATTTCTGAAGTTTGTAATCCTCAGGAAAAACCAAAGAGGTGAGAATTCTGTACTCGTCGAGTATCCGTATAGATATTGCCAAGGGTGGAACGACTGATAACGATTCAGAACAGCACCGATAGTGAAACTTCATTGGACGATGTTCCAATGAAGTGAGCGAGTCTATGAGCGGAAAATCACCAACAATATAATAGAATCGAGAAGCCTCAAGGAATGTTTTGGTGCCGAACTCCACACATGAAAACTGTATTCCAAGACAGGTCGTATCTGAGCCTTGAAGATCATTAGAAGCTGACGAGAAGTGAGTTATTTCTTCGTACGAAATGGAAATCCAAGTTTCTGGGAAGCACTTTTAGCGATCGATCCCACATGGCTTTCCCCATGAGGGATTATCGCTGATCGTAATTCCTAGCATCGTGATACTTGACTTTGTAGGAATAGTGAGTGAGTACTAGATGATGATAGATCGACTTTCCTTGAGAAGAGACATGCCTGGGTTTTCGTAGCATTAAATTCCACCAAGTTCATGTTACCCCATTCTAATATTTTTACAAAGTCGTCGTTAATTTCATGGACGTGGATGTTTCTTTGGCTTTTTTTTCACGAGCTGGTATAGGGACTCTGGAAGAGAAACTAGTATGAGGAGTACTGTCCTCCGAAAAACTTTGTTCTGAACAAGATGTTTTCTCGAGCAAATCATTGATATGAAGCAGAAACAAAGTGGGAGCCAGAACTGAACACCTGCATTTATTGGGAAAATATCACATGATACTCCCTCAACAGCCACATACAGACACTTGTCAGACAAGAAACTCTTCAACAAAGCAAACAACTGAGGAGGCAAACCATAAAAGCTTTTGCAACTGCTATCGTTTCTCCGAATTTCTTGATTGAATGCTGCCCGTTAGTCACTGATTGATGGCGAAATCCGTATTGTCGATCATTAATTATTCCTGATTTCTCTGGATATTTGATAAGCTTCATATTGATTGCGTTTTCCATGACTTTGGCAATGATAGAAAGCAATGCAATTGGTCAGTGGTTACAAGGTAAAGTTTTCTTTTCTCTTTCAGGAACTGGCTGAACTCTCGCTGTTATATGGAAGGTTGAATAATTAGCAAAGTACTGGTGTAAATTCGGGGGCACATGCTCTCAGAACAATTGCTGGAATTCCATCAGATCCGCAAGCCTTATTCGTCTTCGGGTCCATGAAAATATTTCTTATATTTGTTTGGTGAGAAATTATCTCAGGTATATGATTGTAGACAGCCGTGATATTCGGAGGATCTTTTCCTGTTGAGTCCAGAGTAGAATTTCCATCTTCTTTGGTTGAAGGAGAAATGAACTAGAAGTGAAATTTTTGGCGACAGCTTTAGCAAATGACCAAAATGAACGAAAACCGTTTGGACATTCAACAAGTTTTGAACGAATTTTATGATTTGAGCTTCTTTAGCAGCTTCAATTTTTTCATGCACCTATTTCTTGCGTTGACATACTCAGATCTCATCTCCAAACTGAAGTTTTGGCGCCAGCGATTGAATGCCACTTGTATGGATGTGACAGCCTCAGAGCAGCTTTTATTGATCCAATGTTTCTCAGACTGTGCTCTCTTTGTACTACTTGGGATGAATGTTTCCATTCCCAGAATTATGGTATCAGAGATTTCTTGAGCACATAGAGTGTGTTCACCAGATGAAAAACAGACACTTCTCCAAGGAAAATCAGAGAAAAACATTCGAATACCGTCCCACTCTGCTGACTTGTAATGCCAGACACGACGTGCCGGTAATTTACCACTCATTGGAGCCAAATACGAACAAGTTATTGAAATCAAAGAGTGACTAGAATTACTCAAGGGGGAGTGAATTTTGATCTGATAAATATCAGGATGAGTAGTGAGCAACAAGTCCAGTGTATTGGCAAATTGGTTATTCATATCAGGAATACGAGTGGGTTGATATATCTGTTGTTCCAGATCATTAGTAATAGCAAATGCCTCTGCCTGTCGTTCTCTTTCATTTGTTCCATTCGAGTATTTGAGCCATGAAGAGTTATGTATATTCAAATCACCCAATATGGTGACCTCAGCAGTTGGATGGTTTTCGTGGATGGAGTCGATTTTTTCCGATATAAATTCGAATAGTCTGTCAAAAGAGTCATCAGACAAATTTAGTTTAGTGATGATTGACAAACGTAAACAATCATTGATATTTTTATTCATACCACGAATGTACATGCTAATCATTCATAAATGTAACAAAAGCTGGGATATCATAATGTAAATCGCATAAATGATAGTACCTACCCGTATGACCGAGTAATTTCTTTGGAAATTATATCTAGATACGAATTACATACTGATGAAATATGAATAATATTTTTCGATATTACCGAGATAATAATAAAAAATATGAAATGATTATTCGAGTAAAAAATCACGATACGAGAATTGTCTAGAAATGAAACATTTCTATATCGATTTATCGCCCCCGAAACTCCCTGCGTACTGAAAAATTTCAGAATGTCTGTAACATATTTTTGGCATATAATATTACTTATATACAATGGTGTACCGCACAATAATAGTAGTATTGATAAGTTGAATTCGTCGTATTCCTTCGAAAGTTATCTGCTCTCTCTGCTTAATATATTTTATTCGAACAGGACAATTGAATAGGGTGAAACTGTCTATGCAGAGTTGAGAAGTTGACGTAATAGGACGAATTTGTTCCAATGTCTTTGATTGAACTAATGATCGTAGAGTTATTTTTTAGTGATTCCAATGAAATCAATGTTCATTGTTTTGTTCATGAGAATGCTTTTCCAAGAAAGAAAAAATAATATAGATGAAGCTGTTCTCGCTGTTCTCGATTTTACAACAAATATCAACTCGTGATGAGTAGTGACATCATGCAGAATCTATAAATTGAGATTTTCTTTTCATAATATATTGAGAAGATATATTTTCTCTTCATTCAGTTTGAATCTGTCTGTTCTACTCTCTACTGATTCATGTATCCATAAGTGAATTCATCCATGTTATAGTCGTAGAAATGACAACTGATTCTCTTTCCAGATATGACATCAGCACACCACAACCAGTCTCCAAACAGAACAACGTGATAAAGGCCACACCACTATCAAGATCCTCCGATTGGACAGACGTAGACCTAGAGGTACCTGAAAAAGAAGAACACGTCCATTTACGCAATCCAAAACTCTCCATCATCTTCAACAACGAAAATGGCACCCCAACACCACCTCCCAGAAAGCACAAGAAAAACTTCAGAGAGAAAATCGAAGCTGTTGCAAAATCAGGTTTGCAAGCCTTCCAACAGAAAAAAGCCGTCGAAGAGCCCATCTTCGTCAAAAAAACGATCAACTACAAATGTCCTTTGTGTGACCAAGATGAGGCTGGTCATAACAGGGACCATCATCATAACCATAACCACGAGAGAGCGAAATCGAACAAGAATGATAACAAAAATGAGAAGAGGGATTCGAAAGCCGAGAGAGACAGCCTCAAGAGGTTGAATAAGAATTTGTCTGTGATGTCTTTGCCGAATTATGATGAACTGAAGATGACAGTGAGGCACTTCGATGATATTGACAAAGGTAAGAGATCAGTCCACTTGGAAGGACTCAGATGAGCATTATAGGGATATTAAATGAAATAATGAATCCTTCAAATGCTGGAGATAATTGAGACAGTAAACAAATATTCTGTTTCTATCTTAGTGGTATTTGGAAGGAATATTTTTCAATCATCACTATTGAAAATGAATTTCACTTCTACAGTTTCAATCAATTACTAAAAGTAGTACCTACAAAATATACAGCATATTCTATGTACTTGTATATACTGTTTGAATCCCAAACAATATCTGGCCTATAGTTCTTGGCAAGTTATCCGAAAGTTTCAGTTCAATATTTTAATCAGTGATAGTAGGTTGTGATTGGTGTTCACTTCATTTGTCACTTGATACTCTGAATCTGACAAATTTGACTTTGATTAAATAAATCTTGAAATAATTAGTAATAATTGAAGGAAAAACTAACTCAATTCAAAATCACATTTTTTCTAAAGTTTTCTCTCTACTCATCGATTGTTTCTATTATATGATTTTTATAAACGTTAGCTTTACCGATTTTGATGAAATTTGATTCATATTTCACATCTTTGATGACGACACCCCCATGCAATATCTCATTATTTTCATGGATATTTTTTCAGAAAAATATGAACGCACCTTCAGGTATTATCGAAACATTTTCCTAGTTTTTCAAAATCATCGATTTCGAAACTATCGAAAGAACCTTTATCAGAGTATGATTCGATTCTCTCACTAAAGATTAATAGGACAGCCAACTATTGGAGAGAAGAATATACAGGGCTTTATTCAAGTACGTGGTCAATCTCAAAGGAGTGATCCTTTGAGTAATTCTAAAACCACCTACACACGAGCTCATCGTAATGAGCGGGCCGATCCGTAGATATTATCCGCGACCTTGCCTGCCATAAAATTCGTCTACACACGCACAGTCTATTGATGGCGGTCCATGGCCATGGATTCCCAAAGAAAACGCCAAATTGCTGCAACGATCATTGCCTTTTCTAAAATTTCGAAGTGCAGAAATTGGCACTATGGACTAAAAAGTGGTTATTGAAACGAAGTGAGTGGTCTCATATGAATCTCCTAAATACTCAATGCTTATTGCTCTCAAGAAATAACACAATATATAATATAATACAATATAATATACATCTTGATTTCAAGCAGTTGAATTCAATGGTTCATTATCTCTGTATCTGTAGAGTAGGGAGGAGTCGCAAGGAGTCTCCCTCCTAGGACATTGTCCATCCTGCCTTATCCAGGAAGGAGGACAGGTCACCAGGGGATATCTCCTTAATATCGGCAGGTGTAGGCCAAGACTCACCGAACACACACTCTCTTATCGACGATAGCTCCAGACATTCACATAAGATATGCCTGACAGTTTCATCTTTCTGTTCACACATCCTGCATAGAGGTGTGTCCACTAGCCCCATAACATGGAGGTGTTTTCTTAGTTGACAGTGTCCAGTCAGAAATCCCACTGTCAAACGTAGGTTCTTCCTGGTCATCGCCAAATATTTATTCGGATCCAGCTTCCCAGGGTCGCCCAGGGTGATTCTGACAAAACTGCATCCTTTGGTTTCATCCCATCTCTTAAGGGATTGAGTATGGGTGTAACGTTTGGCTAGTTCCGCAATTGTCGAAGTCGTCAATCCATGGGTGTCACCTGGTCGCAAAATTTTCAGTCCAGCCGCCATCGTGGCCAAAGAGTCAGCAATGCGGTTACCTTTGCTCCTGTCGTGTCCTTTCACCCACCTTAGTGGTGGTTCATTAACAAAACCAAAAAGAAAATCACTTATACAGAGTAAAATATAATAAAATGGTGAAGAAAAAAAAGTTAATGAAGTTCAAGATGATAAATATTTTTTTGAGTTTTTCTCAAATGAATTAGTATTTTTTGTATTTTTCAATGTTTTATATAGTTGTTATAACAGATGACGCCTTCATACAAACTAGATTTTTAACAATAATTGGACACTGTCAAGTAATGACGATTACAGAAACTTTCTGAGGATGGACGAAAATCTGTTCTAGTACTGTTGAATAAAGTTAGGCCTTTGATTGAAATAAGTGACTCTGTTATGTGGAAAGCAATATCAGCAATACTAGCTGTAACGTTGCGTTTTCGGCAACAGAGAAATTGATTCCCGTGAAAATATTATGCAGCGGTGGCGTGAAAAGGCAATAAATTTTCCTTCAAAATGCGCTGGTCGGTCTGAAATATCAAACTAGCTGAAAGATCGCGGATCTCTCCACAGGGGGTCTATTCTTGACCCTTCGCAAAAGAAGTTCATGTTGGTATTCGCACATTCTAATGTCCAGTCATAACTTTCACTACACATTTTAAGTATTAGAATGTGATCATAAGCGCGAATGACCCGTTTGCGAATGGTCAAGAATAGCACCCCAGAGCGCCGGTCGGCCCACCGAAAACGCTACACACGGGTGGAAAAATTTGTCGCGGATTGGCCCGCTCATCATGATGAGGTCGTATGTGGGCCCTTTGAGACGAGAAATTAGTATAAACAAGGATCCGGTAATGCTTCGTTTTCAAAATACAGGGTGTCAAAATTTGTAAAAAAAAATATAGTTCTTTCCTAAATATCTTGATAATCCTTTAGTCGATTTCGTTGAAATTTTGCAGTGTATTTTGGAATAGTGAGGAGCTAATTTAGCCCCAACAAGATTGAACTCACCTTGTCCAGTGGCGTACTCAAGGTCACCGTAACCAATATTTTTGACCAAAAAAAAAGTGTTCCAATGAGCTTTCGAACATTTTCTTCGCATCGATCAACTGAAACTACGACTTTTTTTATACCATTTCCCGTATCTTCCTTCATTTTTAGGAAAAAAATTTTCATCATGTCGCAGAGACATGATACGAAAAAAATTGTTTCAGTAACAAAGTTGTACTTTCAGTTGCTTGATGCGATAAAAAAATGGCCAAATATCAGTGGCGCACATTTTTTTGATAGAAATATTGGTAAAGGTGTCTTTCCGGACGCCACTGCATATGATGACTGGTTGAGGATAAATTAGCTCCTCACTACCACGAATAACCCCAGCTAAAATTCAAGAAAATCGGCTGAAGGATTATTCAGGAAATAACAATTTTTTTTTCAAATGTTGCCACCTTGTATCTCAAAAACGGAATAATACCGGGCCTATGTTTGTATGAATTTTTCGTCTCAGAATCACTCAAAAAATCACATCTTCAAGTTGGATAGAGAATGGAGTTTCTGAATATCACTTCTCTCGAATGTGACATATTTGAGATCATTTCTCGCTAATAGTATCAGAATCAGAATAAGCTTTATTGTAGGAAGTATATCAATCTCATTGACTAAGTCATTCTTAGGGTTACAGCAGAACAACTTAAACAAAAACTATATACAGATAATTACAGTTGAAAAAATCAGTAACATACGATTTGAGTGGAGTTATACATAGAAAAAGTACACGATTCACGTACGCAAGCACAAATATATACTTAACACATTTCTTGAAAGCGTAACAAAAAACAGTTGGTCAAAACAATTTAAAAAAATTGTATAACAGCAAACGACCTTTTTTATCAGTTAAATTTATTAAAAAGAATCCTAATAATATTCCTCAAGAGTATAATAGGCTTTCCCGACCAAGATTTATTTTACATTCCTTTTGAAATTGGCTCCACTTTGAGTTTGCCTCAATGCTAGAGGGATGTGGTTGAATATTTTCTTACTCTCAAATATTATTCAGTTTCGGATGAAAGAGGAAGAGGGAATTGGAAGCGAGTGAGAAGATCGAGAATTAAAGCAAGAATCTGGTATAATGTCACCTCACACTAGACACACTAGAGTCGGTTCTAATAATAATCTCTAATAATAATGGCCGACAACAATCATGGCTTCTAGATTCTCATAGGTATCTACTTGCCCTATTTTGTATAGAGAAAACCATATTGAACAGATACTGGGAGCAAGATCCCCACGAACAGATACCATAACGTAGATGTGTCTCGATGAGAGCAAAATAAACATTTTTCGCAATAGTTTTATTCAATTCACGTGTGACCACCCTAATGGCAAACAACAAAGATTTTTCATATGACTGCCAAATTTGAGTTTTTTATCGATTATAAGTGCTAGAAATTTTTGTTCCACTGAGTTGTTTAAAGTTCGTCGTTCACGTAGACATCACCCAAAGCACCATTGAAAGAGATAACATGTTGAAAGTCAGAATATACGCGTCAGGTCGTTTATATAAATGAGAAAGAGAACTGGGCCCAAAACTGATCCCTGTAGAACACTGCACCCAATTAACTTATTTCCAATATGCCCTGATTAAAAAATACGCTCTAACGACGTGCAAATAGGTATGACTCGAACCAAGCGAGGAAAAACCTCTGAAGCCATAGAGTTTGCGCAGCAGTATTACATGATTCACGCAGTCGAATGCTTTTGATAAATCACAGAACACTGATATCATCAGATATATTAAGAGGAAGGAGAGCAATCAACTCTTCAATTGGGATAATGTAATTTTTCGAAACCTCTCGTCCCCAAAAAAGCAGATTATGTCGGTTTGTGCTAAAATCGTACGATGAAAAGCGAGACCTCATTTGTGATGAGTTCGATCAAATTACAATTTCTAGAGCTTGATATTCGACAAGAAAAGACAGCAGAAATAAAAAAATTTAATTTGAAACCTTTTCGAGAAAGTTGAAAACAATTGATGAATATTTTGAAAAAGGAAAAACTGAAATGACATTTCCTTCTTAGGTTCTCACCATCATTCATGAATGTTACTGCATTATATGTTTTATACGAAAGAAAACATCTCAACCATTTTCGAAAAATGCTCTCGGGAATTTCATAAAGAATCACCTTCGTTGCTTGTTGTGAGGAATTTTTTTTTCAATCAATCATAGTATCATTGTTATTTTTCTCGATTTCTGGATAGTTTTGATATTATAGAACATTTCCAATAATTTACTGACTCATCCCAGCCTTTCTTGATCTAACATACTCTCACATAAACCTCTAATCTGAATCTTTGGATTTCATTAAATTTCCAATCTAAATACTCTATGTTATTCCATGATATTTTTCATTGACGGCTATCAATTTCCTTCATTTCTCGAGCGGACCCAAAGCAACAAATCTATTCCAATTCTGTTGAAAGGTAGCTGAAGGATTTTTCCTATTTTCATCAAGTATTTATTCCTTAAATGAAGTTCATTACTAATCTTCCATTTATAGACATTACCATGATTCCCACCTTTTGTCATGATTCATTATCGAACGTCTTCATCGCAGTGCTTGTTCCCCAACAGATTTGCTCAGTTCATTGCCAAAGAAATATTTTCTGGGATTCATAACCCTAATAAAATATTTGAAGTTGATGCAAATATCTACTATCACATCAGTGGTTTTCAGAACATTACTGAATGTTCCTCTCTTTCGAATCGAAATATCCGTGTATCCAATGCATCTGAAACATCTTTAGTTCTCATCTAATTGTTATTTTTCCAGGTCCGTCTTCTCTGAAAATTGACTCGAATAAACGAAACGTCTCCGAAATCTCCCTACCAACTGACCAGAAGAAACCAACGACTACAGGCTCAACGGGAAAACTGGACGCCTACATAACAAGATGCCGCAGTTTCGGATCCATTTTCCCCCAGCAGCTCAAAAAACTACGCACGCGAAAAGCTCCAGCAGAAATAGAAAGCGACGACTCATTCGGAGCCTTAGAAGATTGGGACTTGGGTCTTATAGAACATTACAACCCCAAAGACGCGAGCCTACCCCGACCAAGAAAAACCCAGAGGAACAGCAAGGAGATAATGTCCGATATAGAAAGCCTCATAGTAGCAGAAGAGGATATTGAAAAGCCCAAGCCACCTGTAAGAAGATCTGAGTCACTGGTGAAAAAAATCAACAGGGAAAATGCCCAAACTGCTCACAAGAGATCCAGCGAGATGCTCTCTACTAAGAACGAAAACTCTAACAACCCAACGCCACCTCCATCTCCAAACCCCAAGCCTCAACCAAGAATTGTAGTATCTACATTACTGACTGAAACTGACGGCCAAGTTGAACACTCCAGTTTGATGAGGATTCTTGAGCAGTTCAGTATAAAGGACAAGCAAAATAATGAAGAAGCTCCTAGAGCCGATGAAATCATGGTTAAATCGACGATCAGTAGTAATCAGTCTTCTCTCACTCCATCATTGCTTGAGTTTGAGAAAAATGTTGCAGTCGATTCCGTGGAAGATTTCATCAATGCGGATAAACTCAACACAGATAGGGATCTAGTTAACAATAATTTAAAAGCTATAGTAACGTAGATTTATGTAGAAACTTTGTTGATTTTAGATACGGTTCGGGTCATTTTGGATTCATAAAATGCATTATGAAGCTAGACCTTAGAGGTGCCTTGAGATTTGAACAAATTCTGACAGAGTTGTAATTCATTTTTCTGATACCAGCAATAAACGCGTAAGGAGAATTATATCAGGTTGCAGCAACGTGTGGCATGTGCTTCTCAATTCATTGGTTTTCATTCAATACTGGGTGGTATTCTTGTTTGCATCCCTCGAAATATGTAATATAGCTAGAATTGTACATAATACATATAGATTTTTGTATGTTATTGATCTAAGTTTAAATTATTGTAATAAAGAAAATTGTACTAACGATTTTTATGGTTTTTATAATTTCTATTATAAGTTAATCCAGTGGTCGATGGAGATGCGTTAACTAGGGTATGCTCCTTCCATCTCTCAATTCAGATTTTTCATTTTGAAAATATAACACCATGAGATGAATGTTACAAAACGTCTTCGAGACCAACCTTCCAAATTGAACAGTTTCATAAATAGGCAGTGATTTTTTTTGCTGTCTCGGATATTAGTCCTCTGCTACTTACATGGCACTAGGCGTTGAATTGAATATACTGTCGCCTTCAGAATAATAAAGATAAAAATATTGAGATTATATCCCTAGCATATACACAGAATATGGTTACTATATGCTGAGAATATGCTAGGTATATTTTTTTGGCCACAAGTAGTATATGCTAGGTATATGATTGAAATATATACCCTGAATATATTCAAATATCCTCAGAATATACCTATATCACCAACATAGCATATGCTATATATATGCTCAATATACCCTATATGTGCAAACTGGATATGTCCAAGATGAATATATATTTTGGTGAGGGACTTTAGGAGATGCAACATCATTATCCTTAAAGGTTCTAGTAGTTAGTTTCTTGGCATTTTCTGAAGCATGAATGCCATCCTTGATTATCTTCAAACAAAAGACATCAAATACTTTTAAAACATTTATGAAAAACTAAGAAATTCTTATTCACAGGTTATCGTTCTTTATCCTATTTCAGTGTCCTGGGAACGCTGCTGATTTTGGGACCTAAAAATATAATGGATTAGAACAATATACCGGATGTCCCGGTATACATGTTACAATGGAATATATCATTTATTTGAAATAATAAAGATTTTAAATTCTGAATAATCATGTAAATATCGGAAATCACTTCTGGTTTATGAGATATTCCATTGGAACATGTAGGTATACTGGGACAGTGGTAGGGTCCAAAATTCAAAACTCACCTCATCTCAGTTTTCTTTAATTCATTTTTAACCCGTTTTTTAGCTTTAGCTAACCATCTCCTTATTTCTTGGATAATTTCATCTTCACAGGCATTTTGTGTTCTCTTATTACATTGAACAGCATCTAAAATAGATTTACAAGATATTATTCTATGAATAAAAGGAGACGTGAAGAAAGCTTACCCTAACCTAACTGTTTTTTCGATATCTTCCCCACACTACACTATCGGTATCAAATATGCACAATCCACAATACAGAACACTGAACACTCACTGATAAAATGTCTTCTTTGAAAATAAATAATTTAACTGGTAAACTGATTGTAGATAAGATTCATTTTCAACAAAACAAAACAACAAACCCGCCCCCCCCCCCCAATTCAAAATTCTTCTTTGATTCTGTAAAAATCATCCGCGAATTGAACTTATTTTTCATAGCTCACTATTCCTTTGAAACGTAATCTAGCTAATACATTTCCTATGCTCTGCCTTGTAGAATACAGGGGCAATAATTCTCACTGAGAAAATACCGTTATTTAAGGTAGCACGTTTTTCAGAAATAACGCATGCACATCAATCATGATTGTGATTGAATAAAAGGGGAGATCTCTAAAATAATCTTATTTCATTGGTGGGTCTAATAAGTTCTAGTTTTAGGTTTATTTGTTCTGTAATGTATTGTGGAGATGGAAGTGAAAAATCAAGTGATAATTCCTTAAGTTGTAATAGTTTTTTGGCAAATTGATAATTTCGATACTTTTAAACTTTCTTTGTGCTGTTGAGATGTTCTTGTAACTGGTTTTCTGCGCCAAACACGTTAATATACATGGACTTTTCCAGACTATTAGACTGGACCGAACCCATTTGAAATTTTTCCCATCTTTTATAACTCATATGATGTATCTGATGGCGGTTTTTTTTTTGCACAATGTGTTCCATAGTAAGTAAATAATGTATTCAGGTGATTTACCGGTTTGTTTTTTTCACAAAAGTAAAACGGTCGTTTACCACTTTGAGCCACCTAGGCAAGCTTATATATATATATAAAACAGGAGAAATAGAAAAAAATAATTACTCAGTATGTGTTAGAAAATATGTCATATAAAACACTTCAGTTCCTATTTCAACTTATGGTTCTTCGTAATATTTTTTATATATGGGGGTAGCATATCGAAAAGTTTTGGACCATAAAAATATATAAATCTTTGAGTGTGATTTTTTTTACATAAAGGCACAGCTGTGTCTTGTTTGGCTTTTGCTCGGGTGTTATGTTCTCCAAACTGTAATGCTGTACCTAATAATGGATTCTGCTGAGGAGTCATATTAATAATAGAAGCTTATTGTTTGGTACATTCCTCAGTTGGTGGAATTTATGCATGAGTTTTCGGAGTCGTTTGACAGTATAGTTAACATGTTCATCCCAATGTAGAAATTGATCCAGCATCACACCAAGGTGTTTTAAGGAGCATGTTTTTTGAATAGTTGGACAGGATTATTTCGAAGAGTGATATATGGAATATATTGCAAATATTGAATTTCGAATAAATGTATGAGTAGCAATTCTATATTTTGACAAATAGTTGATCAAATGAACGATGAGATTGAAAACTTTGGTGTAGAAGTTGAAACATTTCCTAGAGATCAATTACCCTAACACCAAACTGATATTTTTGCACTCGACGCGCGTTTCGCTAACAAGATTGTGTGATAAAGGGGAGAGTATGAAAAAATGAGTAAGTAATTTATTCGAATTCAAATAGGCAGCCTAATAAACACACATTCTACATGCTACAACAGAAGACAAATATCTATGTGTAACATTATAAATAAGATTCATTACAGTACATATTTTCTAGGAAATCATACTAGAATTACTAAAATTTTACTAAACTGATTCTATTATAATCTGGATTTTTGCTATGTCATACATACTTCGTTTTGATGTTTAGAAGTAGTTGGTGTTTGAACTCATTGAGTGAGTGGGACTGTTTGATTTCGACTGGAAGGTCATTGTACACTAATAAGCCTCTATGAAACAATGAATTTGCAGTTCGAGAGTAGGTCGTTCTTCGAACATAAAAATATTTGCTTCTTCTGGTAGGATAGTTATGTATTTGGTTATGGAATACTATAAATTGGTCAAAATATGGAGGGGCCTCACCAGATACAATCTCATAAATCAAAATCATCGAATAATAAAACAACCTATCTTTAACGGAGAGCCAATCCAAGGTCTGAAGCATTGATATAATAGGAGTATAACTAGTGCATCTCAAAATGATACGCCTTCCTCTATTTTGCAGTTTTTGCAGAGCAGCGATACGATTTCCATCAAGCAACAAAGTACACTAGCACAGTAATCAAAGTGCGGTTGTATTATAGTTTTATAAACAGATAATTTTCCACCAAATAAATATAAGAAATATTTCAATGGACCTGAAGACGAATAAGGCTTGGGGATCTGATGGAATTCCAGCAATTGTTCTGAAAGCATGTGTCCCCGAATTGACACCAGTACTTTGCGAAGTATTCAACATTTGATATAACGAGGGTTTTTCGTAAGTCTTGAAGGACAGCAAGAGTTTTCCAAAGTCATGGAAAGAGCAATCAATATGAAGCTTATCAAAAATTTGGAAAAATCAGGAATAATTGATGATAGACAATACGGATTTCGCCATCAACGATCAACCAGTGACTTATTGGCCTATGTTTCTCATATTTGGCAGCATTTAATCGCAAAATTCGAAGAAACGATAGCTGTTGCACTCGATATTTCAAAAGCGTTTGATAACGAGGTCTCTTTTTCTGAATGCCGTCTAATGGTTTGCCTCCTTAGTTGTGTGCTTCGTTGAATTGTTTTTTGTCTGATAAGTCTCTTTCTGTTTGTGGTTGTTGATGGAGTGTCGTATGATATTCTCCCAATAAATGCTGGTGTTTCAAAGAGTTCAGTTCTGGCGCCCACTTTGTTTCTGCTTCATATTGATGATTTTCTCGAGAAAACATCTTGTTCACTACATAGTTTTGCGGACGACAGTACTTTTCATACTAGTTTCTCTTCCAGAGTCCCCATACTAGCTCAAGAACCAAAAATTCAATGAAACATTCATGTCAATAAAATTAAAGATGACTTGTTAAAAATAATGTAATGAGGTAACATGAACTCAATACTGGGAAAACCCAGACCTGTCTCTTCTCAAGGGAAGCCAATCTATCATCATCTACTATTCCGATGTCAGGAGTAACTATTCCTAACAAGTCAGGTATCTCGATGCTAGGAATTACGATCAGTGATAATCTCTCATGGGAGAACCATGTGAGATCGATTGCTGAAGGTGCTTTCCAGGAACTTTGCTTTCTATTTCGTACGAAGGAATACTTCACTTTTCGTCAGCTTCTAATGATCTACAAGGCTCAGACACGACCTGTCTCGGAATATGGTTCTGTGTGGAGTTCAGCACCAAAACATTCATTCAGGCTTCTCAATTCTATTCAGAGGAAGGCAATCTGCCCTGTTGGTAATTCTTCGCTCACAGACTCGCTCACTTCATTGGAGCATCGTAGAGGGGTCGGTGACTTGTTTCTCTTCTATAGATATTTTCACGGTCGGTGCTTTTCTGAATTGTTATCAATCGTTCTACTCTTGGCAATATCTACACGGATGGTTCGACGAGTACATAATTTCCATCCCTTTGTTACGAACTTGGAGACCTGTCAAACTTCTCTTGCTCAGGGATCTTTTTTTCAATAGAACAGCTGAGCTTTGGAACTCATTGCCGAAAGATGTTTTTCCTAGGGCTTACAAACTTCAAAAATTCAAAATGAATGTTAATTCGTATCTCCCGCCCCTTGATTCACGCGGTGTTCTTTGAAGATTACAGGGCTTCCCTTTCGTGTGAATCTGCATACAAAAAAAACCTCTGGCGTAAGAGTTGAACATATTCTTAGAGATCAATTACCGTAATACCAAACTGATATTGTTTGCAATCGACGCGCAATTTGCTAACATGGTCAGCATCTTCGAGGAAAGAAAACTGATTCTCATCAAAAATTTCCATTCCTCATAGCTTATCCTAGAAGGGACCATTCCTTTCATACTCTCCCTTTATCGAACAATCTTTCGAGTGTACCCAGAAAGTAGAGCCCTGTGCGGGCAAGGGTCGGCTAATTAGCTTGGGTACCGAAGCGCACTAAATATACAGTGGAGAAATCCCATATCGAGTATGACCTTGAAAACTCTACTCTATCTCATACAATATATTATGCTATTAGACATACAACTTCGAAACGAAATAATGGAGTATGATCAAGATACATTAATCAACTGTTCAGAATATCAATCTGTTTTTCTGTGGTAGACGTCTAGAACGTCTAGAAAATACTTTTGAAACAAGATTTGAAAAATATACATTTCCGAAAGCAATATTCGAAGCAATGAAGCGGAGTTTGAAAATAAAAACGAATCTACAATCAGGAAGTACTGAATCGACAACCCTTGGGATTTTTGTGCTTTTACAAACAAATGAAATCGAACTGTGGAACTTCATGAGTATCGCTCAAATTTTTACAATTTTTCAGGACCATCGTTGAAAAGATAGACGAAATTCCAGTCTCCACTTTCATGAATGCTAGAGAAAATTTATTTCTCCAATGAAATCAACTTTCCTGGTGGAAAGATGGCAATAAAAATTAATATACCCATTTACAAATTGAAACTTGAAGGTGACCAAATCGAATATCATGAATAAATTTTCTAAAGAATAGACGTATTTGAAAGAAGCAGAGTCGACTTTTGTTATCATTCAATATGTCTTCAGAATCGTGATAGTGATCTTCATTCCAATTCAGTCTAGTCTCCATATCACTCTCACCATTCACGAAAACCCCACGTAGAGACACGAATTTTGTTATTTCTTTGAAATAAACAAAGTTGTAGAGGATAGTCAACTACCGAAGAAGTTGAGGAACAAAATTGAAACACGAAAGCAACAAGTCATCATTAGAGTGAATACATATGGAAAAGGCAAGCTCGGAATATCTCTCTAACAACTCCTAAATTCAGTATTCCGCACCAAATTCCTGTATAGCTGGAAAATACATCACTTAGTACACGCTTTTTTCGATTTCCCCAACGTTTGAGATAAACCAGCATTTGCTCTGAAACATGTACACCTTTAACGGCAATCCAGGTCCATATTCAAAACGTTCTGTATTATAAAAATGCTTAAGGAAGTACCTTCATTTGGTCGAAATTTATAGAAAAGGCTGAAATACATATAACTGTTAGATTTAGTGATAACACGCATTTTTTCGAAATTTGAGCGAGATTGACCTTTTCGTTACCGAGATAATGAATTCAACATTTGCATGGGCTCTTATGGGAAATCGGAATATTTGATGCAAAATTGCGTTTTTAGTGAAGAACGAATTTATAGACATGCGCAAAAAACCGATAGTATTAAACTATAGCAAGATTGAAAATTTCGTGCGAAGTTTGAATGCATTTCACCTTCTAGTTATTGAACTATGAGACAGAGAAGTTTACATTATCGCACTCGCCGCAGTACCGAGCCGGACTATGTAGCAACGTCGCACGAGTTGCTCTGTCGAAATGGTTGTCAAGTACTCGGCGCAACAAACTAAAGTCCCGTCTCACTCGCAGCTATGCCAAAACTTTTTTCTTTATAATTTGATGTTTTATTGGAAATGGAAGGAAAATTATATTATACTATTGGATACTATGAAAAATTATCGTGAATTATAAGAAATCACGATAATAAAAGAATAAATAAAATGAAATTATAAAGAATCACGAGAAACTTATAAATGATGGGGTATAATAAATTTATGACATTGATGAATGAATTAGAAGAATGGCGAACTTGGAAATTTGTGCGTAGTGATAAAAACAAATTATGGAAACATGTGCGGACGCACTGGGATGTATACTCAAGGTGATATTTCTACAACGAAATTGATTGAAAGCGATAGGAATTGCAAGAGTCCAATAAAGTGGAATTATACCGTATTTTTGCAGTAATGTAGAAAGATAATTCAACTTTGTTATTCAACGATTTGCAATACAAAAATGTTTGGTACTTATATTTAGTTGCACATGGCTTCTACAAATACAAATATTTTTGGTACTTATATTTAGGTGCACATGACTTCTTACAAATACAAATATTTTTGGTACTCAATGCAAATATTTTTGGTACTAAATATATCATTTCAATTCAGTCTAGTATCCATATCACTCTCACCATTCACGAAAATACCACTTAGAGACACGAATTTGGTTATTTCTTTGAAATAAACGAAGTTGTAGAGGATAATCAACTACTGTAGAAGTTTCAGGAACAAAATTAAAACACGAAAGCAACAAGTCATCATTAGAGTGAATACATATGAAAAAGGCAAGCTCGGAATATCTCTCTAACAACTCCTAAATTCAGTATTCCGCACCGAATTCCTTTATAGCTGGAAAATACATCACTTAGTACACGCTTTTTTCGATTGCCGCAACGTTTGAGATAAACCAGCATTTGCTCTGAAACATGTACACCTTTAACGGCAATCCAGGTCCATATTTAAAACGTTCCGTATTATAAAAATGCTAAAGCGATGCTATCCACCCTGGAAGCGTATCGTAACTCGCAGAGCTTATACAGAAATATCATAAACGCTATCGGCAGAATACAAATAGATAGGATATGGAGGGCCATAGACGTCGCGACTCGTCTTCAAACTCTTTAAAACCAACTGGAAGGGATGAGCGTTTGGCTTTTGTCTGCATTTTCAGTGTCGGTGCCAGAGAATTTATTATACGAATTAATTCGAGATGCTAGAAGTTATTAGCCTATTAGACGGGAATAACTGAAGTGTCAGTTAGTTTGAAGGAAGGGGGAATCGTGCTTTAAGCTGAGTGAATTATTCTGCCATGACTGTGTACCGATGTTGGGATTTGATAAAGTTGAAAGAATCAATTCATGATGAAGGAAAATAATATATAAATTTGTAGTCGTTTGGATTCCTGTTGAGTCCTAGAAATATAATCATAAAGACCAGAAGAAAAGCGTATTACACAGGTATATATAGCTGATACAATTTAAAAACTGCTGCACGTTATCAAGGACTTGGTTATGACTTTGACAATTTCTTCGGAAGAAATTATAAAAAATATTACATCCGTTGCTAATAACAGCTCAGATCACTTGAAATCAATACCTACTAAGAATTGTGATTTCTTTTTGTACAAGACGTCATCTCATGAAGTGAGTCAAGTAATTCACAGACTGAAAAAGTCCTCAACAACGGATGTTTATGACTGGAATTATACATTTTTGAAAGAAACTGTGGATAATTTAGTGCAACCACTAACGGTTTTGATTAATTCCTGTTTTGTTCAATAGTGCAAGCGCTGCGAAACATTCCGTTTGCAAAAACCGATGACCTCATTCTGATTGATTATTTGAGTTAAGAAAGCCTCAATAAGTGACATTGTGGAGGTTGCCAGACGGAATTATGGTCCAGTTTTTTTTTTCGCCTTATAATAAGAGTTTTCGATTCCATCGCTGTAGAAGTGAAAAACAAAAATGATTTTTGACTATTAACATGTTGTTTGGGTGAGGTATTGAAGAAAATGGCATGATCATAATACAGTACGAATTCAATAATAAAAAAAGTTGTTTACATTTTGATATGCAATGAAAAATAACAAAACTTTGCTTTCATTCACGTAAATTTCGACCATTATTTCCGATGCATTTGCAAATGAAAATACAATTGATTCCGCTTTTTGCAAGTGCAATACATTGTCCTGCATTCAGCATTATATTTGCAAGGCTTGATCAAATATTTTAGGTGGTTTTTCCATTTGCACCGGGTACAACTTTCCATCTTCTCCTCCAAAACCGAATTGAAGAAAGTTCAGAGGCTCACGTATTGGTTTTCAGATATTTTTCCACAAATGACTGCAGCCTTCAAGAAATGTAGATACAAAGCATCAGAAGTGCATATAATTTAAGATACATTACCAGAAATTAGCTTGAGAAGGGGTACTTTTTCAATGTCATTCAAATGGATCGGAGTTTCAGAGTTATTTGCAAAAATAAAAAGTGCATCGACGAATTCTTCGGATGCAGTGCTTATACATTGCTTCTTAGTCGCTAATCGGCTTGTCGTGCTGCAACCCGTTCAAGCATGTAACGCGGGTAAAATATTACAATTTTTTTTTTCTAGCAAACAATTCAGCTACTGAATGACAGCTTGAACAAGTCTTTTCTTGACCGATCATTCATACCAAATCCTTCGACAACCAATATTTAGCTCATGCCAAAAGTGGATGCTGAGTACCAAAATAAAAATATCGGTATGTGCCTCATTCTCAATTACTTGTTCAATTCCTCCACGAACAGCATGAAAATCCTACAATATGCTTTTAAGTGATCGAACTTCAATTCTAGCACTTCGAAAGATCTATCATTTTGGAGCTCGAAGCATTTTTTATCTACCGGTAATAAAAAGTTCTGTTTCAGCATTGATTTTTATCATGCATGTCATCTTGGTGGTTGCACAGATATATATATATGTATATATATATATATATATGTATATATATGTATATATATATGTATATATATATATATATATATATATATATATATATATATATATAATATATATATATAAGAGGAAGGATAGAATAGAACCAGTGGATAGTGGGGTGTTTCAGCAAGTAAAGGAGTACTCTTTTAAGTTAGTCCAAGCTTTCGGAAAATTGTATTTCCATCATCAGGGAAACTACAATAATATATAAAAAGTTGTAAAGTAATTCTAAAATGTTGATTGCTAATGACTTACATCTTATTTGAGGATGGTTACATTGATGTTAGAGATGAATTGATGGTACATTGTTGACGATGAAACATGATATATAATTGAAACTTGATTAAAATTTTTCAGGTTAAAATCTGGACGTTGCTCTCACATGAGCTTGTCAGTTATACTAATTGAAGTGTGACATTGATTTGAAATATGAAGTTGACAATTGAGTTGTGGCTGAGGGCCTGGGGTGTCAGTGTGTTACCAACTGAATTCTAGTTACGAATTTGGTACAAATTGAATTGAAGTATTACTAAATTTTGGCTACCTTGAATTTTGATTATGCAATTGAATTACTGAAACTAATATTACTATTGGATAGACTCTAGACAAGAACCTAACGAACGAAAACGAAACTGTGAAGCATTGAAGCATTGAAAATCAGCGTAGCTGCTGAAATTTCAGTTGAAAGATGAGTTTTTAAAATTTGTTTTTCGTAGCAGTAGCTACGCCTTGAGCTCATAACGAAGCACTTTCTTTCAGCGCTCTATGTAGTGATATTATTTTACGACGCCAATTTTTTTCCATTCCTGATATAGCTGTCCATGCAAATTTTTTGCCACGAGAAATGTTGTTCATCAGCATTCGGATCGAACTCCTCAGATATGCCTGAAATTTTGTTTTTGTGTCGACTTGCTGCAATTTGAAACGTTATTTGTTTTTGGTTATTCACCATTTTATCTGGTAAATCATAAAATAAACATGATTTTTCGTTGTTTTTTTTTCAAATGTATTAATTGTAGCGAAATTTTTCAACTTTTAAAACCAAACGTATCACAAAATTGGGAGCACTGCTATTATTAAAATTGGTAAATGTACTTATACTAATCGATGACATTCAGCTATAACTGAAAACGTTTGAGAGAAGCGCGGCTGGCTCTAAAATTCGAGAGTGAGTATGTGACGCTGGGGAGGGAGTTTAAATTAAAACTAACAATTGACTTGCCTGGCAACCTTCAGTTCTAGGTATGTGAGGATCTTACAGAATCATTCCAGTTGAGAAATAACGGTCAATGGTTTTTGCATTCTATACAACTTTTTTTTCCACAGCTACATCAGTGAAATCGAAAACTCTTATTAAAGGGCCGAAAAAAAAATTGGACCATAATCCTGTCCGGCAACCTTCACAATATTATTTATTAGGTCTTCCTGAACTCAAATTTTCAATCAGAATGAGGTCATCGATTTTTTCAAACGGAATGTTCCGCAGCGCCCGCTCTACGAGGCATATTCCCAAATGCATTCAAGATTTCTGAAATTTTACGTCTACACAAAAAAGGCGGTATGATGAAATTGACAACTATAGACCGATATCAACTGTCGAAATCTTACTGAAAGTCAGATTAATGGAATATTTTGATAAATTTGAAATACTTCACTCTGCCCAATTTGGTTTCCGAAATAGTGAATCAACCACAAAAGCTCTCCTGGAGATGTTGGAAGGGGTAGTCGACGGTCTCGAGGAGCATGGTCATTCACTACTGACCATGTGTGATCTCTCCAAGGCTTTCGACTGTGTTTCCTATGAATTCTTACTTCTAAAACTTTGTCACTATGGTGTTAGAGGCACGCCGTTGAAATTGCTCGAATCATATCTAGAGGGGAGGCAGCAGTGTGTACATTTGAATGACAATTCAAATGTACAATTCAGACATGGAAACCATGAAGCATGGGGTACCGCAGGGTTCTGTTCTGGAACCGTTACTATTTATCATTCATATCAATGACCTATGTTGTCATTAATCGGTGTATTCTACGGTTGCTTTTCGCAGAGCACCGGACAGGGCAGCGGACCCAACTTTTTTATTTGAAGAGATAGAGGCATGGTTCCTTTGGAGAAAATGATCAGCGTCGAAAAATACGTCGATTGAGCCCAACTTGATTTTTTTTTCTGTCTGTGTGTGTGTCTGTCCGGCGTTGGAATTCCTTTGAAACACGATAGCGGTCGAACGGAAAGAGATATCGATTCGAAACTCGGGTGATTTCTAGATCTTATGAGTGTGCAGACACCTATTGTTTTTGAGAAAAATCGGAAAATTGGAAAGTTGTTTTTTTTGGGATATTCTGACTTTTTTTGGTTTTCGTCATAACTAATAGAGTTTTGATCGCAAAAATTTTTGCTTGATGTGAAACAACTCCCCCAACCTTCTGCTACAACTTTTATCCGAAGAAAAAAAATTAAAAAAAATTATTTTAGATTTTATGATTTTTTATCGTGTCACCCGTCACTTTTTTTCGGACACTCTGTAGACCGTACCGTTGCTCGTAATCGAAAAACGAAAAAACTGTCGTGTAGGTCTCATGATACTCTACAACTTTTGATTGAAGAACTTTTCTCTAAACCGATCGGAAAATGGAGAAATCGGGAAATTTCTGAAATTCATGTTTTTCTGAAGGTTTTTCGTCATTAAATGTGTAAATATCTCGAAAACGGATGAGAAAATAAAAAATCACCAAGAGTAAAAAAATGATCATCTCAGTGCATACTATGAAAACCCCAAATACTTTTTTTCTTCTAAAATCAACAGTACGGGAAATATAGACAAATTAATAATCGGATGATTGAAAATATGAATTTTTTTAAGAAAACAAACGATATATCTCCGAAACCACTCATCAAATCAAAATTTGTCAGTGTTAACTTGCAGATCTCGTCGAATGCTATGAAAAACCCAAATCCATTTTCCTGTAATATTGATAGTTTAGGAAATATTAAAGGAAATTCGTAAAATACAATCATTTCGAAAACGACTATCAAATACGAAACTCATGACGTGCCAACGACGTAAAATCAGAAAATGCATTTAATGTTCAGTGAGCATCGTTTATAGCGATGAAATATTTAAGAGTCGTGTTATGGAGAAACTGAAGATTTTAAACAACCGATGGCATAGAATTGCTGTATTGACACTATTGGTTTCTAATAATAGTTTCGAGACGAATTTCAGAGGACTTAGGTTGTATATTAATTGATTGGTGGTAAATAGAAATTCTCACGGGAACTATTCAAAACAAATGAGAAGTTGAAACGAGTGACTGCATACAATCGCTGTATTCACACCATTGGTATCCGATGATAGTTTTAACATGATTTTCAGAGGGGATGAGTTGAATTTGTATTGATAGGTGATAGAAAAAAAATACTCTGGGGAACTATGAGAAACAATTGAAAGCTCCAAACAATTGACGGCATATAATCGATGTATTCAAACCATTGGTATCCAATGATAGTTTAAAAAAAAAGTTGAGTTGATTTCTCAATAGTACGAGAAAATTGAGAAAAAATTGTAGTACGAGAAGAATTGCGACAAAAATTGAAAAGTGACGGCAAACAATCAATGTATTCATACCATTGGTTTCCAATGATAGTTTAAAAAAAAGTTGAGTTGATTTCTCAATAGTACGAGAAAATTGAGAAAAAATTGAAAAGTGACGGCATATAATCGATGTATTCAAACTATTGGTATCCAATGATAGTTTAAAAAAATTGAGTTGATTTCTCAATAGTACGAGAAACATTGAGAAAAAATCGAAAAGTGACGGCATATAATCGATGTATTCAAACCATTGGTATCCAATGATAGTTTAAAAAAAAGTTGGGTTGATTTCTCTAGAGTACGAGAAGAATTGAGACAAAAATTGAAAAGTGACGGCATATAATCGATGTATTCAAACCATTGGTATCCAATGATATTTTAAAAAGAAGTTGAGTTGATTTCTCAATAGTACGAGAAAAATTGACAAAAAAATGTGAAAGTGACGGCATATAATCGATGTATTTATACCATTGGTTTCCATTGATAGTTTAAAATAAAGTTGAGTTGATTTCTCTATAGTACGAGAAAAATTGAGAAAAAATTTGACAAGTGACGGCATATAATCGATGTATTTAAAATATAGGTTTCCCGTGATATTCTGGAATGGAGAAGCAGACTGGAGTACTTCTTAATAGTGCGGGAAATATTGAGATAAAAAAAAAGACAAATTTTAGGCTCTAGCCTAGGTCAGTTCGTTTGGGCCTTGTTCTATATGCTGATGATACAACCCTTATCAGCTCTGATATCAGCATTTCACGTGCGGAACACCTGATCAGGGAAGCAGAAGCTTGGTTTTCTGCTAATTACTTTCAAGTAGAGAAAACTAAAACCCAAAATCTTATATTTTCTAGTAATAATCACATGATGACAAGAGAACATTGTGAATCACTCGGTCTTGATATAGACTATTGCCTGAATTGGAAGAGCCATATCGATCAACTCAGTAATAGACTTTCTAGCGTTTTATTTCTGCTGAGAGAACTCAGACGCTGCCTGAACACAGGAGAGCTGGAAAGCATCTATTTTGGACTTTTTCATTCCTTGATCAGCTATGATACGGTTTTTTGGGGTAACTCCATGAACTCTATCAAAATATTCAGGTTCCAAAAACGAGCAATCAGAATAATTGCAGGGGTAGGATATAGAGACCACTGCCAGCCTTTGTTCAAAGCACTCAGGATTTTGCCTCTTCCTTGTATCTACATGCTTCAGAGCTTGACTGAACTGCATTCGAGAAAACAAATCATACCCAAAGTTTCCAGCTTTCATTGTTACAATACTCGACTTGCCACTGCAGACGATTTTATACTACCACGAAATAGGTTGATTAAATCAGAAAAAAAATCATTGAATATTGAACTTTACAATAGGCTGCCCTACAAACTCAGATCTATGAACGAAAAATGTTTTAAAATCAATGTGAAAAATTTTCTTCTCAAGCATTGTTTTTATTCTATAGATCAATACATGCAAATGTGAAAGTTAATTTCAAGTTCTTTTTTTGTAATCGTATTTCATATTAAAATTTCATGTCATTTTACATTATATGACTTTTATGTGACTTTATATGATTTTACTGGTTTTATATTTCATTGTATCTATATTTATATATGTGTATGCATATTTATTTATGTGTACATATTTTCCATAACAATGTTGGTATGATTTTCATTCAAAATGTTTTGACTCGCTATAAACCATGTCATGTATGTGTGACATAGCCAAATAAATCTATCTATCTATGAATTCTAGTTACAAATCAAAGTGACGTGTTGATAATCGAAATTTTTTACAAACCTTCGTGAATAGGTAGGTGTATATCATTCATTTAAATATGGAAGCTCATCTATAAAAAGGTCCTTTTCTAGTTCAAGTCATATATTTTGAATAGCCAAACTATTTCGAAAAATCGAGATTCTTCCATATTTATAAACTGCGAGTATTCACTGTCTTCTAATATTGTCACGCATGACACCTATATCCAATAATGCAGTATTTGTGAGCCTCTTGGTGGATTGTGAGCTTTGTTATCTCAAATTTTTTGAAAATCATACTGAAAGTATATATATACATATATATATATATATATATATATATATATATATATATATATATATATATATAATAATAATAATAATATTGCTTTTATTGAATAGGTAGCAGTTACATAGCGATAATGAACACATACAAGAGTAGCACCTATTCAATGGCAGAGTTCAAAATGCTTGTTCTAGGAACGAGATTTTGCTCTTCCACTCAACTATATATATATATATATATATATATATATATATATATATATATATATATAAAACAAATATTCATGGGGATGCTTGAAGACTGGTTTCAAATCAAATATTCTAAAAATGAACAATTTGTTCAGGCCAGCCTCAACTCACCTACACTGTAGGTTGACGAACTAACACCTATTAGAAAACAACTACTCCCCTGGCTAATACCACCGTCCCAATAATTGAAAATCAATTCTGGTGGTGTATCGCCAAGAGCATATGTGGAATTTCTTCTGTGTAGGTGAGTTGAGGCTGGCCTGAACAATTCTGAATTAGAATATATATATATATATATATATATATATATATATATATATATATATATATATATATATATATATATATATATATATATATATATATATATATATTCTAAAAATGAATAATTTGTTCATATATATATATATATATATATATATATATATATATATATATATATATATATATATATATATATATATATTCTAAAAATGAACAATTTGTTCAGGCCAGCCTCAACTCACCTACACAGAAGAAATTCCACATATGCTTCTACTGAATAATTTCCATTAGAATTGAAAAAGTGTTCCGGAAACCAAAACCACCAAGTTGTTTGTATCTGATGCACATCTGCACATATAAACGTTGGGATTGGAAACTTTGGTGTAGAAGTTTAAACTTTTCTTTGAGATTAATTACCCTAACACCAAACTGATATTTAACTCGACGCGCGTTTCGCTTCTCCTGAAGATGCTAACCTTGTTAGCGAAACGCGCGACGAGTGCAAAAAATATAAGTTTGGTGTTAGGGTAATTGATCTCTAAGAAAATTTACATCTGCACACGATGGCTAATTGGTTTACTCCAAAGCCAAGAAAACCAATCACACACACATCTGCACATGATTTTCAATTCACGCCAAGGTTTTTTCTATATCATTTTCTCGACATACCGATTTCATGAAATTAATCCCTTGTTCTATTGTTCTCAATGTATGCATATTATTTTTGATCTATACCTTTTTTGACACTTGTTTGGCAGTATGAATTATAGTGTACATACATATCTATTGGTATGTGTTTTTTTTAAATATACAATATTCCGATTTTTCACTCCTACAGACTGATTACCCTAACACAAAACTTATGCTATTTGCACGTTTCGCTAACAAAGTTAGCATCTTCAGGAGGAGAAAAATTATACAGATGCCAATCTTGTTATGATCACTCTGTTCTCATCTTTTCTATCTTTTTCGTTATGCAGAGGTTAACTAAACTAGACTCTCAAAAGCACTGATGGAATATGCGAGGAATACTGAATTATATGAACCTTCACTCAGGTACGAGTTTAATTCGACACCACCCTTATAATTCTCTCTGGAACGCGTTGTTCCTGTTAAATGATCAAATTTTCTTGAAAATATCCGCAGGAGGCGCTTTTTTTCATGTAGTCTTTTACCCGACGACTCTAATAACATTTGATGGCATGCAGTTGCATCCTGCTATGCATAAATTTCAGGAGATACTCTTCCTGCGGGCTTCCTTTCGATCACCGAGACAGACAAACCTGGCTAGCAGGACTCATATTCCTGCGAGCATTATCATAATCTGACATTTATGGCTATATGAGCTTTGCCTGTATATTGCACTCAAGTTGACACTGCTCTTCGGAAGGAACTGCTATTAGGTCGTATCTGGGAGCGCAGCAGGGGTGTAGAGTGGAGAAAGGGCGGGGTTGGAGGCACTTAACATCAAAGGGTATTCTGAAGGATTTTTATTTCGCAAGAAACTCACTATTTCATTGAACAGAAGATGAAAAATACTGTTTTGATGTCATTATTTTGTAATGGATGGATTCTTTCCTATAGTTTTTTTGGGTTTGTGGGAGCGCGCCTATAGAGATGAGTAATCCTTAAGATGATGCAAGATCCTGTGGATGAGTGTTTGGGACTGGCAGTCACTGGCGATCAGGAGAGCTGGAAAGTTGTGTTCTAATCAAGTATATGTGATTATTGTTAAATAGTTAATTTGGTTGGTTTAGCGAATAAAGGGTGTTCAGTGAAGTATCTCGTATTACTACCAGTAGGTTAGCACAATTGGCGACGAGGTAAATTACCAATTTTCTTTATTTTTGTTTTCCTTGAGTGACATGAAATTTGCAAAGCGATCCTAGCGGTCGAACGAAAAGAGAGAAAGCTATCTGTTGGTTAGCATATCTGCCTATCAAGCGGATGGCCGGGGTTCGAATCCTCGCCGGGCCACCGTCTGGTTCGCACGTAAAGTAGGCTTTTCCCTTCCCCTGGGAAGCACTATACTTTACTCAGCCACAAGCTCAACTGCATACTTAAGGGTATTATTATTATTTTCTGGCTGTGGGGCAGTTGTTGTGTTTCGATGAAAAGTCAGATTATTTTTCAGATGATAGTTCATTCCACATTTTGGTAATCAATTCACAGATTACAAATAATTGGTGATTCAACAGAAATGAGAGAATAAGTTGCAGCAAGGATTCGTTTTTTTCTATTATATACAAAGCATTACATTCAATTTTAACTAGATCACATCGAATTGTGATACACAAGGAAGCTTGAATTGAATTGCGTGATACAAGATGTCATACTTAACTGTAACTGGATCACATTAAATTGTAAGTGGATCACATTGAATTGTGCTACAAGCAAGTTTACATTAAATTGCGTTACACCAGAAGTTACATAAAGGTGTAACAGGATCACATTAAATTGTGATACAGAGAAATCGGCATTAAATTGCCAGGGGTCACATTGAATGGTAAGTAGATCACATTGAATTGTGATACAAGGACGTTTGCAGTAAATTGCGATATACCAGAGGTTACATAAAAGTGTAACAGGATCACATTAAATTGTGATATAAGTAAATATGCAGCGATTGTTTTTCTTTTTAGGGACAACAAAGGAAATAAGGAGATGGCGGAACAGTCAGGAATTATATTCTTTTTATGCGATGTAATCGAAAAAGCAAATATTAGAGCGGAATGGCACAAATGGCTACGATCATTTCGATTGTATTTGGATTCCGGAAACATACAGGACAAGGTTAGGAGAAGGAACAAGCTATTGCATTTGGGAGGGGTTCAACTACAAGAAGTTGCCTATAATATACCTGATGCTATAGTGGAATATAATAACGAAGGGTACAACAATGTTTTCGAAATCCTAGTGGATGCTCTAACGAAGCACTTTTCGCCTGCACAGAATTCGACATTTGAACGACACTCGTTCAGGAACACAAAACCGAACCCAGGAGAAACTCTCAACAAGTACCTGATAAGACAGACAGCAAGCATCAAAGTGTTCTTTAGGTAATAGTGCGACTGAAGCTGTGGAAATCAGTATCAAAGATAAAATTATCGACGATTGGGCTTCGTTGGACCTAAAGAGAAAACTTCTGGAGAAGGAGCGAACGTTAGCAGAAATAATTGACCTTTGTCAGATCCATGAACAGATAACGGATCAATCTAAAGTTATGAGGACCAGCGTCATGACGGATCCGATGCCAAGCACTTCTGGAATCAACAGAATATCGAATCGAAACCATAGCTGGCATAATTGTCTGCGGTGCGGCAGCAGTAAACATTCAAGTTCAGATATAAAGTGCCCAGCTAATAATGCTAAATGTTATAAATGCGAATTATCGGGACATTTTGCTCATCAATGCAGAACCAAGCAGCTGCAGAAGAGACCAAATACTGTAAATGATAATAGGAATAATAAAAGAAGGAAGTTGGCGGGTCCACGGGTGAATTATCTTGGTGCGGGATCGGATGAAGAAGGACATCAAGAGGGTGATGTAATTAGGGATTATGATTGCTTCAAAATCAACCATCATAGTTCAGAAAATGATATAAAACGAGACGAATTACTGGAATGTAAAGTTGGAGGGGTATCTATCATGTTACTCATTGATTCTGGTTCGAAGGCTAAGATCATTAATGGAAACTCACCCAAATCCAAGCAATCATATGGAATGTTGATTCACAAATAAAAAATGCTTTGAAACCATACGCAGCGCAGCAGGCTCTCGATATCCGTTACCAATTCCAAACCACGGTGAGCGCTACGGGTAAAAAGGAGATAATTATATCGTTTTTCGTAGTAGATAGAGAAGAAATATCTATTCTGGGAAAAGACGCAGCGAAACGTCTTGGGGTGTTGAAATTAGGACTGGAAGTGAACCATATCGAAGAACTGACGTGTTTTCCAAAAAACCAAAGACATCAAAGTCAAACTGATCATCGATACTTCAGTTAAGCCAGTACAGCAACCTCTGAGACGCGTCCCTGTTGCAGTTGAAACATTAGTGGAACAAAAATTGAAGGAAGCATTGAGACGCGATATAATCGAAGCAGTAGAAGGGCATAGCCCGTGGATTTCACCAATTGTGATAATCTATAAGTCGAATGGAGATATTCGGATTTGCGTAGATATGCGTAGAGCTAACGAGGCTATACTCAGGGAGAACTACCCATTACCAGTATTCGACTCAATCATGACAAAGCTCCGTGACGCAAAGTATTTCTCCCGGCTGGACCTAGAAAGGGCATATTATCAGTTGGAATTGGATGAAGAAAGTCGCCCGATAACAACGTTTATTACCCATAAAGGTATGTTTCGCTATAAACGCCTATTGTTTGGAGTTACGTCCGACCCAGAAATATTCCAAAGAATCTTCGAAAACCCATTGGCACCATGCAAAAATTGTATAAATTATCTGGATGACATAATTGTTTACAGCAGCACAGAGCAAGAACATGACACTTGTTTGGCGAAAGTGTTGAAAGTATTTCAGGAGGATGGGGTGTTACTGAACAACACTAAATGTTTAACTAAAATCCAGAATCTACACTTCCTGGGACATAATTTGTCTCACAAAAGAATAGATGCAGATGAAGAAAAAGTCAAGGATGTTTTTCAATTTCGATCACCGAGTTCCAAAGAGGAAGTCCGAAGTTTTCTGGGATTGGTTACGTACCTCGGGAAATTCATACTAGATCTAGCAATGACGACCGAGCCACTTCGGCAACTTACCAAACGAGAGGCAAAATTTATCTGGTTGAAAGAACATCAACGGAACTTAAGCGAGCACTGACAGAATCTCCAACACTTGCTTACTTTGACCCTAAGAAAAAGAACACGGTTGATAGCGGATGCGAGTCCTGTGGCATTAGGATCAGTTTTGATTCAGTTCAACGGAGAAATACCGAAAGTTGTTTCGTTTGCTAGCAAAGGTCTCTCAGATACAGAGAGGAAATACTCTCAGACAGAAAAAGAGAGTTTAGCATTGGTTTGGGCTGTTGAACGATTTTACTTCTATTTGACAGGGCTCGAATTTGAATTGGTAACAGATCACAAGCCACTAGAAGCCATATTTAAGCCGACGTCGAAACCACCAGCCCGAATTGAACGCTGGGTTCTAAGACTGCAGTCGTTCAGATTCAAAGAGAACTACCAGGCTGGCAAATCTAATATAGCAGACTCAGTTTCCCGGGTATGCCAACTGCCCAGTACAAGCCCTGCTGACAGAGGAAGTGACCAGCATATATTTTCTATCGTGGAACAAAGTACACCTAGAGCAATATCGATATCGGAGATAACAGCAGAAAGTACACGGGACCCAGAGCTAGTATACGCTGTGAGTAGACTTAGCGATGAGACCTGGGAGACAGCAGACAAGAGCCCGTATTTTCCGTTTCGTTTCGAGTTAACTGCCCTTGGACCAATATTACTGAGAAATAATAGGATCGTGATTCCTGCCTCGCAGAGACAAAGAATACTCGATTCGGTACATGAAGGTCATCCGGGAGAAACAGTGATGAAACGTCGACTGAGGGCTAAGGTTTGGTGGTCTTTGATTGATCGAGAGGTGGAGCGTTGTGTGAAAACTTGCAGAGGTTGCCTGTTCGTCAGCAGACCGGAAAAACCCCCACCAATGAGTCGACACAGTTTTCCTGTCGGACCATGGGAGTTCTTAGCGATCGACTTGATGGGACCTCTGCCAAATCAAGAATACGTTCTAGTGGTTATCGACTACTATTCTCGCTATCAAAGTATCAAGTTCATGAAAACAATCTCATCAGCTGCCATAATCAACCATTTGAGAGAATTATTTTCGCAACTGGGAATACCAAAGTCGATCAGGTCTGACAATGGGAGGCAATTCACTAGCAGAGAATTTCATGGGTTTTGTGAAGAGAACGGCATTAAATTGATTCACACCCCACCATACTGGTCGCAAGCGAATGGGGAAGTGGAGAACATGAACAAATCGATTCTCAAAAGACTCCAGATGAGCCACAATAATAAGACAAACCACAGGAGTGAAATACAAAAATTTATTCTGATGTATAACGTCACACCGCATGGCACCACCGGGGAGTCACCATCAGATTTGTTGTTTAACAGGAGAATACGAGACAAGATTCCGTCAGTCATAGATATTGTGGGAGAAAATCCTGATCAAGAAGCACAGGATAATGACATAACAAACAAAGAGGGAAAGAGAAGGAAGATAAGACCAGGCAATCAAAGGAGGACGATATTCGAGTAGGAGACAAAGTAGTATCACAGAATATGGTGGTACCACACAAATTAACAACCAAATTCGGCAACACTGAATTCACAGTGTTAGAGCGAAAAGGAAATGAAGTTACCCTACAGGGAGATGGGAAGATTCTCAGGAGACATGTCTCTCAAGTCAAAAGGATCACTCCCAGGATAGAGACGGGTGCAGCATCTGACAGAAATGAGAGCAGACAAGTAGATGACCTAGCAACACGGAATGGAGAGGATCTTACAGAGCCACCAAGCAAAGACGAAAAGTGGAAAGGAGCACCAGGTCGAATCGAGCCTATAAAGCTGAAAAAGGAGGACGGAATATGGGAGCGCGCCTATAGAGATGAGTAATCCTTAAGATGATGCAAGATCCTGTGGATGAGTGTTTGGGACTGGCAGTCACTGGCGATCAGGAGAGCTGGGAAGTTGTGTTCTAATCAAGTATATGTGATTATTGTTAAATAGTTAATTTGGTTGGTTAAGTCTATAAAGGGTGTTCAGAGAAGTGTCTCGTATTACTTCCAGTAGGTTAGCACAGGGTTCTTCACCTACCACAATCTGAAAAAATAGGATTTAATATTGGAATCTACAGTGCATTTCTTTAATAACCCCTCCCTTTTTTTTAACAGCTCAACTCAAAAAAATTGAAACTTGGGATCATGAATACTATATTTTGGAGTTAAATTGACACAAAACTTTCAAGATGGCGACTGGGCGCCATCTGGAAAAAACTTGAATGGAAAGGGGGGTTTTGTGACCCGTCAGTTTGAAGCTCTTGACTAATACTTTACAACCGGAGAATATGAAGAAAATATATAATATACCTATTACAAAATGGTGTAACATTCAATAATGCACACATCGATGTTCGACTTCATGATTTGAGCTGAATTCAGTTCAGAATATGCTCGAAATGGTTGCCTTAAAGGTCTTGATATAAGAACAGCCTATTCGATATTTCACGTGTAACATTTCAGAACACAGCAACGTCGATATTTCTACAAATTTTTATTATTCTCTGCCGTACATTCAATATTGATGCAGGTTCAGTTTCGTATACCTTCTGCCTCAAATAACCCAATTAGGAAAGTCTAAAGGTGTCAAATATAGCAATCAGGCTGGCCATTCCGTAGTACCTCGATGGTCAATCCAACGACCATGGAGAGTATTGTCCAAATAGTTCCTTACTTGTCTGCAGTTATGTGGTGGTGCTCCATATTGTTGGAATGAAAATAACAATTCACAAGACGATTTCGGTGATTAGAGGATCAACAGTACTTGCAATTCCCCTGTTCAATTTTGCTCAATTGACCATTTTGGGGATCGTTTACGTGGTACCTATCTACTTATAAAATCGGAAACTAAATGAGAATATTCGAGCTGTTCGTTTTACTGACATTTTTGACTTTTCCACGAACAAAAAATAACCTATCGAACCTTATCGGGTTTTTGGGATTGCCAACGGATATTTCTGGAAATATCGATATTGATTTGTTTGTTTTCAGGTGATTATTAAATTTTCCGAGATTTTGTAGTTTTTCTAGAAACCAGTCGCCATCTTGGAATTTTCAAGTGTCAATTTTACTTCAAAATATTGTTTTTATGCATCAATTTCATTATCTCAAGTTTCAATTTTTTGAGTTGACCCGTTCAAAAAATAAAAGGGGAGGACATTAAAATAAAGGGACTGTATACAAAGGTAGCAGGGCAGATTCTCAATCTACCCCAAGAAGTTGCTGCGATAATTAAAAAATAGTTCCTTCTGAATTCGCCTCCAAATCCTCTTTCGTTCTCAAAACTTCCACAAATATTCTCTCCTATTTTTCACATTGTGGTAGGTTAAGAACCCAGGAAAGCTAGAAGAAAATATTGAAATAAAAGGATATTGAACTAAATACATTGAGATGAAACTGAATGAAAAAATTGATATTCACCTAGCGCAGTATGTTTCAAATTAATTTAAAGATTATTTCAAGAAGGTAGCTTCCGAAAGATATCAAATGGACTGACTGTATGAATAAAGAAAAAACAAGAGAAAAACACGATGGCATGTGACTACTAACGTTATGCGGCAAAGTCTTCGTGTGAGTAGGCGATGGTAGTAATCTTCAGTAGTCACACCAGAATTACTATGAAATTGCACTTGATGTGATCTCTTGTGGAGTTGTTGACTTTTCATTTCGGAGAATACAACAAGTAGGACTGTGTTTCAGCTATATCAATGCACATGTCTGCGCGTTTTCATGATTCTCATAGGTCGCGTTCTAGTCGAAGGATATAGTTGCCCAATGCCTTTTTTAGATACCGCGACAATTAAAATTAACAAACTGTCACTAGTTTCTGCAACAATAGACAATAAACTGATAAGTGAGATAACTGAGAAGATAAAAATCAAATAAATATCGAACCGAATACTTTGAAGTAGGAGTGAATGAAATGAGATGAGAAAATCAAAAATTATAATTGAAAAATGCTATTCACCTATCGCAATAAATGTTTCAAGTCAAGTTAGAGATGATGGGCAATATACTGATAGGGCCTGAAATGAAACAAACAAGGGGACTTCCATTTTTTTTGGAAAGGGAAAACGCAAGATTTTTTCACAGATCTGCTTACTTACTATAACGTAAACATGTTCAACAATATTGGTGATTGAAGAAGCAATGTGGGTGAGATTAGTTCTAGCATTTTCAAATCAACGCCGTATTCACCTTTGGCATTATTTTTTTTTCATGTACAGATTCACACGAACAGAGGTCATCCTCCAAGTATCACCTAACTTCAACTACTTTCGCTACCATAATACTTCTTAACTCAAAGATATCAGCATTTTTAGAAGTCATGATTTCCGAAGAAAAAATTGAAATTAATTAATATTTCGAAAAAGGTAACATATAGGTATAGTAATATATCAAGAAAAGTTATCGAGTTATTGCTGTAGAATCCAAAAATAATATTATATACAGGGTGCTCCATTATAAAAATCAAAGTTACTACCACTTTCTAATAGCAGTAGCAACACCGCATTGTTGAAAATATTTTCAATTGGGTAGAGAATATCTGAATGTGAATTTTCGAAGTTGTCTGGTTCACCAGAAATGTCTAATGTGCCATCCACCGTGAATCACCCTGTATTTCCATTCAGAAGTTCAGGAATTCTATTCAGGAAGGAAAAACATATACAGGGGTGTGCAAAAGTCCGGAATAAAATTATTATCTGTTTAACCAGTAACTTAGGAAAAAATCGCTGAAACGCGTCAATTGATTTCGAAGTGTACGCATTTTTTGGCAATATAATGAAATCTTTTTTTTAACCCCCTAGCTGCAAAACCCTCCCCAACTTTTTTTTCAATGCAAACTCATTTCTTGCATGGACTCATTGAAAAGCCCGTAAAGAATGGAATCTGACCATACCGTTTCTTTTTTTCCATGTGGTTACCACGTAATGAGGAAAAACTCTCAAAAGTTAGAAATATTTCAATTTTACCCAGAAATGCCACAATTTTTGAACTGAGTCAAACAAAATATTTCTTATCAGGGCATTAAATTTGGTACCTACAAAAAATGCAACAACTTCTTTCTCTTTTTGAAGTGCACTAGTCAACAATTGCTCGGGATGGAACTAATTTTACGTGTGAGTTTTTTGTGAAAAAATAAATTCCAAAGAATGTTGATGCTAGATTACGTTATCAGTATTACACATAAATCAATAAAATTTGTTGTGGTGCCTACCCAGGTTGGTCTGTTCTTAAAATTTGTAAACTTTTAGAATTTAGGTACTGGTGATCTTCAGCAATTGTTGAGCAGTGTGAATCATCATATGCTGAATGCCACTTATTTGTTTTTTGCATCGTTAAATCACCCGTAGATAGCACTAAGTAGGTATTTCTAACTTTTAAGAGTTTTTTTCTCATTTCGTGGTAACCACATGGGTAAAAAAAACGGGTATGGTCAGATTCCATTTTTTACGAGCTTTTCAATGAGCCCATACACGATATAGGTTTGCATTTGAAAAAAAAAGTTGGGGAGGGTTGCAGCTAAGGGGTTGAAAAATAAATTCCATTTTATTTGCCAAAAATGCGTACGCTTTGAAATCAATTGACGTGTTTCAGCGATTTTTTTCCTAAGTTACTGGATAAACAGATAATTATGTTATTCCGGACTTTTGCGCACCCCTGTATATTTTTGGAGACCAGTGTAATTAATTGATTACTGTCTTCGTTGAGACTAAGAAAACTGGGGTAGATTTAGGTAAGCGGCGGTTAAAAGGCACTGAGCCGAGAACAGCAAACACAAATAAGCAATTTGTTTGCCGCCCGATGTTGCGGGATATGCGGAGGGTAAACGTTTGGATTCGACATGCAAATCTGTGTCTTAGGGAGGCTGATGCAGCCAGAAGCGGCAGCGGCGAATTTCATTTATAATAACAATAACAAACTACGAACTATTAAACGGCTGTATAAGTTATTAGGGTGTATGCAAGTTTACACAACAGCGCGGCTTCGAACAACACGGAATTAATTAAATCGTCATTAGAATTAATTCAAATGCGAGATTATTCGACGACTAGTTGGGGGGGAGGGGGGGGGGGGGTAGCGGTATCGCTCGTGTTGGGGTGTTTCGGAATGTTTGATTACCTTCCCCGGTTGAGGCAAGACATTACTTGAAACTTGAAACAATAGTCGAGCATTCACATCGAATTTTCCAAAGGGTTTGTGAAGTCGAATAATTAACGGATTTTTTTTTATATGTAAATTCACACGAAAGGGAAGCCCTGTAATGTTCAAAAAACACCGCGTGAATCAAGGGACAGGAGATATGAATTAACATTTACTTTGAATTTCTGAAGTTTGTAAGCCTCAGGAAAAACCTCTCTTGGCAAGGAGTTCCAAAGCTCAGCTGTTCTATTGAAAAAAGATCCCTCAGCAAGAGAGGCTCGACAGGTTTCCAAATTCACAACAAAAGGGTGAGAATTCTGTACTCGTCGAATCATCCGTGTAGATATTGCAAAGGAGGGAACGATAGATTACAATTCGGAAGAGCATCGACCGTGAAAGTATCTATAGAAGAGAAACAAGTCTCCGACCCTATTCTACGATGTTCCAATGAAGTGAGCGAGTCTGTGAGCGAATAATCACCAACAAGACGAATTGCCTTTCTCTGAATAGAATCAAGAAGCCTCAATGAATGTTGTGGTGCCGAACTCCACACATGAGAACTGTATTCCATGACAGGTCGTATTTGAGCCTTGTAGATCATTAGAAGCTGACGAGAAGTGGAGTATTCCTTCGCACGAAATAGAAATCCAAGTTTCTGGGAAACACTTTCAGCGATCGATCTCACATGGTTTTTCCATAAGAGATTTCCACTGATCGTAATTCCTAGCATCGAGATACTCGATTTTGTAGGAATAGTCACTCCTGACATCTGAATATTAGACGATGACAGATCGGCTTTTCTTGAGAAGAGACAAGCCTGGGTTTTCGTAGCATTAAATTCCACCATGTTCATGTTACGCCATTCTATTATTTTCACCAAGTCGTCGTTAATTTTATTGACGTGAATGTTTCTTTGAATTTTTGAAGGTTGAATAATTTGCAAAGTCGATTCGGGGCACATACTTTCAGAACAATTGCTGGGATTCCATCAGATCCGCAAGCCTTATTCGTCTTCAGGTCCATTAAATGGGATGAAACAATGAGGATTTCTATACTGTTCTATTTATATTTCCGTATGTGGCTTTCCTTACAATAGTAACATACTATTATCACGATACTGGATTCGTTTATTGAAATAATACTCTAAACAAAACCAAACAACTTTCATAAACTTCACTTGACAATACAACTACTGCAGTGACTAATAAAATGCTAAGAATCACTCAAGATTCCAAACTTTCACGGCCGCAACTGATGAATTGTTAGAAGTTTCCGGGCTTCTGAGCCGTGGTCCGCAGGTTTTTGGACCTGACTGAACTGAAGAGGTTTCTGAAGCATCTGAATTCGTGGAATCCGGAAATTCAGTTCATGATGGAGACGGAGAAGAACAGGAGAATAGCTTTCTTGACGTATGGGTGGGAAGGCGAGAAAATGGAAAACTTGGGCATTGGGTATATAGAAAGCCCACTCACAGAGTTCGGTACCTCAACAGGAATTCCAACCATCACCGCAGCAGAAGAGAGGGGTAATAAAAACCTTGGTAGAAAGAGCGAGACGCATTCCTGAGCCAGAATTTTTCGAAGAAGAAAAGCGTTTATAGGTAATGGCTACCGCAAGGACGAAATTTATCCTTGCCTTGCAACCCCAACAGGGATGTTCAATGAATTGCCCCGAACCAGCCGTTAATGGACGGACCATCCTGCCTTATATTAATGGTGTGACAGACCGCATTGGAAAACTGCTGGAAAAACATGGGGTAAGAAGAATTTTCAAGTATACGAGAAAAAATCAGCCTCCGATCTGCAAAAGACCCACGAGATCCATTATCCACTCTGGAAGATGACCGAATCCCGTGTATTTGTGGTTCTGTTTACCACAAAAGGGAGCATAAAAACGCGGTTAACCGATTACAAAAGAAGCTGTCGATAAGGCCAAACACAATAATCGGCGGTGACCGAACACGCTCTATTGGAAGGTCATGATGATGACCTGGAAGGAACGCAGGTGCTGGAGACAAGTAGAGCTATTACCAAGCTCTATAGAGAGGCCATAGAAATTCACGTACCTTTTGAAAATACAAAATTCACAGTCTCATGACTAAAATGATCGTTGACACTTTTTGTGGATATCGACTGCCCTGGCATCAAATTCGATTTGATGTTAGGGTGGTTGATGTCTACAAGAAGTTTCAACTTTACAGTAAAGATATCGAAAATCTCATCGTTTATTAAATTAATCGTATAAATAAACTCATTTCCTGTTTCTTCTCATAACCCTATATGATGATAAAAATAAGTAATCACCCTCTAGTAATTATGTCAAATTGATAATTTACTGTCAATTTCCCTTTTGGGTCCTTTTCTTTGAATTCATCTCAAAATTTTCTTGGTTTCTTGTGTTAATGCAAGTCTTACTTTGCTATCTCACGATGTAAGTTAAATATTGAAATATTTTTCTACCAAACATTTTTATGTTTCACCATGAACACTTTTAAGATGTCTTTGATAATGGAATGAAGTATTCTGAAAGCTCAGACCTACCAAAGAGATCACTTTGTGGCCATCTGATCCTGACGGCATCCCCAAGAAGTATATCATTTCTTACCAAGTTCAGTCAAGATACTCCTGAATTATATATATATATATATATATATATATATATATGATGCGTTGTTTTTTCGGGTTTCATTCCGTGTTCTGTGGTTTTGATCCTCTGAAGGATAATTCTCACAACGTTTCGGCAAAGTCTCATTTGCCATCTTCTAGGTGATGTCTTGAGTTTCGATCTCCGAACTCGACTAATTAATTCGAGTTCCACTTCTCAATATATAGGGGTGTTCATTGATGGTATCTTTGATCTGGGCCCCTCCCACTTTCTTCGTTGGTCCGCCTGCATTTGTCATCGTGTCTGGGTAATTACGTGGTAAGGTCCGATATTGTTCCTCTGGTGTAATCGGCTTGTCTTTGTTTAGTGATATAAAATATAAAAAGAGATTATAATTATCCATCAACGAATGAATTTTCGCTGTCAAGAAGTGATATATCAGATCTTCCATCGAATGTCAAGCAATGACGGCTCTATTCACTTATTTAATTGTTACTATATCCTTTATATTATGAACTCTATTGAAACTTGTTACTAAGCAAAAAGGCAAAACTTATAAAAAATACAAATCGGATAAGGTAGTCAAATCCGAACAAAATGGTTGAGATGGATTTTTTGTCAAAAAATGGAACAAGGGGTTTGATTGAAGGAAATAATATTGTGACAAGAAATGAGATATCGAATATGAAATTGCAGAGTCGGGGTTGTTTTTTGAAGTTTTTCTCATGGAAGGTTTTGATTTTAACAATAGATAATGTTTTGTGGAGAAAAAGATAAAATTGAATTGAGCTACTAAGTATTGAATAGAAATGTGGCTGAATGATCATGCGTTTTTACATTTGTTTCACATACAAGAAAATGCAGAGAATACGATTTTGCTGTCTCATTCATATCTGGTTTCATGCATTTTCAAATACTGTTGGCTATTTGTTATAGCAAGTTTCGATGGGCTCTGAAGAAATGCTGGAAAAAGAATTGTTCTTCGGGCCAACCAATACTTTGGATTTCTAAATACGGACCTGTATTTTTCATTTGAACTTTGAAACCTTCGAGATCATATGAAATACCTAAATTTTCATTTGTTTCGAAAACATTGAAGCCATCGTCAGCTGAGATATTATGAGAGTTCAGGATGTGTTTCGTGGTCTTTCTCATCGTTATAATGTGAATTTATATGAATCCGGTTTTCAATGTGATGATATAAATATATTACATAAGAGAGAGTCTCTCGATGCATTCGAATCAAATGAAATTTTGAAAGGGTGGCAAAAATTGTTATATTGATAACGGTAAAAGACACAACGTTGATTCTGACAGGTCATGTTTTATTTTTTGATTTCACAGAAATATAGCCTGTATACTGATAAATGGTAATTTTATTCCTCTTCTTTGCAAATGGTGATATTTATCAGTACGAAATAGTCGGGAAGAAGTTGAGGAGCTTTTCATAAATGAATGCAGAATTTGAAAAAGTATCAGAATCTGTAACGAGGAATACATGTCCGAATTTGAAAGAAAGACTGAGGGTGGCTTAGGGCCACGTTGCATCGTATTGAAAATTTTTGAAATTAGAACATACATTCACCAAGTCGTCTCTGGATATTTGTTTTTGGTCAATAAAAAAAATTTATTGATTAGTTATTGTGACAAGTTGTTTTATGTATTGTCAAAATAAAGTTATTAAATAATTCGTATATTTCTTGATCACCTACAAGGAAACAGTTAAATTTCCAACTGGTTATGGGCCCAGTCGACGTTTGATCAAGAAATACGCAGTTTATAGTTTACAAGTTTTGCAAAGCTCTGGTAAACTATCCGATCGACTAGAAACGACAATAATGTCTTCAAGCAGTTCTTTTCTATCAGTGGAGAAGCTGAAAGGCCGTGAAAATTATGATACATGGAAGTTCGCCACCCAAATGCTTCTAGAACATGAAGAACTATGGGATTGTGTCACTGGAACAGAAAAAGATGACAGGAAAATTGTGAAAGCCAAATCCAAAATTATACTACTGATAGAGCCAGTTAATTACATACATGTTCAATCGGCCAAAACAGCAAAAGAAGTTTGGGATAATTTGGAAAAGGCATTTCAAGATTCAGGTCTCACCAGAAGAGTAGGTTTGCTCAGAACTCTAATCACTACTAAGTTAGAAGAGAGTGATTCAGTGGAGAGTTATGTGAACAAAATAGTAACAAATATCTTATTGGCTATTGTGATGCGGACTGGGCTAGTGACAATACTGACAGAAAATCCACAACTGGATATATTTTCATGCTACAGGGTGGAGCTATATCATGGAATTCTCGAAAACAGCCAACTGTAGCGTTATCTAAATCCGAATCTGAATACATTTCACTAGCAGCAGCTGTACAAGAGGCGATTTGGCTGAAAAATTCAGAAAAAGAACTCATCGATGAAAATGAAAAAGTTGTCATTTATTGTGACAACAAAAGTGCTTTACATTTGGCTACGAATAGTACCTATCATGCTCGATCCAAACACATTGATGTTAGGCATTATTTTCTCCGAGACAAAATATCTCAAGGTTTCTTGGATGTACGCTATTTGAAGACTGACGAAATGATAGCTGATTTTTTGACGAAGCCCGTGAATTCAACGAAGCATTCTATGTGTGCAAGATATTCGGGACTTGGTAAAATGTAGTTCTAGTGGGAGTGTTGAAATTAGAACATACATTCACCAAGTCGTCTCTGGATATTTGTTTTTGGTCAATAAAAAAAATTTATTGATTAGTTATTGTGACAAGTTGTTTTATGTATTGTCAAAATAAAGTTATTAAATAATTCGTATATTTCTTGATCACCTACAAGGAAACAGTTAAATTTCCAACTAAAATAGAATCTGTGTTTGTTGTAGCCTTCATATTCTATAAAATGAAGAAAATGAGTCTGAAAATGAAAATCAACGATTTAAATTCTTTTTGAATAATTCAAAAACGGGTCACGATAGCCTGCATTTCTTACGTCTTACGTTAAAACTGATTGTAAAAAGTAATACGTTTCTAAAAATACCACTTGGAATACGAAAATTCGAAAAAGGGTATAGTGATTATTAGTGTGTAGTAGGAGTGTTTGAAATGATGCAAACGTGAAATCAGATATCTACGATAAGTTCCTGCTATTTTTATTGGTACGCTATTGGATTATCATGTGTTATGATTACAAAAATAGCGATTAGATTTGAAAATGGTTGACTTCGTGAGTTGCACCAGTATACGTTTCTTCGAAGGTGAAGAATGGAAGTTTTTTGCAATTCTTTTTATACCTGAATTCTCCGATGCAATGTGTCGCTGAAACTGAAAAGAGTTTAACGTATTAATGCGAATTTTTTAAATTGCATGAAATAGAGCATGTTCTAATTTGGTGCGAAAAGTTGCAGCAACTTATTTTTGTGTAAATTTGTTGCTGCAAACATTATATATGTGGTGGCACCTTTGTGAAAAGTGGTAATTTCGTATATTTTTTTGCGAAAGAAAAAAATTGAATTCATTTTAATAAAACAGGTGCGACATTTCATGCGTTTATCTTGGCGAAAGTTCTATTTTTCAATGTTTTCAATGGAAGTGAATTCTCTAAATCCAACATCTGAAATATGGTTGACACTTGTCGCAAGACATTGCAGCAACAAATTGCATCGTGTAATTCAGGTGGTATACGTTTCTCGGGTTGTTGAAGTTACCATAGTAACGTTCGAACACGCACGTTTTTCGAAGTTGGAACCAAACTCACTGAGGCTTACTTCAAATGAGAAATATAAAAATCTTTTCAACATATACTTCCACATTTCCACAACCCAGACACATCAATTAATTGAACCCCATCTCCTAGAGATTAGTGCAGAGATATCTCCAAACAGCATCCCAGTTGCTCGACTAATAGCCCGTAGCAACATAGTCCAGATTCGGGAGAATCACAAAACAAAAAAGCTCTGGAGAATAAGGATTCCGACAAACTACATTCATGTTAAAACGCAATTTAGAAAATCTTTCCTAATACCGTCGAGAGTGCTGTGGGCCAAAGTCGTGACGAAACACATTCTCCTCGACAACAATGCACTCGAACGGCGGAAGTTAAAGCGAAACAGATAAAAGCGAGTGCAACGCTACTTATAACCGTTGACTCTTGCCAGTCGACTAATTTTGGCGAATGCGCCAGGTCAAGTACGTCCCGTGCTGGGAGTGTTAGTCGGAGAGCTGATATTCAAAAATATGAGTATTTTCATGGCGAGTAGAAAAATTTGAGAATAGTTTTTTGAATTCTTGTCTATTGTATATTTACTCACAAAATCATAAAACCACAGTCCTCACTTTGTCGAAATTAGAGTTGGGGTTTTTTTTTTTTTTTTTATATATATATATATATATATATATATATATATATATATATATATATATATATATATATATATATTAGAGGGGAAGTCTTTGCTGACCAGTTAAGAACAAAACTGTAGTATTTTTGGGTGAACAGCAGAACGGAAGTGTACCCTTATAACACCAGTTTTTTCCAATATTTCGATAATGTTTATTACCATCTTCAGGGAAAAGCTACAAAATTATCATTTTAAGTTATCACATCAAATAAACAGTAACAAGATCCTTACTGCTAACCTCAAATACAGTAAGGTAATTGATAGATAATAATATAATGAACAATAATATTAATAATTTACCTATTTTAAATAATCCCACACAGAATGTCTTAGAGAATGCAGATTCCGCTGAATCAAGCCCGGTTTCGTTTTTTTATGCCTCTTTGCCTTTCATCAAAGATATTTCTCCAGGAATATCTAGAATTTTTAAATCATTTACAAATAATATTAAAATTTCAAATAAAAACGTTCTACCTCTTAACAGAATTTTTTCAAAATTAAAAGACAAAACTCCCTGCATAAACTGTTCGGATGTGGTTTACTGTATACCTTGTCAGAGCTGCGATAAAGAATACATAGGACAAACGTCCAGATTGTTGAAAGATCGAATTACAGCGCACAAGAGTGACAGTAGATTGCACCCGGAGAGGTGTGCATTGAGTGAACATGTCTCTAGGGAAGGACATTGCATGGATTACAACTCAGTAAAAATTTTATCTACAGAAAAGAACTCTGCCAAGAGGCTCTTCTTAGAAATGGTACATATAGCACAGTCTGATAATTCCTTGAATAAAAGAACAGACTTGAATCACCTAAGTGAGATTTACTCCTACTTAATTTGTATGGATAACCCAAAAGTGAGAGAAAATCATCAGATTTCCTCCACAAATCTTTCATCTCACAGATTGAACCTTTCAGTTAATTAAGACATCATCAGAAGTGTGATAATTTAGGCATTGTTTTACAAAAATATTCACTTTGAAAATTAATTGTACATTTTTCAAAATTCAAAAAAATTTCTCACTTTTCACAGTCATTTCATTAATTAAGTTTAGACAAAATTCAATTTTAACACGGATGTTGAGGAACTAGAAATGTTTCACTGAACGTGTAATATCCAACGTATGTGGTAGACGCAGCTACTCGAAGCGCGAGCTCCGTTGGCATCCCTGCTGTGATCTGGTCACAGATCGATATCGGGTCGAAGCCCGCGTGAGCTTGGGCATCGTCATTGGTTGGCACTGCACATGCGCCATTTAGACAGTTGTCCTTTGTCAACGCCATTCTGATTCTGATTATTCCCGCGTGTTCGGCGTTTCCTCATCAAGGAACAAACAGGTGGTTTTAAAATATTATTTTTTTAAAAAAAGCGTTTTATTATGTGAAACATTGTTGTTCGTTAACGTCCTGACTGGCGTGTTTTATTGTCTACGTGCAGATATGTGGTGTCCAAATAATTTTATTCATCGTGCCGTTTAACCTCAATTACACTGTAAGTTGTTTGACTGATCTCTCTTCATGGATCTAACCGCTTGTTTCACCATATTGTAGCATCCCTGATGATGATAATAAAGATTATCGAAAGCTTGGAATCTGTGTTATAAGAGTACACTGTTTTGGCCTGCTGCATACCCAAATATTGTCTCACTCATTTCCTAACTAGTCAGCAAACAAGACTACCCTTCTCTCTCTCTCTCTCTATATATATATATATATATATATATATATATATATATATATATATATATATATATATATATATATATATATATATATATATATATATATATACATCACGCTAACATTATTGCGTCCTTTCACAAAACGACACTACTGCGTCCCCTTGAATTCTTGTATTTAGGGAGAGTTTTATAGCGAATACTTTTTCTCCTCATTAAATGCATTCCGTATCTATTTTCAGATTTTCATTACCATCAAAAATAAAAACAATGATATTCACGCCCTTACTGCGTCCCCTCAAAAGTGGGCCTTTACTGCGTCCATCGAATATACGTTTTTATGTTGAGTACTATCTTGCGTCCTGAAAATATATTATTGTACACAATCAGAATGATGCTGCGTCCTGCAGTGTTGCCAGATTCATTTCTGCTCACAACCTATATGCGAAATGCTTTCATTTTATGTGTTGTTGAAAATTGACTTCACGAAAGACGACTAATTTGGGAAAAAAATTCTCGATCAGAATCACGCGAAAAAATATATTCCTATCAAATTGATTTCATATTTCTTAATTTTCTATCAAGGCTGTAGATATTTCGAACTTACACATAATTGTTATCACAATAGTATATTGTTCTATGATCAAGGAATGATAATACATTCTTCACGAGAATGAAGTTTGCAGTTGGAGCAGTAGGCGAGTGCTGTATATCATACGAGTGAGCAATTACCATTCAATGCGAGTTATTCATTATACTTCTTCCACGGTTACAACAGATGAAAGCGAAATGATTCAATAGATAACATGAACTTCAAATTTGATATTATTCGGAATTTTCATTTAGGTACGATTGCATAAGCAAGTATAGAGCTTTTATTGCTCAGAATTTGATATTCCATGAAAGACCTGATTAAATGTGTAGTGACAACTATATTTCTAAAACAATGAATTCTTCGTTTCATCCGGTGAAGAAATTAACTTGAAGATATACCACAACTGTAACAAAATGAAATTATTGGATTATCAGGTGTGGAGATGGAATTGAAGACATACAATAAACATAATTGTTTTATCAAAAACAGTTTAGATAGAGCAGTTTCGTGTTCCACCCTTAATAGTAGATTATACCACGAGTCAATAATGACAACTATTATTCTAGAGGAATGTTTATGAACCGAGCTGCGTTAGCGGCGAGGATGTAAAATATTCCGAGAGGATAATAGCCATTATTGCGAGTGTTTTACTCTACTTTATTTACGATTGATTCATACAATTTCTGGAGGTGTACAGGTAAATGATTCTTCAGTTTCTTCATTTCTATACAAATACACAAACACTAGCAATGCGTTTGACACTGACACTTTGGAGATTGGTTATATCGTTTCTATGGTGATATTAATTTCAAAAACTTTTGTGATTGGACTAGAAGAGGAAATAAAGACTATAAATCCCTGCCATAAATCCCTAAGAGAATCATGTATGGCATTATACTGGGGAAACCATACGTATATTACTTATATTATGTAATAGTCGTAAACAAAATTCCTTATTCGATAGTTTAGTGTATTTGAAATAAGTGGTACAAAAATATGTTATTTTCCCAATGAGAATTCTACCCATCACGTATCAAACGGGATCTTGATAAAAATTCAGCACAATTTATTGTTGAATTGATTTCAGGCGACATGAAACAGTATACAATTCAATTGTTGATATAAAAAAATATCTGAATATATTTTATTTTTCAATGTCCAAGGTTTTTTTGTTAACCAGAATGAAAGTCATCAATCAGAACAATGTTGTTGAAACTTTTCCTAGAGATCTTTCAAGCAACAGTAGTTGCAATAGGCTTTGCATGAGTGACCAAATAGCCAGGTCTTGAATGAACATTATAAAAAGTAGAGTACTTATTATCTTCAGCTCCCATACGTTTCAACTTCTGAGGTTGCAGTTAGTATGAAAATTATAACTGGTTAATGGAAAAATCATTTCAAAGTATTTCAATAACGAAAATTTCCAAAATATCACCTCACACACGTTTGTATATTTGAATTAAGAAGAAACAAGTTAATGTTTCTGTCAACAATTCAAATAATAAATAAAACTGACACCAAAAGATAAATTGCAAATGACAATATCCATTACTTCACTTCAGAGATAAACCCAAGTTGGTATTATTTGGATTGTAAAATGAGTTTGACCAAATTTTCTGAACTCTACTAAAATATATAATGGTAACCTATGCAAAAAATGTAAGAATTGATCATAAATAAACCTTTGGAATGAGTATTCTTTTGAATATCACACAACAATCTAGAAGAGAGAGCTTAAGAATTATTACCTGTAGTATTTTTTATCCAGTGGGAATGACTAGGATGTTGAGTCTGATATAACTGCACAACTGTTGAGCACAGGGATTGGCACCGATTTCCAAGTAATTTGAATACTTGCAGGTTTTCTTCATTCGATAGAAGTCCACAAAAACTATTTTCTGCCATTGGAGGAGCCATCTATTTAAACGTAATCAATCATGGAAGTATATATAAAATATTACGGAAATCGTAATAAAACTAAATGATAAGACATCAGTGAAACATTGTAGGGTGATTTATCAGTTGGAAAACTAGATAACCTAAACTGGTCATCATTTTTTGACTTTGACTTGACATCACTTAGCTATTTGCTGCTTTCTTTTTGAGTGTTTCAAGCCCCGGTGCTCTTAATTCTAGCTTTACTATTGGTGGAATTTGACACATGTCATTTTTCAACCAATGGTAAAGCTAAAATTAGCTGCCCCGGGGCTTGAAACTCCCAAAAAGAAAGCTGCAATTTTTGACGATTTAGGACGCGTGAATTAAGCGGTGCTATTCGAGCGAATAAGTCATGACGTCAGTCTTCAAGACGCTGTAAGCGGAACTGGTCGCTGGCAAAACTATCGGGGGTCACCTATTTCGTCATAATGTACAGAGTAGAAATCGTAAAACGAAGAAATTTACGCTATCATTACGCTACATAATAGAAATCGTAATTTATCATAATGGACATATTCAGAACGTATTTCGTCATATCGTACCTTATCATATCGCTACAATATCAGAACATCAAAATATCATAACTGTACTTCATAGAATTCGTAACTCATCATAATGGTACAAAATCAGAAACGTATTTTATCATAATCGTAAAAAATCAAAATGTATTGTCATAATCGTAAAGTATCAGAACGTACTCTATCATAATCTAATAGTACATGGGCTTGCTTACAATATTAATAAAAATATATGGTAATGGGATATCCGCTGTCATGTAGGAAGCCAGGAGAGATCTGTGATCTTAAATATATTTGAAAAATTGAATAATAACATTATTTTTCACCTATTGTAGCTAATTCTTATATTTTGTATTCTTCAATATCCAAAAAAATGTTGCCTACCCTGCTTCCTATATTGACATGACACTTGACACTGTTGCCAGTCAAGAGTCAAGCGAAAGCGGACACTGCACTGTTATGTGTCTGTTTCATTAATTGTTATTATTCAATCTATTTAATTGTTGAAAAAGTTTATGCACTAAAATAAGACAGCGATGTTAAATCAAGTGTTAAAAAGATTGAATGGCTCGTGATTACCTACTTCTCTACATAAATTGACGATTCTTTGCTCCTAATGAAAAATTGTTTACTTTCACTCCAGAGTCGCGAAATTAGGTATATGAACTATTATGATGACCTAAGATTCCATATGTATCCTGTTACAAGTTTTATTTTGGTTTCTATAAGTATTTTTTGTCAGGTCCAAGTAATATAGAGAAAGACTCCGTATTTCAACAAAAACATGTAGTAACACACAAATACATCTGGACTATAAAAAGTTAACAATAGAGTGTATACTCAGTAAAAACAACCTAAACGAGAAATATACCAACTGGAATTTACGGAAACAGAAAATTGCATACTTGGCAAATAATTGAAAATCGTAATATTTGATAATAATCATCAATTGTCATCAAAAGACAACTGTAGATGCTGGCAATGGAAACATCGTAAGACTTATTTTCAATAAGAAGATATAAGGGCTGACAAAGTGTGGGGTGTGCATTAAATCGCTGCAAAAAACTTGTGGTATTAGATGTAATATCTGTACAATATGGTTTCACATTGCTTGTGTGGGCTTAATTCATGAAGATTACAAATTGTATGAAGATGAATTGAAAAAAAGGAGGTGGCAAAATATGAAATTGCAACTAGCGTTAAAGTTGAATTGAACTGGCCGATACTTGATGAAAATCCATATTAACAAAAATATATTACAGTTTCCTGTATGATTTTCACTTACAAGTAAGTGAAAATCATACAGGAAACTGTAATATATTTTTGTTAGTGTTAAAGTGATGAGCTAGTTGGATGTGACTAATATCCCAACGACTGTCCAGATTTACACCGAAGATGTTTTGACAGAACTAGAAAATATCATGAAAAAAACTGGAAAACATGGAAAATAATAACGAATAGACACATGATCAACAATTGGAAATCAATGGAGACTTACAACATGAAATAGTAATTATTCGAAGCTAGTTAAACGAGGTCAAAAAAGAGCTAAACAAGCAACAACAAAAACAAGGTACAGTGAACACAGTTTATCCTACAAGAAATAGGACAGCTCAATAGCAGAATAAATAATTGAATGATGTATAGTTTAGAAGAATTCATATCAGTTAATCCAGAAGATACATATAAACTTGATCTATCAAAAAAACAAGGAGACTGTCAATTTACTCTCAGTTGAGATAAATGACGAGAATATTGCAAGAATCACATTATGGGTTTCAATAGATCCAGTGCCTCAGAGAGAGAGAGTGGCTTAGAGAAAAAAACAAGCATTATTGAGACGTTCGAACAAACTCAAATCAGCACCTTACCGGATCAGCATTGACAGAACAAAGATGCAAATTGAACACTTCAAGAGGATGAAGGATGGACTGAAAACAAAAATCTGAAATGGTGAACCTTATCTATTACAATGGTCAACCGAGAAAAGTTAACAAAAATGGTAAACAGGAGTACATTCCACTCTAGATTTATGGTTACAATAATGGAGGTTTGGAAACTAAACTTGACGAGTTATTCAAAGCAGAAGCTTATATATCTATTATATAATATTCCTGATAGAAAGTTGTCTAGATAGTGACATTCCTGATGGTGAAATCAACTCAGACGCTTACAATATGTTTCTATGTGATCGTAGTGATAAAACAAGTTCGAAAATCAGAGGAGACGAAGTTTCAATTACCACGTGTTCATAATTTTCATATATTTAATGAATTAAAATTGTTGACTTGTGAGTAGCTCTTGTGGGAGCGCGCCTATAGAAATGAGTAATCCTTAAGATTATGCAAGATCCTGTGGATGAGTGTTTGGGACTGGCAGTCACGGGCGATCAGGAGAGCTGGAAGGTTGTGTTCTAATAAAGTATATGTGATTATTGTTAAATAGTTAATTTGGTTGGTTTAGTGAATAAAGGGTGTTCAGTGAAGTGTCTCGTATTACTACCAGTAGGTTAGCACAATTGGCGACGAGGTAAATTACCAATTTTCTTTATTTTTGTTTTCCTTGAGTGATATGAAATTTGGAAAGCGATCCTAGCGGTCGAACGAAAAGAGAGAAAGCTATCTGTTGAAGCACTATACTATACTCAGCCACAAGCTCAACTGCATACTTAAGGGTATTATTATTATTCTCTGGCTGTAGGGCAGTTGTTGTGTTTCGATGAAAAGTCAGATTATTTTCCAGATGATAGTTCATTCCACATTTTGGTAATCAATTCACAGATTACAAATAATTGGTGATTCAACAGAAAGGAGAGAATAAGTTGCAGCAAGGATTCGTTTTTTTTATATATACAAAGCATTACATTCAATTTCAACTAGATCACATTGAATTGTGATACACAAGGAAGCTTGAATTGATTTGCGTGATACAAGATGTCATACTTAACTGTAACTGGATCACATTAAATTGTAAGTGGATCACATTGAATTGTGCTACAAGGAAGTTTGCATTAAATTGCGTTACACCAGAAGTTACATGAAGGTGTAACAGGATCACATTAAATTGTGATACAAAGAAATCTGCATTAAATTGCGTTATACCAGGGATTACATTGAAGTATTACTGGATCACATTGAATTGTGATACAAAGGAAGTCGGCATTAAATTGCCAAGTTAAATTGTAAGTAGATCACATTGAATTGTGATACAAGGACGTTTGCATTAAATTGCGTTATACCAGAGGTTACATAAAAGTGTAACAGGATCACATTAAATTGTGATATAAGTAAATATGCAGCGATTGTTATTCTTTTCAGGGACAACAAAGGAAATAAGGAGATGGCGGAACAGTCAGGAATTAGATTCTTTTTATGCGATGTGATCGAAAAAGCAAATATTAGAGCGGAATGGCACAAATGGCTACGATCATTTCGATTGTATTTGGATTCCGAAAACATACAGGACAAGGTTAGGAGAAGGAACAAGCTATTGCATTTGGGAGGGATTCAACTACAAGAAGTTGCCTATAATATACCTGATGCTATAGTGGAATATAATAACGAAGAGGACAACGATGTTTTCGAAATCCTAGTGGATGCTCTAACGAAGCACTTTTCGCCTGCACAGAATTCGACATTTGAACGACACTCGTTCAGGAACACAAAACCGAACCCAGGAGAAACTCTCAACAAGTACCTGATAAGACTGAGACAGCAAGCATCAAAGTGTTCTTTCGGTAATAGTGCGACTGAAGCTGCGGAAATCAATATCAAAGATAAAATTATCGATGATTGGGCTTCGTTGGACTTGAAGAGAAAACTTCTGGAAAAGGAGCGAACGTTAGCAGAAATAATTGACCTTTGTCAGATCCATGAACAGATAACGGATCAATCTAAAGTAATGGGGACCAGCGTCATGACGGATCCGATGCCAAGCACTTCTGGAATCAACAGAATATCGAATCGAAACCATAGCTGGCATAATTGTCTGCGGTGCGGCAGCAGTAAACATTCAAGTTCAGATATAAAGTGCCCAGCTAAGAATGCTAAATGTTATAAATGCGAATTATCGGGACATTTTGCTCATCAATGCAGAACCAAGCAGCTACAGAAGAGACCAAATACAGTAAATGATAATAGGAATAAGAAAAGAAGAAAGTTGGCGGGTCCACGGGTGAATTATCTTGGTGCGGGATCGGATGAAGAAGGACATCAAGACGGTGATGTAATTAGGGACTATGATTGCTTCAAAATCGACCATCATAGTTCAGAAAATGATATGAAACGAGACGAACTACTGGAATGTAAAGTTGGAGGGGTATCTATCATGTTACTCATTGATTCTGGTTCGAAGGCTAACATCATTAATGGAAACGATTGGAATTCACTCACCCAAAACCAAGCAATCATATGGAATGTTGATTCACAAATAAAAAATGCTTTGAAACCATACGCAGCGCAGCAGGCTCTCGATATCCGTTACCAATTCCAAACCACGGTGAGCGCTACAGGTAAAAAGGAGATAATTACATCGTTTTTTGTAGTAGATAAAGGAGAAATATCTATTCTGGGAAAAGACGCAGCGAAACGTCTTGGGGTGTTGAAATTAGGACTGGAAGTGAACCATATTGAAGAACTGACGTGTTTTCCAAAAATCAAAGACATCAAAGTCAAACTGATCATCGATACTTCAGTTAAGCCAGTACAGCAACCTCTGAGACGCGTCCCTGTTGCAGTTGAAACATTAGTGGAACAAAAATTGAAGGAAGCATTGAAACGCGATATAATCGAAGCAGTAGAAGGGCATAGCCCGTGGATTTCACCAATTGTGATAATCTATAAGTCGAATGGAGATATTCGGATTTGCGTAGATATGCGTAGAGCTAACGAGGCTATACTCAGGGAGAACTACCCATTACCAGTATTTGACTCAATCATGACAAAGCTCCGTGACGCAAAGTATTTCTCCCGGCTGGACCTAGAATGGGCATATCATCAGTTGGAATTGGATGAAGAAAGTCGCCCGATAACAACGTTTATTACCCATAAAGGTATGTTTCGCTATAAACGCCTATTGTTTGGAGTTACGTCCGCCCCAGAAATATTCCAAAGAATCTTCGAAAACCTATTGGCACCATGCAAAAATTGTATAAATTATCTGGATGACATAATTGTTTACGGCAGCACAGAGCAAGAACATGACACTTGTTTGGCGAAAGTGTTGAAAGTATTTCAGGAGAATGGGGTGTTACTAAACAACACTAAATGTTTAACTAAAGTCCAGAATCTACACTTCCTGGGACATAATTTGTCTCACAAAGGAATAGATGCAGATGAAGAAAAAGTCAAGGATGTTCTTCAATTTCGATCACCGAGTTCCAAAGAGGAAGTCCGAAGTTTTCTGGGATTGGTTACGTACCTCGGGAAATTCATACCAGATCTAGCAATGACGACCGAGCCACTTCGGCAACTTACCAAACGAGAGGCAAAATTCATCTGGTTGAAAGAACATCAACAGAACTTCGAGAAACTTAAGCGAGCACTGACAGAATCTCCAACACTTGCTTACTTCGACCCTAAGAAAAGAACACGGTTGATTGCGGATGCGAGTCCTGTGGCATTGGGAGCAGTTTTGATTCAGTTCAACGGAGAAATACCGAAAGTTGTTTCGTTTGCTAGCAAAGGTCTCTCAGATACAGAGAGGAGATACTCTCAGACAGAAAAAGAGAGTTTAGCATTGGTTTGGGCTGTTGAACGTTTTTACTTCTATTTGACAGGGCTCGAATTTGAATTGGTAACAGATCACAAGCCACTGGAAGCCATATTTAAGCCGACGTCGAGACCACCAGCCCGAATTGAACGCTGGGTTCTAAGACTGCAGTCGTTCAGATTCAAAGTGATCTACCAGGCTGGCAAATCTAATATAGCAGACTCAGTTTCCAGGTTATGCCAACTGTCCAGTACAAGCCCTGCTGACAGAGGAAGTGACCAGCATATATTTTCTATCGTGGAACAAAGTACACCTAGAGCAATATCGATATCGGAGATAACAGCAGAAAGTACACGGGACCCAGAGCTAGTATACGCTGTGAGTAGACTTAGCGATGAGACCTGGGAGAAAGCAGACAAGAGCCCGTATTTTCCGTTTCGTTTCGAGTTAACTGCCCTTGGACCAATATTACTGAGAAATAATAGGATCGTGATTCCTGCCTCGCAGAGACAAAGAATACTCGATTTGGCGCATGAAGGTCATCCGGGAGAAACAGTGATGAAACGTCGACTGAGGGCTAAGGTTTGGTGGCCTTTGATTGATCGAGAGGTGGAGCGTTGTGTGAAAACTTGCAGAGATTGCCTGTTAGTCAGCAGACCGGAAAAACCCCCACCAATGAGTCGACACAGTTTTCCTGACGGACCATGGGAGTTCTTAGCGATCGACTTGATGGGACCTCTGCCAAATCAAGAATACGTTCTAGTGGTTATCGACTACTATTCTCGCTATCAAAGTATCAAGTTCATGAAAACAATCTCATCGGCTGCCATAATCAACCATTTGAGAGAATTATTTTCGCAACTGGGAATACCAAAGTCGATCAGGTCTGACAATGGGAGGCAATTCACTAGCAGAGAATTTCATGGGTTTTGTGAAGAGAACGGCATTAAATTGATTCACACCCCACCATACTGGCCGCAAGCGAATGGGGAAGTGGAGAACATGAACAAATCGATTCTCAAAAGACTACAGATAAGCCACAATAATAAGGCAAACCACAGGAGTGAAATACAAAAATTTATTCTGATGTATAACGTCACACCGCATTGCACCACCGGGAAGTCACCATCAGAATTGTTGTTTAACAGGAGAATACGAGACAAGATTCCGTCAGTCATACATATTGTGGGAGAAAATCCTGATCAAGAAGCACGGGATAATGACATAACAAACAAACAAAGAGGGAAAGAGAAGGAAGATAAGACCAGGCAATCGAAGGAGAATTATATTCGAGTAGGAGACAAAGTAGTATCACAGAATATGGTGGTACCACACAAATTAACAACCAAATTCGGCAACACTGAATTCACAGTGTCAGAGCGAAAAGGAAATGAAGTTACCCTACAGGGAGATGGGAAGATTCTCAGGAGACATGTCTCTCAAGTCAAAAGGATCCCTCCCAGGATAGAGACGGGTGCAGCATCTGACAGAAATGAGAGCAGACAAGTAGATGACCTAGCAACACGGGATGGAGAGGATATTACAGAGCCACCAAGCAAAGACGAAAAGTGGGAAGGAGCACCAGGTCGAATCGAGCCTATAAAGCTGAAAAAGAAGGACGGAATGTGGGAGCGCGCCTATAGCGATGAGTAATCCTTAAGATTATGCAAGATCCTGTGGATGAGTGTTTGGGACTGGCAGTCACGGGCGATCAGGAGAGCTGGAAGGTTGTGTTCTAATAAAGTATATGTGATTATTGTTAAATAGTTAATTTGGTTGGTTTAGTGAATAAAGGGTGTTCAGTGAAGTGTCTCGTATTACTACCAGTAGGTTAGCACAGCTCTTTTGTCACTTCTGCCTTGACCTTGAAATTACAATAAGAAATTGTGTATCTACCCATTACCCACCTGAGGAACATATTTTTATAAATAAAAAAGACGTTTTCATTTTGTTTGTTTATTTTTTTATTGAAACCTAGTCCTCTCTAACCACAGTTCATATGAACTGTAGCAGAAAATGTATCTTAGCAAAAAAATATTCCACACTAACAACTACCTTATTTAATTCTTATAAACCTATACACTAATACAAAAATTCACCCGACTAAATGTTGACTAAGAAATCAAATAAAAACTACTATCAGTAAAATCAAGAATTTATTCTCGCATCAATGTAGGTCATCCTCCTAAAAGCTCCTTATTCTTCCCCACAGTAAAAACCCCATCATATGCTACTTGGTAAAGCGTATTTATATGGATTCAGGTACTTTGGAATTCTAATTACTATATCTGGATTCGGCCGACCGTTCTATCCAGATATATAGTAATTAACACTCCAACTAAACTATCTCAATTCATATAAATACCCTTTACGAAGTCGTAGTACTCAGTCATCGGAGTACAACTCAAGATGTATGAGCGAGCCTCTGAAAAAGCTAGCCACTCGCGCCAGCGAAACGTCAGGAAGGAATTCCAAAAAACGACGGCCTTCAAACCGGAACAAAAGTAGTGATACTGATTATTATGATTATTGTTCCGTATATTAGGATTCCTAGTTAAATAAATAAAATTACCTAAACTATATTATTCATTTGTGTTTGATTTCAACTTATTCGCGATGTAATTTAGTTAATGTCCCTAAGACATCTTGAAAGGTGTGTTCATTGGATATTGAGATATTATATGTATCACCATTACTGCATCTAGCAGATATCGCCGGTACTGAAACAATATCGCAGATGTGACCTCATGACAATGTCTTCTTTGCTGGGTTAGAGCAAGAGATAAACATGAAAAATTAAGTACTTATGAGGTAACTCAACTTCGATATGTGTATGTCGGTCGGCGTGGCGGTCTAATGAGCGATCCTTATAGGTATATTCACTTTGGCTATTTGACTGCTGGTTCGAACCGCGGTCGGGGCCGAATTTTTCTGACCGGCTCAGTGCGATAGGCAACTGTTAGTTACCTAGATACCAATCCTAGTAGTGAGTGGGGTATCTGAATTGAATATACCAACCGACCCGGTAGCAGTGTGGGTTTTTTGGGTTTCCCTACAGTTGAAATAGCAAATGCTCTACCGTGAAAATCAGTAAGACGCCCCGGAGTGCTTCGGCACCGAAGATGATATTATTCGACCCTTGCCCGCACAAAGCTCTGCCTTCTGGGCGCACTCGTAATATGAGCAAAGGGAAAATGTCTAAAAAAAAAATAACAAATAAAAGTAGAATGCATATCACGGAAAAATTAAACATATTACAAATACTCCAGCAAACTACTTCGGACAATTTTCTATGAATTTTTTTAGTTGAGTTTTGAATTTTTATACAAAAAAGAGCCAATCCATTTTGCCTACTCGAGCGCCTGCGCGAGCTTAATCCCCCACTATAAATAATGAGATTGCTTCTGCATACCTTATTCTTTATATTTCCCAATATGTATATTTGAATTCAAATGTAACTTTTTCAACACATCTTCTGATAAAGATACTTTTATTTTCAGAAGCCAATGGAGTGGACCCTTGCCCGATTTGCACCTACAGGAAGATGCGATTCGTTTTGAAATGCGGGCACCGGCTTTGCGGTTATTGCAGCGAAAGATGTTTCAATCCGAACCGGTTGAATGCAAGCCGTTGCCCGATCTGTCGGAAACTAATACCTGATTCTCCCATCAGATACTTCTGAAGATAACAATACTTACATTACTTTATTGTCAGACGAATGAAATTTTGTTTAATAAACATACCTATAACTTTTCCTGACTTCTATTGGCGAGAAAGAATACTGTTATTGGATCTCCTCAATAAGTTCCTAGAAGGTTAAATTTAGGGGAGCTGATGTCAGTCAGTGGCCATGTGTAGTGTGTGTAGTATCTACTCGAAAAAATTAAAAAATACATTTCTGTGCAAAAAAGAAATGGTTGCTATGGTTCATCGAACAAACATTACTTCACAAAATGGTTGAGGCTTTCGCGGCCGAGGTTATTAGTATAACTACTGCTCTTCGGGCTTGAAGGCCGTCGTACTTTGGAATTTCTTCCTGACGTTTCGCTAGCGCGAGTGGCCAGCTTCTTCAGAGGCTTATTCATCTCCGATGACTCGGAGATGAATAAGCCTCTGAAGAAGCTGGCCACTCGCGCCAGCGAAATGTTAGGAAGAAATTCCAAAGTACGACGG